>JAJOZX010002435.1:345000-460000 GCA_023014485.1 Bathynomus jamesi
CTGTCCATATATATTACTGCAGAAAGTACGAAAGAGAGTGTCTTTAGCTTCACTTGTTCAGAACCAGAAGTTCCTTATAGTCATATTCGCTTTAGCATAAAAGCTTCGAGATTGTTTTCTCATATCCGAGTCATCACTCAAAGAGCTGGTAATAGTTTGACCCAAATACTCAAACTCTTGTACTTCCTCAATTACTTCACCATTCATTTTAAACCTTATATCAGCTGGTTGATTACAGCTTTTAGGATGGAATTGCATAACCTTAGTTTTTGTAACATTAAAAATAATATCATGGTTCTGCGAGTACACTTCGCAGACTTTTAGTAGCCGATCCAGACCTTTAACAGAGGGACTTATTAACACCATATCATCGGCATAAACTAAGTTATTTATCCTTGTGTTATCTATACAACATCCCACTGTTGCCTCATCAAGTGAAGCAATTAATCCGTCAACATTAAACACATTAAACAGCATATGAGAGAGCAAGGAGCCTTGACTCACCCCGCAAGAGGAGCCAAAAATATTCGGATAGTACATTGCCCCACCTAACAGTAAAAGATTGATGGGAATACCAAAATTTCAATGAATTTAATATGTACAATTGTACATGGGAACCTTACTGTCTTCTAGTTTGTTAAATAAAATATTGTAGTTCACTCTATCATATGCCTTACTTATATCTAGGAAACAGCTATAAATAGTTGAATTACTGTCAGTATATTTAGATATTATTTCTTTAAGTACATAGATACACAGGTCAGTTGAGTGGGACCTTTTAAAACCAAACTGATTAGATGTCCATAGGTAATCATTTAATCGGTTTAACAAGAGTTTTTATATTGGTTTCGAGAAGCAAGAGTCGACAGCAATAGGCCTGTAATTATTGCTGGGCAGAATGTCTCCGTGCTTAGTTTTGACCAGGGGCAAGATATATACCCCATGAACTCTGCAGGGATATAGCTATGACCAAGCATGGATGATAGGAGCAATGATATATGCAGACATACTACGTCATTGGCATATTTTAAGTGCTCATTCGATAAGTTTTCTAACCCTGACGCAGAACCAGTCTTTAACTCTTTAATTAACCTCTTTACTTCAAAAACTGATATCAAAGTATTTTCCCTTGTCCCTCCCACAGTCGTTTCGCTGCAATCTATCTTAATATTATCTCTACTTACACTGTTAAGTATGTTTGAGTAGTGGTTTTTCTACAGCTTTGCACTTTTATCCTCCCCGAAACCCCATCGATTGTCGGAGGGAGGGCATTTTTGACACCCGTTTGATTCTTAACAATTTTCCAAAATTTATTATCGTTATTTATGTGAGCTTCACAGACTTTTGATGCTCGAATAGAGTCTTCTTCCTGTTTACATATTTTACATATGGTTTAAATATGGTACTAATTGTAATGGACAGACTCCCGAACACCCCAACTTCAAAATTCTCAGATTCCATTACAGAGGTCAGAAACTGGGTAAAAGATCTACTCTCTCCAAACCCAAATACTTTTCTGTGTGGTGATTTTAATTTTCCATTCATGAAATATAAAAGGATAGGAAAAATATATGTATAAATCAAGACAAGGGGAACACACGGGAAGACCAGGAACAGGCAAAAATACTGCTCGCTCTAGCTGATGAATTTATGTTAACGCAAGAAATAACAGAAAACACAAGAAAAAACAACTGCCTAGCTTTGGTATTCACAAACAACAGCAACCTAATTGATAACACAGAAATATCCCAATTATAATATCTGATCACAACATTATTGAAATTAAAACCAATATCAAAGTAACAGGAAAGGAAAGAACACGCACAATAGAAAGAAGCAAATTCGAAATTTTTAATTTTCACTCCAAAGCTATAAACTGGGAAGGTGTTGCATCTAGCATGGAAACAATAGATTAGAAACCATCTTCAAGCCCAAGACAACGGAAGAGATGCTAATGACCTTAGAGGAGAAGACAATGGAAATTGTGGAAAGACATGTCCCAAAAATACAACAAAGAGGAAGGAGAAGCAGGTTTGAGAGACAAAAGAGGTCAATATTCTGAAGGAGAAAAAGAGTGGCTGTAAAATTAAGAAACTGAAAGACAACACCATCAGAAAAATATTAAATGATAAACTGCAGAGTATAGATTGCGTCATACAGGGCGTAATTGAGAAGCATACAGAAAAAGGAGAAGAAGACGCTGTGGAAGCGATAAAGGTTAACTCAAAGTGCTTCTACAATTTTGCATAAAGGAAGTCTAAAAATCATATGACTATCGGACCTTTGAAAAATAAAGACAATGCTTTATCTGATGATCTAACAGAAGTATCTGAAATATTAAGAGCTCAGTACGAATCATCATTCAGTATCCCAAAAATTAATAAACTGATATGCGGTAGAAACGCGTTCTATGAAGAACTACAAAGGGAAAGTGTAACTGTCATCGACTTTACGATAGATGATATTACACAAGCTATAGGGAAACTAAAACCACACTTGGCGGGAGGACCGAACAAATAGAACGCCACAGTGATCAAAAACTGCAAGAATGCAATCGCTGAGCCCCTATATTAGATATGGAGACGATCACTAGACACGGGAGAAATACCGGGCATGCTGAAGAGAGGGAGAGTAGTATGATGGCATTTGGCTAGAGGAATTTAGGTTGCTTTGAAACTTGCCCCTGGAGAGGCCCCCTGAAGGCCTTCGCCTCCGTTATGAGGAGGCCCCCTTCCTTAAGTTCCTCACCCCAATTATGGGGTCTCACCGTCTTTAATGAAGGGCATTTGCCCCTCGAGGGCCCCTTACGGAGACCCATCCTCCTTGGGAATTTTTTTTTTAATTAAAAAAAAATAAAAAAAAAATTAAATTTAAAAATTAAAAAGGATTCATCCATGCCTTCCTTCATGGTCTTTCATGAGACGAAAACAGACAAAAACAAACAAAAACAGACAAAAACAAACATTTGAGTACTTTTTACGCAGCGTTCCGGCGGGTTCCGTCGTGTTCGTGGGGCCTCGCTAGTTTTATCTTTCTGGAAGCGTTCGTGCAGAAGATCCAGTTCTGGATCGCCAGGCTTCTGATGATATATATATATATATATATATAAATATATATATACTAGTAAATGTAACCAACATACAGGGGTTAGACAAAATAATAGGAACATCTTTCACTCCTCTTTCAACGCTTAGAACAATACGGTGTTACTATTAATGCATCTAAGTGTGTGTTTGCACAGCCAACCTTGGAATTTCTTGGTCACACGATTTCGCAGCACGGAATTACCCTCCTTCAGGACAAGTGTGAAGTGATAAAAAATTACCCTATGCCAAATAATCAGCGTGAGTATGAACACCCGCCGATTTCACCGGTTATCTTTACGGACTGCTCAGACACAAAGTAAACGGTCAAATGACTGGCAAACCTATTTAAATGCGTAACAGAGAGTGTATACGTCATGTTATAACCCTCACGTTGTTTTTACAGATCTGAGTGAATTTTATGAATTAGCAGTTATGAAAGACCTGTGAGACTTCCAAAGAGGGCAAATTGTCGGAGCGCGGATGGCTGGTGCATCGGTGGCGAAAACCGCTCAGATGTTCAATGTATCCAGAGGAACTGTCTCTATGGTCATGTCTGCATACCAAAACCATGGAAAGACAAGCACCGACAAATGCAATAGTGGACGCAAGAAGAAGCTGTGTGATCGAGACCGCCGGGTGCTAAAGCGCATTGTGACAAAGAACCATAAGACCACAGCTCCAAAAGTGACTGCAGAGCTTAACCAGCATCTTGCAAGCCCGGTATCGACCAGAACTGTACGTCGCGAGCTCCATGGAGCTGGATACCATGGGAGGGCTGCAATTGCCAAACCCTTCCTTTCGCACATCAACATTGAGCGGCGCAGAAAATGGTGTAATGACCATAAGAATTGGTCAATGGACCGGTGGAAGAATGTAGTCTACTCCGACGAATCCTCCTTTACGCTATTTCCATGTTCCGGTCGAGTTTACGTCTGGAGACAGCCTAAAGATGCTTATGACCCCGACTGCCTGACCCCAACCGTTAAGCATGGAGGCGGATCTGTGATGGTTTGGGCAGCAATATCGTGGAATACTCTTGGCCCAACTGTAGTACTGCATGGTAGGGTTAACGCCCATGTCTATCTGTCAATATTGGCTGACCAGGTCCATCCCATGGTCCAAACGCTGTTTCCCAATGGCGGCGCCGTCTTCCAGGATGATAATGCACCAATCCACACCGCTGGGGTCGTTAAAAACTGGTTTGAAGAGCATGTTAGTGAAGTAGAACGCTTGGATTGGCCTCCACAATCCCCGGATCTTAAAATTATCGAGCATATGTGGTGTCAGTTGGAGCAGCAGGTCAGAAGCCGATTCCCACCGCCGGCGTCTTTGGAGGAACTGGAGCAGGGTTTGCTCGAAGAATGGCTCAGGATTCCTCTAGCCACTGTCCAAAAGCTGTATGAATCAATTCCCGGACGCATTGCAGCTGTTATTGCCGCTAAAGGAGGACCAACTCCATATTAAGAATAAAAACCGCCATTTATCAAGGTGTTCATATTATTTCGTCCAACCCTTGTATATATTTTATGTATAAAAACTGTAGTGTAGGGAAAATAACAAAGATTTCTTTAACGCCATCCGTGATCTCATCGTTTCGGCTTAGTAAATTAATAACGATACCACACAAAATAAAATTTGAATAAATACAGTTAATTCATAAACAAATTTTGCCTTCTTCTAATATTTGTATTAAGAAATAGAGGTGCTCTTCCAATATGTGCTCTACCTTAAAATTTACATTCCAATACGTGATCTACCTTAGATTATTCGGATTAGCAGCAGGTACGTTAGTTAGCCTTATAAGGCTAACTAACGAAAATATCACGACTTAACCTAACCAATCAAGGCGCATAGTTGACCTAACGATTGGTTAGGTTAAGTCATGATATTTTCGTTAGTTAGCCTTATAAGGCTAGTTTCACGGTAGAGCCCGTATTGGAATATGGTAGATCACAGTTTCGCGGTAGAGCACATATTGGAAAAGCACCGAAATAGATCCAGAAACTATTAACAAAATTAATTTCAATTTCATTTATCTAATCTAAGGGGAGGCTAATATATTTCACTCCATTCGATTCGTATAGTAACGTGCTAACAATCAGCATGAACAGCAAATATTATCATTATTATCATATATATATATGTATATATATATATATATATATAATATATATATATATATATATATATATATATATATATATATATATCGCCCTTTTAAAAAAGACTAGGATGAAAGCGAATACACGCAATTTGTATTTCATAAATTCAAATATCGATATCTTCCTTCATAGTTATATAGTTCATCCAGTTAACCCATAACTGCTGCTCTAAGCTACGTATCTGTAAGATAAATTTAAAGAAATGCCAACACCAACTCACCCACTTATATCAATAGTTACGTCATGTTGTGTAATGTAACTTTAAAACCATGAAAATACATTTTCAAAAACTCATCATAGCCATGCATATTCGGATAGATTCAAATACTGAATCATTATATCCGTCTCTAAACATCCACTTAAACATGATTATTATTATCATTATTATTTATGTACAAGATTATTTAAATTAAACATTTGATTTTCTTGAAATTGTTGGCAACTCAATCTTTTAACGTAGCATCACGTGAACATTACAGTATACTATTTAATGCTCCTACTTCAATTCCTATAGCCCTATTAAGTTTATCAATATCATCATACCATTAGCAATATATAATATATACACACACACACACACACACACACACACAAATATAATATATATATATATATATATATATATATATATATATATATATATATATATATATACACATACTGTATATACAAACATATATATATATATATATATATGATACACACAGACCGTGCATGGAACAAGGAACTCTTCTGGGATAATTAAATCCATTATAGTCCGAATAAGTAATGGTAAATGACAAATACCATAGTTTTTCTTTTTCATGATACAAGCCCGACGTGGGCAACGGGTCTCTCGCAAAGAGGTCCCATAAATATAGCTTCCCTCACCAGCTATCTGCAAAGCAGACAGGATCCAGCTTTGGGACATGGATCTAGGGTTTAAAGCAGCCTAACCCCACTACATTTAGAACCTCAATATAAGTAAAAGACTCGTTGCATTCACGTCGGATTGAATAAATCAAAGAAAAAGTGGTAACTATTATATTTTTAGCCAAAACCAAAACTTAAACCTCAACTGGCAGAATTGAGCGTCCACTTTTCAAGGCACATAACATGTCCGTTTCATGATGGGAATGAACTCAGAATGGTTCCCTGAGTTTTTCATGATACACACAGACCGTGCATGGAACAAAGAACTCTTCTGGGATAATTAAATCCACTATAGTTCGAATAAGTAATGGTAAATGACAAATACCATAGTTTTTCTTTTTCATGATACAAGCCCGACGTGGGTAACGGGTCTCTCGCAAAGAGGTCCCACAAATATAGCTTCCCTCACCAGCTATCTGCAAAGCAGACAGGATCCAGCTTTGGGACATGGATCTAGGGTTTAAAGCAGCCTAACCCCACTACATTTAGAACCTCAATATAAGTAAAAGACTCGTTGCATTCACGTCGGATTGAATAAATCAAAGAAAAAGTGGTAACTATTATATTTTTAGCCAAAACCAAAACTTAAACCTCAACTGGCAGAATTGAGCGTCCACTTTTCAAGGCACATAACATGTCCGTTTCATGATGGGAATGAACTCAGAATGGTTCCCTGAGTTTTTCATGATACACACAGACCGTGCATGGAACAAAGAACTCCTCTGGGATAATTAAATCCACTATAGTTCGAATAAGTAATGGTAAATGACAAATACCATAGTTTTTCTTTTTCATGATACAAGCCCGACGTGGGTAACGGGTCTCTCGCAAAGAGGTCCCATAAATATAGCTTCCCTCACCAGCTATCTGCAAAGCAGACAGGATCCAGCTTTGGGACATGGATCTAGGGTTTAAAGCAGCCTAGCCCCACTACATTTAGAACCTCAATATAAGTAAAAGACTCGTTACCTTCACGTCGGATTGAATAAATCAAAGAAAAAGGGGTAACTATTATATTTTTAGCCAAAACCAAAACTTAAACCTCAACTGGCAGAATTGAGCGTCCACTTTTCAAGGCACATAACATGTCCGTTTCATGATGGGAATGAACTCAGAATGGTTCCCTTAGTTTTTTATGATACACACATGAAACGGACATGTTATGTGCCTTGAAAAGTGGACGCTCAATTCTGCCAGTTGAGGTTTAAGTTTTGGTTTTGGCTAAAAATAATAGTTACCCCCTTTTTCTTTGATTTATTCAATCCGACGTGAATGCAAGGAGTCTTTTACTTATATTGAGGTTCTAAATGTAGTGGGGCTAGGCTGCTTTAAACTCTAGATCCATGTCCCAAAGCTGGATCCTGTCTGCTTTGCAGATAGCTGGTGAGGGAAGCTATATTTATGGGACCTCTTTGCGAGAGACCCGTTGCCCACGTCGGGCTTGTATCATGAAAAAGAAAAGCTATGGTATTTGTCATTTACCATTACTTATTCGGACTATAGTGGATTTAATTATCCCAGAAGAGTTCCTTGTTCCATGCACGGTCTGTGTGTATCATAAAAAACTCAGGGAACCATTCTGAGTTCATTCCCATCATGAAACGGACATGTTATGTGCCTTGAAAAGTGGACGCTCAATTCTGTCAGTTGAGGTTTAAGTTTTGGTTTTGGCTAAAAATATAATAGTTACCCCTTTTTCTTTGATTTAATCAATCCGACGTGAATGCAACGAGTCTTTTACTTATATTGAGGTTCTAAATGTAGTGGGGCTAGGCTGCTTTAAACCCTAGATCCATGTCCCAAAGCTGGATCCTGTCTGCTTTGCAGATAGCTGGTGAGGGAAGCTATATTTTTGGGATCTCTTTGCGAGAGACCCGTTACCCACGTCGGGCTTGTATCACGAAAAAGAAAAACTATGGTATTTGTCATTTACCATTACTTATTCGAACTATAGTGGATTTAATTATCCCAGAAGAGTTCTTTGTTCCATGCACGGTCTGTGTGTATCATAAAAAACTCAGGGAACCATTCTGAGTTCATTCCCATATATATATATATATATATATAATATAATATTATATATATATAATATATATATATAATATATATATATATATCGTAAAGAACGACGCTTGTATAGGAGAATATTCCGCGCAAGATGAGGAGAGAGAACGAAACAAATGAAAAAATGAGGTAACCACCCGGGAATCGAACCCGGGATCTTCCGATTGCCGGTCAGATATGATAACCATTACACCACGGGCCTCACTCGAACAAATGCCGCAATTTTCCTACATAACCGTAGAAACCAATGCCCCAAGGGGGCACCTCCCGCATGCCGTAACATTATATACAGTTTAACTGCAAACACGCAGTATAATTAACGTAAAGAACGACGCTTGTATAGGAGAATATTCCGCGCAAGATGAGGAATATTGCGCGGAATATTCTCCTATACAAGCGTCGTTCTTTACGTTAATTATACTGCGTGTTTGCAGTTAAAATGTATATATGTTACGGCATGCGGGAGGTGCCCCCTTGGGGCATTGTGTTTCTGCGCGTATGTAGGAGAATTACGGCATTTGTTCGAGTGAGGCCCGTGGTGTAATGGTTATCATATCTGACCGGCAATCGGAAGATCCCGGGTTCGATTCCAGGGTGGTTACCTCATTTTTTCATTTGTTTCGTTCTCTCTCCTCATCTTGCGCGGAATATTCTCCTATACAAGCGTCGTTCTTTACGTTAATTATACTGCGTGTTTGCAGTTAAAATGTATACATATATATATATATATATATATATTATATATATATATATATATATATATATATAACAAGATAAAGAGGTTTGTGCCAAAAAACAACTTTCTTAACATTCTCTATTTATAGAAAACGACTAGTGAGTTTTACAGGGCATACTTTGGTATTTAACCCGTAGCAAAGATTTTTGCCTAAAAAATATCGCCCAGTCTTTCATGGAGCAATACCACTAAAGTAATTTAATACGTATCTTCAATAATAATTCCAGTAAAGATCTTTCACTACACGGTCGCTTCCGATTATTTAATCAAACCTGAAAGTTGCATACTCTGCAAATTCTGATCGCTTTGTGCAAAAAACCGGGGCGAACACACGCCTGTTTATTAGAACTTCTTTCAAAGCAGTCCTAAATCCACTATTCTTTCCTCTGCAGCAGGAGTCACACCAAACTATTTTACGATTTCTAACACCTGCAGTATGCAGATATATAAATGTAGTACAATATACGAATTTTATCAGCTTGGTAATTATTCATTGCCTTTGTATCACATAGTCCTGTCGATACTACCTAAAATTAGTTAGCTAGTTACCAGCTAGTGATTAAAAGAATATCATGGTTCAGCAAATATAACGCATAAATTTTGGTCGATGCTCCAGACCCAAGACAACCATATGTATAACAGATCGCATCATTGAGACGCACCAAACTTTAATACGCACATGTCGATGAATTAACTCTATTTTCTACGTCCAGTCTTTACAATTTACTCTTGTATGCTCTGTGATATATATATATATAATATGTGTGTGTGTGTGTGTGTGTGTGTGTGTGTGTGTGTGAAAATGAACACTGAATAATTTCTATATAATTCGTATATTTATATAAATCCTCATGTTTACCTAATCCTTGTATTTACGTAATCTTTATATAAATCCTTATATTCATTTCAATCTTTATATTCATACAGTTCTTATATTTATATAAGCTTTATATTCATATATTCATTTTTACATAAGGACCAAACTCGCATGACGCAAGTTTGGATGTCTTCAGTATTCAATATGTGGTAAATTCTTTAACATACTGTAATAATAAAAAACTTTACACTCTATACGTCATTAGTTATATGGTGCTCAATTCATACGTCCGTGTCCTTTCTTGACCTTTATCTTTTATTAATTTTATTAATTATTCATTCAGCTACCTATTGTCTACCTATTGTCAACCTATTGTGTGACTACCGATATGTGTACAATACTTTATGCATTCGTACATGTCCACTGATGACGTACATAGTTACCTTACATGTAAGTACGTTCACATATATACTTTTTATTTTTTTTTAATTATTTAACCTCTCGCAAGATACTCGTGGATGCTGATACGAATATTCAAATTCCGATAACGTCGCCAAAAAAGCGAGCCTCGGAACTCGAAATCCCTCTTGCGCCTGCTACAAATTTATAAAATAAGGTGTTATGTTGTGTTATGTTATATTATGTTATGTTATATCATAAATGTCCGTGTACTTCCGTATCTTACTTCAGTATCAGATATGTCAATTAACAATCTGCAAGAATTGTAAGTAACTGTAATAATTTAATATGATGTAATTAATGTACTTTAATGAAACTGTAATTAACAATAATAAGTGAATGTGAATTAATTTGTAATTATAATCATAGTTGTACTAAACCAAAATTACAATGCACTTAATAATGTATCAGGTTGTAACATAAATTCTGCTCGATTAGAAAACGGACGATAGATAATAGAATAACCTCAAGATAATGTGAAATAGTTTTAGAAATGTTGCAAAATACACGCGGCGACAGGTTCGTACATGTTTTATTACGATACAGAATAACTTAGACTAGTGTAGGCTTAGGCTAGTGTAGGATTAGGCTAATGAATATTTTCTCTGGTGTTTTTCATACAGTTACAACGCCACCCCTACGATATTATAATAATTGAAAAAACATGGAGCCCACGAAAGAGCATATTCGACATGTGATGCTGTATGAGTTCCATAAAGGATCTAACGCTAGTGACTCCGCAAGAAATATTCAAAGAGTTTATGGAAATGATGTGAGCGAATGGATGTGTAGGAGATGGTGTGAGAAGTTCAGAAATGGAGACTTCAGTCTGAAAGATTATCAACGAACAGGACGACCAAATGAGTTAGATGAAGAGTTGCTGAAAGCAGCAATGGAGGAAAACCCGTAACAGTAACTGTAAGAAAACTTGGCCTGCAACTCGGCGTTAGCCATATGACTATTCATCGTCATTTGAAGCTGTTAGGAAAAGTAGTGAAGGTTGGAAAATGGGTTCCGCATGATTTGTCACAAGCGAATCTTCAACATCGAATCGATATTTGCACATCACTCCATTCTCGGCAACTGCAGGCACCGTTTTTGAATCGGATCGTCACTGGGGATGAAAAATGGGTCCTCTATAACAATATTAAGCGTCGACATCAGTGGCTTAGCCGTGAAACAAAGCCTGAACCTCAGCCAAGGAATGGACACCATCCAAAGAAAATTTTGCTACGCGTTTGGTGGGATATGAAGGAATTATTCATTTTGAGCTTCTGCCAGATAACCAAACAATCACAACTGAAGTCTACTGCCAACAACTCCAACGATTGAAGATGGCATTACAAGAAAAACGTCCAACATTAATTAATCGCGGAGGTGTTCTATTCCACCAGGATAACACGCGCCCTCACACTGCTCGAATCACCACTGCCCAATTGTAGGCATTTGGTTGAGAAAAAATGCCTCATCCACCTTATTCTCCAGACATCGCACCTTCAGACTACTTATTTATGTCTTGTATTGTAAATTCAATCATTCCTGTCTTAGCCCTTCAGCGAGGAGGTCGGAGCCTCCTCGTTTTAAATTCCGCCCTGAGCCATGGTCGAAAGAGGTCGAACCTCTCTCCCTGTAAAAGTCTGATCTAACTTAGAGGCTGAGCATTACCTGTACATTTTAGCAGTAAATTACAGTAAAAGAAAGTTTTTATCTTCTCCTTCGAGCCTTGCTCTCTTCAGAGAACTCAGTCAATAAAGTAGAGAAAAATAATTTCCCGATACGTTATAAGAAGAATCGGGGAACCTTCAGAGAACTTAGTAAGTTTTCACAGAATCCTCCGAATCACTATAGAAGAACTTGGAGAATAGTATAGAAGAAACTACTGCGAGTAATAAATCCGTGGCTGCCTCCTAACCAGAAACCCCGTCGACTTCGAACCAACGAAGGCCATAGACGGAGGGGTTAATATATATATACACAGATATATGAATTCTAATTTATGTCTGTAGTTGATTTCTACCCATTCTTCAACAGAATGTACACCATTTATCTGTTGCAAGTTAGAAGTTGGGGGTCGGAGGAACCTGTATTATTATTATTATTATTATTAGTAGTAGTAGTATCATAGTTTAAAACTTATTTTCATTTCTACATAGCTGTCTAGGTAAGCATTCACTACACCAATGTTGGTATGTAATATATCTGAAACACTCAAATGTACCCAACGGTTGTCTGATATGTGAGCGTACAAACATGATTACTCTTTATTAAACACCAAAGTAGTTCGTACAACGTGTACAGGCTTCCAAATATTAACCAACAACGATATTACCATCATTAGGACTAAATTACACTAAAACAATCAGCGTATCAAATGAAAATTTTCACTTAAAACATATTATTAACTATCATCCAATATCCTCATCTAATATACTATTTCAGAAATGAAGCCTTATATATATATATTGTAACAGTTTTTTTGCGCACACCTACAGGTCGCTACAATTAGTGTAGAACAATGCGGTTTTCACCATTCGATGCGTCTTTTTATTGTGCAGTGCCCATGCTAAAAAAAAATTCCCTAACATAAATCCTGCCCCCCCTTTTAGGGTACAGTTCTTCCCATTTCTTCATTTTTAATCATAATTTTGGCACAAAATGGGGGAGGGGTGAGGTAATGGGGGAAGGGGTGGGGTTAATGGGGAAACTCAGAAAAAAAGATGCGATATATATATATGTAACCAAAAAAAAAATTAAAGTAAATCCTTTGCAAGGTGCCAGCCCCTTCCCCCCTTGGGGGTAATGGGGAAGGGTGGGGGTAAATGGGGAGAGAGGTGGGGGAGAGGGGTGGGGTAATGGGGGAGGGGGTGGGGTTAATGGGGAAACTCAGAAAAAAATAGGTGGGGTAAATGGGGGAGAGGGGTGGGGTAATGGGGAGGGGGTGGGGTTAATGGGGAAACTCAGAAAAAAAATGATAACCAACATCGATTCCGGTCAGGAAGATCATGCTTATCACAACTAATGGAACACTATAACAATATTATTGATGCACTCGAAACAATGAAAACTATGATTTGGCGGGCCGCAGGGCCCCCAATTACTGTCGGTTCAGTTATTTGGTCAATAAAACTATAAAAATGAACGCAGTCATGAAAATCTTAGGCTTCAAATCCGAGCTCATTGTATTAAGATTTGTGAAGCTTTAGATTTTCATGGCTGCGTTCTTTTCTGTAGTTTTATTGAATGAATAATTGGTTTGCCAGTAACTGGAAGGCCGCAGGCACCCCAATTACTGAGGCCCAAGGTGAGAGGAATAGGAATGATATCCAGATAAAGGGCTACTGATGTTCAAAATAAAATACGCCGTAGGCCCACAATTCAGCCGAAGCACCGCAGATCTAGCAAAATCGGCGCGTAGCGCCGACCTTTTGCTTTTTATCTATTTACCTGACCATCGATAAACAGTTAGATAGGTAAAGAGCCAGACGTTATAGCTCTAGATTAGGGCATGGTTCTGATTAATCAGTAATCAGTTAATCATTGTTTCGAATTTATTTATTAATTAATCAAAATATAATTTTATGAAATGATGGGAAATGATTACTTTTCCTCATAATTTCACCATCATTTTACCTTAAATTTTGTAATGTATCATTTGAATTTTGCACCTTTTTGCGTGTATAAACTGTCTAATCCACCCATACCTGATTTCTTGACCTAAGGCAAACTAAATGTTTGAGCAAAATGTTTTGTTTGGTCTTATCGCACGCAAGAGAAACAACAAAACTCTTTCTTACTCTTTTCAGAAGTATTTAATTTTTAATAATTTTTAATCACTTAATCATTGATTAATTAGAAAATTTCATCATTCATCACTTTTTCCTAAAAATGATTAATTAACCATGCCCTACTATAGATACAATCAAATTGGAATGCTGAGTCGCTAAAAATTCAGATTTCAGAAATGAAAAATCTGAACATCATGTGGTGTCTGCGAGTTCAAAATTCTGTGAGCCTACATTATTTATATATATATATATAAAATTAAGGCTCTATCACAGATGCGAGACAATTCGGCACCAGGGCCAGACACATGGAGTGCCACATTTCTGAAGAAATGTAAAGAAAGTATTGCCAAACCGCTATACTTACTATGGAGTTAATCACTCGACACAGGACACAAATTCCACTGCCATTAAAGAAAGCGAACATTGCCCCTTTATTCAAAGGTGGTAACAGAGCAATGCCCAAGAATTATTAGCCGGTAGCTCTCACTTCACACCTTATAAAGTGCTTTGAACGTATAATTAGAAGCGAAACTACCTACTACTTACGAGAAAAAACTTATACAACCCAAATCACCATGGTTTAAGGGCTGGAAGATCATGCCTATCACAGCTATTAGACCACCAGGAGAAAATATTGGAAACACTGTGTCGAGGACAAAATATAGATGTAATATATACTGACTTTGCTAAAGCCTTCTATAAATGTGACCAGGGAATTATAGCACATAAACTTAAGAATACAGGAATTACTAGAAAGATGGGAGGATGGATATTTAATTTCTTGACGCAAAGAACACAAAGAGTGGTGGTAAATGAAGTCAAATCGGAAGTCTCGGAATTAGAAAGCTCTGTCCCACAAGGGACAGTAATAGCTCCCTTGCTGTTCATAATAATGATTGCAAATATTGATGCAGATAACAATGACAATATTGTATCATGTTTCGCAGATGACACAAAGATATGAAAGGCAATATTGAACGAAGGTGTCATAGAAAGATTACAATACGACATTGAAACATTATTCCAGTGGGCGGAAGACAACAATATGAAGTTCAACAAAGAAAAATTCCAACTTCTAAGATATGGTAATAACAAGGAGCTACATAAAAAAAAGGTACAAAACTCTACAAGCTAAACAGATGACACTAAATCCACAAGTCAGGGATCTTGGAGTAATAATATCATCGGATACAGAAGTCATAGAACACTATAACGTCAAAATTACAACGGCTAGAAATGTAATGGGCATCATCTGTAGGAGCTTTCGCAGCAGACAAGCAAACATCATGCTCAAATAATAGAGTATTGCTCAGTACTCACAAGTCCATACAGAAAACGAGACATTGCGAACATTGAAACTATGCAAAGGACTTTTACATCTAAGATAGAGGAAACGGATGGTGAAGACTACTGGTCTCGACTACATTCACTGGAACTCTACTTTCTCGAAAGAAGGCGAGAGCGGTAAACAATAATATACATATGGAAAATACTTGAGGGCTCTGTCCCTAACCTTAGAAATGAAATAGAAACAAACTGGAATGAGAGAAGAGGAAGAAGAAATACATACTTTCATTTGTTCTAGGGTTGTGTGGGCTAAGCTAGTGATCTTTCTCATAGAATGTTTGCCGAATTCAAATTTATTGTCAAATTAATCGCTAGAGTGATAAGGTACGTGTGTCTGCTGCTGCACTCGTTTTTGGTGTTTTTATTTTTATATTGTATATTTATCTATCTATTAAATATACAACTCGACGTAATTTGTTTAGAGAATAGTTAAATCAACTCTATACACACACACACACACACACACACACACACACACACACACACACACACACACACATATATATATATATATATATATAGGCTATTGCTAGTATGACTGTTAAAACTCTTTGAAATATGCGCAATGATGAAGGATCTAACCTTTTCTGGAAGAAAGTACTGCCACTAGGTGCTTCCTGCCAGGTAGATGTACCTTAACTTCCTCGATTTAGAAGAGTTCCAGCTAGGTTAGAAGAGGGTTGTGTTCCATCAGAAGGCCACCAAGCTCCTGAAGATCTTTACAGAAAGTTAGATTATGAAGCTCTGGACCTCATTATAATGCCCATAACTGACAGGGTTGACCAAGCAGACTACAAAATGTATGTCCAGTGTAAAGAGTTGCTTCTCAAGGATGCAAAAGGATGGACATTCACACTAGAATTAGAAAGTGTAACGTCATTCTAGGGCTCAGACTTCCTTCCTGCAAGACTGCATACACATCTAGCAGCCTTCAGTACCAACTTTGCGTTCACGGGCACACTTGAGCAGTTAATCCTACATGATGTAGTTACATACACGCAATCACTGACACTTGGCTAGTAATTTCTTATCTCCACTGTCATCACATAAGCAAAGTTAATTATAGTGATGCCAGTCACCATTTAGAATTTAAAGATCTTCAGTGTCAATAATTAAGAACTCCAGGATTTATAAGCAATAAGGTACCTTTTGGACTACTTGTATAATAGGAATGTTTGGTCGATGAGTCTACAGCTGAATGTGTAGTTGACAGATGTTTCAGTACAGGCTCACTTGTTACGTCATCTGTAATGTGTGATTTCACTAAGGGTAGCTGATGTCATTTTTGAGGAGAAACCTTGTAAGTAGATGGGGGCTTTGCACAAACAAAGTACTCATTAGCCTGCATATGTGTCTTTTAAAGAGTTGTTTTGTACTCTTGATTGTAGAAGTTTGTAATGATAGAATACTAAAACATTTGATAATGTTAAGCCGACGGGGCGACTGAAAAAATGTAAAGACAACATAATTTATTATGTGAATTGCGAAAAGTCATTAATTTAGAGTGAAAAATAAAAACATTAACGTTGTGTAAGGGGTGGCAAACAATGATTGCCCCCCCGCTGCACAGATGAAACTAATAGAGGTACAAAAAAACTGATTGTTGCATCTTTTAGACAATTTAATTCTACGTCTAAACAAAACCACTCAATAGTTGGTGTTGCCTCCTTGTGCTTGGCGGACGGCTTCAAGTCGGCAAGGGTAGGAGGTGAGGAGAGACTCGAAAAGGTCAGTGTTGTACTTAAGATTTCAGAGGATTGTTTCGATGTGCTGCTCCATGGTTCAGTGGCAGAATCTTTCAGGATCCATCCTGAAAGGCCGAGTGGAATCCCTGATGTTTGCTGAACCACCAGCCACCCGATTCTGCTGCCGGACCATGGAGCAGCACATCGAAACAATCCCCCGAAATCTTGAGTACGACACTGACCTTTTCGAGTCTCTCCTCACCTCCTACCCTTGCCGACTTGAAGCCGTCCGCCAAGCACAAGGAGGCAACACCAACTATTGAGTGGCTTTGTTTAGACGTAGAATTAAAATGTCTAAAAGATGCAACAATCAGTTTTTTTGTACCTTAATTAGTTTCATCTGTGCAACGGGGGGCACTCATTGTTTACGACGCTGTACATTAAGGTTAGATTTGTTTCTTTTAGCTCAGACTTGAAAATTTGATGATTGTGATATACAGGGTGTCCCATAAGTCCGGCATCATAGGAAAAATAATAAAAAAAGGCAAAACAAAAGCTTTTATTTACAGAACGTGCTCAATATGTCCACTAGGGTGGTCCTTAAAAATGAACTTTTGAATTGTCATGCTCCCAACCCGAGAAAAGATTGTACCCCTACTAAAGACACTTACGAAGAATTTTTGTGAACCTACTTCTATTATAAGGAGTCGCGCAAAGCCGTTGCACTTTCCAACAAAAGAGCCCCAGTCTGTCCTGGTGCGTTGGTGTGTTCGGTTCTGTCGGAAACTGAATTCTTGTTTTTTCATGTAGCGGTTAATGAACGTATTCAAGTTAAAACATTACATATGTTATTTATTTTATCAATGTCATTATTTATAGTTATTTTTATTACAATTAGTTCAATGAACATACTGTAACCAAGAAATATATAAACATTTAAAAAATTAAAATACATTCTTCCATTTATTAATAGTGATGAACACAGTGGCGGCTCGTGACTAAAAATTCTAGGGGTGCTGTCTCTAAGAATGGGTTGAAATAATTACTGAAATAAAAGGATGAGCATTGAGCAATGAATAAAAGTTTCAAAAGTTATTGAAAAAGTTATTCAGTGAGCTCATCCTTATATTGTTCTTGATTATTTCAATTGTAAATAAAAAATTTAGGGGTGCTGCAGTTCCGCAGTGTCTACCGACGAGCCGCCACTGGTCACTCATGAACATTTCGTAAACCTAAGTCATCATTTATTAATTTCATAATTATATAATGGCACCATAGTCTGCATGTATGATATTTACTTAATCGAAAGTACATCACTAACAAGTCACGTGTAAATTCAGTAAGCATTCCATTCTCATGATAAAGTGAATATTTGTGGATTATCATGGGAGTTTTGTTTATGTTGTGGATGTATTAATATCAACAATTATGAGTCAGAGATCATTATTTGGTTATTGACTTTTATTGTGTGAGTTATCTAATCGGAATTTTTATTCATTTCAGCGTTATTAAGTAGTTTTCACAATGTCAAAGATTAAATCTAACACTCGAGCAGGACAAACTTATAGGAGCAAAATTGCCTTCGAATGGTGAAGTGTTATCAGTATTCCTTTATCTTCACCAAAATGAAAAAAGAACTATAAAAGATAGTTTGAAAGAGGTACTTCTGGACGTAGAAAAGTTTTGGAATCGAGCGCGAATTCCTATCAAACGCACAGACCACTCAATGGAAAAGTTAAATAAATTATTTCTTAAGCGGCAGAGACTAAAGAAAAGCATGAAGAGGAGGTCAGAAACGCAGATCAAGAACGAAGAGGAATTCACGAGAGAATAAAAAACCTTTTTGATATCGCTCATGAAAACGCAATTGCCATGATAAAACTTCTTGAAGATCGAGCTTTCTTGTTGGCTCAAAGAGAACCTGGTCGCAAAGGATCTATGGCTGGGATTGATATGGTCCTTCTTCGGAAGGAGGAAGCGGCTATCAAACGGAGGCTCAAATATGCGGTATATTAGGCTGCTGTGGCTTCCCGGGACAAAGCAAAAACCTCAACTCCACATTTGGAAAGCTCTTCCAGTGAAAATAACAGTAGTGTTTCCAGTGATGCCGAGGAATCGGGTACAGAGAAGGAAGAATTCGGTGCAGTAGCAGGTGGTTCTTCACATCCAAAGTGTCGACGTGCAACGAACGCTATCATGACTCCTAATCTAGCATCAACCTTGATCGCACGAATGTTAGTGATCGCTCAGCAGCCTTCGTGTTGGGCAGCTACTGCACAGGGACTTGGTCATGACGTATCGGAGCTAGTTATTAACCGTTCTAGTGTGAGGCGGTATAGACAGCAGCATCGCTCTTTAACGGCTCAACACATAATGGAAGAGTTCAACACTGACTGTCCTATCATTGTTCATTGGGGATGGAAAAATTCTCCCGGACCTCACTGGTCAAGCCAACGTCCATCGTCTCCCTGTCTCAGTCTCCAACAAAGACACGTGTCAGCTCCTTGGTGTTCCAAAACTCTCTTCCGGAACAGGAGAAGAGCAATCTCAAGCTATTGTGAACCAGCTCCAAAAGTGGGGGCTGGCTTGAGCAGTCCGTTCTTGGGATGAGTTTTGACACTACCGCTTCAAATACTGGCCATCGCGCAGGAAATTGCGTTCTCCTTGAGCAAAAACTAGGGAAAAACCTCCTGCATTTTCCATGCCGTCATCATATTATGAAATTGGAGTTTGGAGCTGTTTTCGGGTCTTATTTTGGAGCACCTTCTGGCCCTCAAGTACCTTTATTCATGCGCTTCAAGAAGTTTTGGCATCAAATTGATCAGTCCAGATATAAGACGGCTGCAGATGACATCGACAACGAAGAGGAGAGGTCATTAACTTCTTTTGCTTGCAAGATGCTACAGGAAGGAACAGTTCGTGATGATTACAAAGAATTCCTGGAGCTGGCACTTCTTTTCTTGGGCCATAACTCTTGGGATGGAAAAGAAATTGCTTTAAAACTCCAGGAGCTATGCATCACGCCCGATGGATGGCTAAGGTTCTCTACTCCATCAAGGTATGGTTGTTTCAGAGTCAATTTCAACTAACTACCAAAGAAGAAAGGGCCCTAAACGAAATTTCTTTCTTTGCTATCCGAATTTATATGAGAGCATGGTTTCGTGCTTCTGTTTCTGTATCTGCTCCGCATGAAGACCTTATTCTCCTTAAGAAACTTCAAAGATACCCAAATAAGATCATCGCAGAAGCTGCCATAGAAAATTCAGCTCACATCTCTGGTATCTGTCAGAGGAAATGCTGCCACTTGCATTATTCGACGAAGACGTTCCTGTAAGCGTTAAGTGTGAGATGGTTCAGGCCATGAGGACCAAAGAAGGAAGTGATGATTGTCCAAAGCGGATCGAGCTTCCACATAATGCTCAGGTCAGCCTTGTTGACTTAACATCGAAAAACTCAGTTAAGTTTTTCAGAAGTTTGGACATTTCAGACGAATTCCTTAATGAAGATCCTGCATTCTGGACTGTTCATGATAGTTACAAATATGCATGTAGCATTGTGAAAGGTATAAAAGTTGTTAATGATAATGCTGAAAGAGCAGTGGCCCTCATTGAACAGTTTAATTTCCGATTAACTCACGACGAGGAGCAACTGCAGTATCTGATGCAGGTTGTCGCTAATCATCGTCGAAAATATTCTGACAGCAGAAAATGCACACTTTTTTGTAATATGAAGAATATGTTGCCTTGGTTTCTTGTAACATTAAAAATATTTTGTTTTTATTTCTTGTAATATGAAGAATATATTGTTTTTGCTTATCATGTTTTGGGATGTTATGTTTTTTTGGAAAGAACACTTAGTTTTATGATCCTACTTTACATGGAGATTTATTTAAATTTTGGTAGCATAGTTGAGATACCGCGAAGATTATTTATGTCTATTTTCTTAAAGTATTCATCATCCTTTATTTTAGTTTCCGTTTGATAAAATTTTAATAAATTACCCATGAAATACAAAATTTATTAAGCCTGCGCAACCCCTAAATATTCTCTAAAATAGAAGAAACTCTATGAGATAAGTTCATTCATTCAAGAGTACCTAATTATGGGTTGGGAGCCTGGAAAATTTAATATCGAATTTTTTTTATATTTATAAGAACCACCCTAATGTCCACCATTGTTTTCAATACACAAATTCAGACGTGATACCCAGTCAGCAAGCACACGGTGAATGATGTCAGGAGTAATGGTGTTACATGCCCCAATAATGCGCTGCCGCAAATGTTCAACACTCCTAATTTTCTCTGCGTATACCAGCGCTTTCAAGTGGCCCCAGAGATAAAAATCTAGTGGCGTGAGATCCGGGCTTCTAGCTGGCCATTCCACAGGCCCTCGACGTCCTATCCAATGACCATGGAATTGTTGGTACAGGTATTCCCTTACTTGGGTGCTGTAATGTGCAGGAGCGCCGTCTTGCTGGAACCATGTTGGGAAATTTCCTTCTTCGTTCAAGACACTGGGAAATGCTTCTTCCTTGAGCATACGTAGGTAGGTGCCTCCAGTGACATGTTCATCGAAAAAGAGGGGGCCTATGATGCGATCCTTCCAAATGCCACACCATACCATCACCCGAGATGCACCTTGTTCCTTTGAAGAGGTATACCAGTGAGGGTTGTTTTGAGACCAGTAGCGGGTGTTCTGTCGATTTACCTCACCATTTCCATAAAAAACAGCCTCGTCACTGAACAGAATGGTGGATGGGAAATTGGCATCCCGAGCATATTGTTCCGTAGCCCATTCACAAAATTCCATCCGCCGGTCGGGATCATCTTTGCTTAATTTCTGTAGGATCTGAAGTTTATATGGATGCCACTTGTGAGCCTGAAGAATGCGATGGATGCTACTTTTCGACACTCCTGTCTCGGCGGACAATCGCCGAAGAGACTTATTGGGACTTCTGTTAAAATGAGCCAGGATAGCAGTCGCTGTATCATCGTCAGTGGACCTCCTTGAAGGTCCACTGCGTGGTTTATCTTCTAAGGATCCTGTTTCCTCAAACTTTGCAACAAGTCTGCTAACACAACTCTGTGGTATTGGCTCGCTGTCTGGATGCAGTCTGTTAAATTCAGCAGCGGCCTCTCTTTGACTCCGATTTCCTATGAGTAGAATTATATGGATTCGTTCTTCCTTGCTCACAGACATTATGGCCTGTAGAAAGAGAAAAATATGAATTATGGTTTGTAGAAATAGAAAAATATGAATTTCTCATATGATGCCGGACTTATGGGCCACCCTGTATGTATATATATATATATATATATATATATATATATATATATATATATATATATATATATATATACATACATACACATGTTAACAGGTTTGGTAAAAGAATGTAATAAGTTTTTGTTGAAGGAAGTGAATCAGTTTAAATTAGCAAGCCCTCCACTTTGGTGGAAATACATAAATACTTTTTGTAAACGTTTTTATTAGAGGTTGGCTTTTGAAGTGTAGGAGCGAATAGGACAGGAAGTATGACTTAAAAGATCATTAATAAATAAAAGGAAGGGAGTGGTTGAGCGGGCAGAACTCTGAGAAACACCTCTGTTAATAGTTTTAGGAGAAGAACAGTAGCCCTCTACAACTGCAGCTATAGTTCGGCCAGAAAGGAAATTAGAGATGAAGGCACATATAGAAGGGTAGAAACCGTGGGAGGGACATTTTGACAATTAAAGATTTGTGATAGACTCTGTCAATAGCTTCCGATAAGTCTAACGCAAAAGCGAAAGTTTCGCCGAAATCCCGAAAGGAGGATGACCAACAGTCAGAGAGATATGCAAGAAGATCACCAGTAGTGCGTCCCTTGTGGAATCCATACTGACGCTCTGTAAGAAGATTGTGAGAAGAAAGGTGTTTAAGAATCTTCCTATTAAGGATAGATTAAAAAATTTGGAAGGGCAAAAAATCAAAGCATTTGGTCATTCGTTGTAGGGTTGAGAGCTGTCTCCTTCTTTGTGACAGGCTGAATGAAAGCGAACTTCCAGCAAGAAGGAAAAGTACCAAATGAAAGACTAGAGGAGGAAATATAAATTTTTAATGTGTTCGTTCCTCTATAACCAGAAATTTAACATCAAATAAAACTTATGTGAAAGATAAAGAGCTACCAATTAAAGTTAAGCGCCTTCAGACCTAATTTCATATATATATATACCTTATGAACCTTATGTTGTTTCGTGCGTTGGTCTCTCTTCACACGGAGGCTCACAGAATTCTGAACTCGCAGACACCTCACGTGATATTCAGATTTTTCATTTCTGAAATCTGAATTTTTAGCGACTCAGCATTCCAATTTGATTGTATCTATAGTAGGGCATGGTCAATTAATCATATTTAGGAAAAAGTGATGAATGATGAAATTGTCTAATTAATCAATGATTAACTGATTAAAAATTATTAAAATTAAATACTTCTGAAAAGAATAAGAAAGAGCTTTATTGTTTCTGTTGCGTGCGATAAGACCAAATTGAAATGATACATTACAAAATTTAAGGTAAAATGATGCTGAAATTATGAGGAAAATTAATCATTTCCCATTATTTTCTAAAATTATATTTTGATTAGATAATGATTAAATTCGAAACAATGATTAACTGATTACTGATTAATCAGAACCATGCCTACTCTAGAGCTATAACGTCTGGCTGTCTAGCTATCTAACTGTTTATCGATGGTCAGGTAGATAGATAAAATGAGGCTATTGGATGATAGTTAAGATGTTTTAAGTGAAAATTTTCATTTGATACGCTGATTGTTTTAGTGTAATTTAGTCCTAATGATGGTAATGTCGTTATTGGTTAATATTTGTAAGCCTGTACAGTGTACACGTTGTACGAACTACTTTGGTGTTTAATAAAGAGTAATCATGTTTGTACGCTCATACATCAGACAACCGTTGGGTACATTTGGGTGTATCAGATATATTACATACCAACATCGGTGTAGTGAATGCTTACCTAGACAGCTATGTAGAAATGAAAATAAGTTTTAAACTATGATACTACTACTGCTACTACTACTACTATTAGTACTACTACTACTACTACTAATAATAATAATAATACAGGTTTCTCCTACCCCCAACTTCTAACTTGCAACAGATAAATGGTGTACATTCTGTTGAAGAATGGGTAGAAATCAACCACAGACATAAGTTGGAATTCATATATACTATATATATATATATATATTAGGGTGTCTCATTAATACATAGAAATTTTTTTTTTTTCGATTTTCTCTTGCTCGCGAATGCTGCCCCGATTTCAATAGGCATAGAGGTTCTAAAAATCGAAAAATGATGGGAACCGAACAGTATTTAGAGGTCACTCAAGTTTAACACTTTCTTGTAGCTATTTAGGAAAAAAAAGAAATTTCTATCATTCTCTTATTCTCTTTATTTCTGAACAAAAATGAAAATAAACGAAATGCACCTTTCATTAATTGAAATAAGCGCGTATAAATGGATTGTTTTCATCATCAATCTGTCCTACACTACTTGATTTTACTCTTCAAGCTCTCCTTCGTCTTGACGGGGATCAACTTCTGGTGAGCCCGAACCACCTTGAGGACGAATTGCTTCTGCTTCTCATCACGCGTGATGGTGGAATTGAATCTTTTCATCAAAGCGATACCACGCTCGGCGGCGTCATTGACCACCTTCAGGGCTTTCACCCTCTTTTGCGCCGTGATCCAATCCTGGTCATTGATCCAATCCTCTGGATCTTTCATGAGGAAGGTGGGAGACTCAGATTCTGGAAGGATCGCGCGGAAGAAGACTTCTTTTGTTCTCCGGGTGACGAAGAGCTCGATGGATTGCTGTGGATTGAAGTTCTTCGGATCGATCCGCTTGAGTCCTTTCTTCGTGGCGGGGGATTGAAGTCGTTGGACCATCTTTAGCTTCGTGTCCTTTGGAATGCGGTCGTCAAAGAAACCAAGCCCCACGAGATCCTCTGAGAGGTACCACAGGTGCCTTTTCAAGGCCATGGATGCCGTGTGGCTGACTTCCTTGTCAGGGTAGGCCTCGAGCAGGCGAAGGAACTCTAGGTCGTTCAGTGGAGCTCGATTCGAGACCATTGCCTCATTCCACTGCTTCACGTACGCGAGGGAGATGAACAACACAGCCGCCGAAGTCCTCCTTCTTCCCTGGCTGTCAGGTCCAGTTGGTGACGGAACATGAAAATCTTGAGGGCATAGATGGCTTTGGCCATCCATCTGGCGTGGTGATAGGCCCCAGGCTGACGAAATCCCCCTGGACCTGACCGCCAAGGAAGCGGTAGGAAAGGATGAGGAGTTCACGGTAGTCTTCTCGGGGATGTGTGCCGTGGGAAAGCGTCTGCTGCAGGTATTTCTTCATGGAAGACGCTTGATTTGCCCAGTTGTCAGTTGTTGTGGGATTGCTTTCGTCACCGATGGACAAGAATGACCCTTTGTCAATGGAGGCCCACCGCTGTTGAAATCTTTTGAAGAGGAGAATGTCAGGGGAAGAGGACGGCCCCAGACATCGCACGAAGACATCCTTGACTAAGATCTCCAAGACGTGGTGACGGCAAGCCAACCACAACATGGGACGGCCAAACTCCTGCTCAATGCGAACGCAAGCACCTTGGATCATCCCAGCGTTCACAGCTGTGGTGTCGAATCCCAGTCCAATGATTTGCTCCGAAATGCCAAAAGCCTGGACTTCCTGGAGTACGGCTGCAGCCTGTTCTTTTCCAGTGCCGTCCACCGCAACGGGTACACCAAGAAGCTCCTCGACTCCATCGCCCGTCACCACAACAGCAATCCGGTCAACCTCCTTCTTCTCCTTGGCGATATCTTCCAACAGTTTCCCATCCCAGTGCAAGACTAAAGGACCAGAAGCTTCGAACTTTCGGGTCAACTCTTCTCCCATCTCCTTTCAGATCTTGTTCCGTGTTCGATGAACAGTTGCTGGCGAGATTACCAGGTCATCCAGGTCATGACCCAAACTCTGAGCTGCTGCTGCAAAGGACGACGTTGCTTGTCTCACGGACATGTTGTCGCGATCCCAAGCAGCGATGAGATTCGGGTCCGTGAGGGCATTCATTCGCCTTTTCTTTTGAGTCTGGGCCTTGCTGGTGCTGGGCGCTTGGTACGTCTCGTCGTCATCATCCTCGTCTTCCGTGTTCATTTCAGTGCTGCTACCATCCACCTCCAAGATCGCTACCTCCATGAGCTGTGTCACCCCAGCATCCCATTTACTCTTCCTAGCCGTGGCTGCAAGATCCCTCTTCCGCTTCACAGCTTTCTTCTTCGCTGTCTTCTGGTCCACCCCCGCAAGACTTGACGACATCCTGTCTTCCCTCTGCGAGGTGAGAAAATCCTTGTCCTCCTGAGGGACCTTGGAGGAGGATAGCGCGGAGGAGTGAGCCACGTCAAACACGTCTTCCAAATCCGACTTGAACATCCCCTCCTTGTACCGGTAACCCTCTTGCGGCTTTGTCCTGTTCTTCTTGAGTGCGTCGTAGGTATCGATCAACTTCGACAGCTTCTCCCCTGCGTACTTCTTGGTGGTAGTTGGTATGTTGGCCTTCTCCCAGATAGGCCAGATGGTTTCCACCACCAGGCGAATGCTCTCCGATTTGGTCTTCCTTCCCTCTTGGTCTTGGTGGTGGTGGAAGTAAAGGAGCCGGCATTGCTCCTTCGATGGAAGTCGTGGACAAACAATCGCTGCAATTGAGGCCTTGTCCAGCAACCACAACTGGTTTCCTGCTCTAGTAACCATCACCTGCGAAAGAGAAGAAAATCTTGTATAAGTGAAACAGAAGTGGCGAACTTGAGTGACCCCTAAAAATCCTCCTACAGCTGTCAAATTTTGTGATAACAATCCTTTATAAAGGTGTAATACGGGCAAGCGTCGCCCCGACCCGAAATCCTCCATTCGTATATTTGAGACACCCTAATATATATATATATATATATATATATATATATATATATATATATTAACCCCTCCGTCTATGGCATTGGTTGGTTCGAAGTCGACGGGGGTTCTGGTTAGGAGGCAGCAACGGATCTGTTACTTGCAGTAGTTTCTTCTATACTACTCTCTGAGTTCTTCTTTAGTGGCTCGAAGGATTCTGAGAGGCTTATTAAATTCTCTGAGGATTCCCCCCGATTCTTCTTGTAACGTATCGAGAGATTTTAATGACTAAGTTCTCTGAAGAGAACACGGCTCGAAGTAGAAGATAAAGACTTTTTCTTATTGCACTTTACTGTTAAAATGTTGCAGGTAATGCTCAGCCTCGTAGTTTGAATCAGAATGAACATGGAAGAAATTATCGGGTTTATATACCCCGATTCTACTTACATCATCATTATTAAATGTTGAAGAGGCTGCATTATTTTTGCACAATATTTGAAAATAAAGTAAATCTTTTAGCTGTGGTAATGTTTAAACGAATAAAGAAGATATTTGAAGATGAAGCCATATTTTTATCTTAAACCACGTATTTTCAGATCTGTTGTTATCATGATCTGCCAAGTTAACTAAAAGTGGAAATTGAACTATGCATCTTTACACTACAACATGCATATGAGTAAAAATTAAAGGTTTAAGATTTACAATTAAATGCTTAGGCAAGACATGACTTCATCTTTTATAACGAAGAAAGAATGTACACACTTTATTAACATTGCAAAAAGTTTCTCAGGATTCATTATTAAGCTAAATCTAAAAATGATTAAGAAATTTTAAAAAGAGCAAGTCACAAATTATTTGGCAAAGTAGAAAGCTCATCAAAATTTATCCCAACGGAAAAATAATAATAAAAAAATAATAACAGTATCGCAGAGTATACATTCCTAAATGGCGACATAATGTCGGGTCGTACATGGACTACAATCCCAAGTACATCACTGAGTACGTCGTAATTTTGGTTTATTACAATTACGATTGCCAATTAATTCACATTCGCTTATTATCGTTAATTATAGTTTTATTAAAGTACATTAATTACATTATATTAAATTATTATCGTTAATTAAAGTACATTAATTACATCATAAATTATTATCATTAATTACAGTTTCATTAAAGTACATTAATTACATTATAGTAAAGTATTACAGTTAATTACAATTAAACAGTTAGCTATAGCTTTGTTTTGTTTTTAGAGTGTTTCATATTTATAGACAATTAAGATGTTAGGAATATAACACAAAGTACATGGGAAAATACGGTATATATATATATATATATATATATATATATATATATATATATAATATATACAGTATATATATATATATATATAACTTAACACACATAATAATGTCTTATAAATTTGAATCAGAGCGAGAGGAGATTTTACGTTTTCAGATGTCAATTTGTGCTGTGATCATCGAATTGCGTACACATGCATAAGCATTTTCGAGTTTATTGCGAGAGGTGAACGCACTTAAAAGAAAAAGTAAAAAGAATACATGTGGACGTATTTACATATACGTAACTATGTACTTAAGCATGATCATCAGGGGACATGTGTACAAAGTATTGTACACATATCGGTACATAACACAATAGGTTGTGTACGTAATATAGACCCGAGTAAACATGGACTGATAGGTTGATAGGGCATCAGTAGACAATAGGTAGGAGAATGAATAAGTAATAAAATTAATAAAGGATAACGGTCATGATAAGATATGGACGTATGTATGAATATGGTCGAATAATAATATTTATACTACATAACACCAGATTGGACACAACATATAAATAATGACTAATAGAGAATGAAGTTTTTATTATTATTAAAGAATTTACCATATATTGAATACGGAAGATGTCCACATACTAAACACGTGATTCAGTGTTCAAGGTATGGAAAACGTGAAGGAAATTAAGTTACTTTTATGACGTTATAGTTATTTACTTTGTACATACCGTATAAGTCATTATTGGGAGAAATTAAAGGAGACGAATTAAAGAGACACAGTTAAGGGACATTCGCTTCTCACAGCTAACTTCTAATGGCACAAACATGAATACTGCTCAACCATAGAAATGGTAGGTCGCATGGTTGTGACACTGAAAAAAAAATGGAAAGCAAAAAATCAAAATTCTATCCAAACTCGTTCAGGCGATTTTGGTTTCTCATGTAAAAATGAACATTCAAACATAAAAACCATACAAACATAAGTACTGTATCAAGGCAATGAATATAAGGATCCATATAAAGATTATATAGGAATTATTCATTGTTCATTTTTACACACACACATATATATATATATATATATATATATATATATATATATATATATCACAGAGAATACAAAAGTAAACTGTAAAAACTGAACGTAAAAACTAGCGATAATTCATCGACATGTGCGTATTAATGTTTGGTGCGTCTCAATGATGCGATCTGTCATACAAATGGTTGTCTTGGGTCTGGAGCATCGACCAAAATTTATGCGTTATATTTGCTGAACCATGATATTCTTTAAATCACTAGCTGGTAACTAGCTAACTAATTTCAGGTAGTACCGATAGGAATTGTGATACAAAGGCAATGAGTAATTAACCAAGCTGATAAAATTCATATATTGTACTACATTCATATATCTGCATAATGCAGGTGTTAGAAATCGTAAAATAGTTTGGTGTGATTCCTGCTTCAGAGGAAAGAATAGTGGATTTAGGACTGCTTTGAAAGAAGTTGTAATAAACAGGCGTGGGTTCGCCCCAGTTTTTTGCACAAAGCGATCAGAATTTGCAGAGTATGCAACTTTCAGGTTTGATTAAATAATCGGAAGCGACCGTGTAGTGAAAGATCTTTACTAGAACTATTATTGAAGATACGTACAGTATTCAATTACTTTATTGGTATTGCTCCATGAAAGACTGGACAATATTTTTTTAGGCAACAATCTTTGCTACGAGGTTAAATACCAAAGTATGCCCTGTAAAACTCGCTAGTCGTTTTCTATAAGTTGGAAATATTAAGAAAGTTGATTTTTGGCACAAACCTCCTTATCTGGTTATATATATATATATATATATATATATATATATATATATATATATATATATATATATATATATATATATATATATATATATTTGTGTGTGTGTGTGTGTGTGTGCGTGTGTGTGTGTGTATTGTATATTGCTAATAATATGGTGATGTTGATAAACTTAATAGGGCTATAGGAATTGAAATAGGAGCATTAAACAGTATAATGTTCACATGATGCTACGTTAAAAGATTGAGTTGCCAACAATTTCAAGAAAATCAAATGTTTAATTTAAATAATCTTGTACATAAATAATACTAATGAATTCAGTGGTGGCTCGTCGGTAGACACTGCGGAACTGCAGCACCCCTAAATTTTTTATTTACAATTGAAATAATCAAGAACAATATAAGGATGAGCTCACTGAATAACTTTTTCAATAACTTTTGAAACTTTTATTCATTGCTCAATGCTCATCCTTTTATTTCAGTAATTATTTCAACCCATTCTTAGAGACAGCACCCCTAGAATTTTTAGTCACGAGCCGCCACTGCAGTAATGATAATAATAATAATAATCATGTTTAAGTGGATGTTTAGAGACGGATATAATGATTCAGTATTTGAATCTATCCGAATATGCATGGCTAGGCTGAGTTATTGAAAATGTATTTTTATGGTTTTAAAGTTACATTACACAACTTGACGTAACTAGTTATATAAATGGGTGAGTTGGTGTTGGCATTTCTTTAAATTTATCTTACAAATACATAGCTTAGAACGGCAGTTATAGGTTAACTGGATGAACTATATGAATACGAAGGAAGATATCGATATTTGAATTTATGAAATATAAATTGCGTGTATTCGCGTTCATCCTAGTCTGTTTTAAAAGGGCTGATATATATATATATATATATATATATATAAGGGGCCCCCCTCATAACGGAGGCGAATGACTTCAGGGGGGCCCCTCCAGGGGCAAGTTTCAAAGCACCGCAAATTCCTCTAGCCAAATACCATCATACTACTAGCGAGCATAGTCCCAATATGTAAAGGAGATCGATCCGAAGCCAAAAACTATAGGCCAGTTTCGCTTACATCTTATCTCACTAAAATATTTGAAAGCATAGTAAGAGAAAAAATCTGACTTTTTGGAAACTCAGAAAAAATTAAGTGATAACCAACATAGATTTCAGTTAGGCAGACCATGCCTATCACAACTAATGGAACACTACAACAACATGATTGATGCACTTGAAAGCAATAAAAACTATGATGTAATATACACTGACTAACCGCCTCCAATAATCCCTTCCGTTTTGCCGCCTCCTTTGGGTTCCCCCTTTTCCCTTCGCGACCGTTTCATTCCCTCCTCCATTCCTGATGGTGGTTATACGGCTTCTGAACTTCGAATTCAGGCTCATGTCCACTCTCTTACCCTTCTCCTCCTCCCCGATCCCTCCTTGACCTCCCAATGCCCGGCATTCTCTCCTCTACTCCCATCCCGAAAATCAGATTCACCCTGCCCCGCTTCGTAACCCCCTTCTCGCATTTCCCCCGAAACCCAAATTCCCTCCCTCCCCTTCTTTCATTCGTTCTTCGCGTTCCCCTTCCTAACCCGCCCCCCAGTTTCGTCTGCTTGTTCTACCGTTCACACTTTAAGTCTCGCTCGATTACGTCCATCGCCTGCGTTGTTTTCCGCTCTTGATGGCTGCTATTCTTCAATGGAATTGTCGTGACCTTCTCCCTAATTGGGAGGACTTCCTTCTCCTTATCTGTGATTTTTTTCGGGTATGCCTCTACCTTCAGGAGACCCAACTTTGGGTCTACTCCTTGCGCCCTCTCCGCAGGTACTTTTTGGACCTCTTCCCCTTTCCCCCCAAGGAAACTCCCGTTGGGGAACGGCCGTCTTCGACGGTCCGACGTGCCGTATGCTCCCCTTCCCCTCCGCTCTCCTCTCTAGACCGTTATATACGATTCGTTCTTTGTATGCACCCCCGTCGCAGGAAGTTTCTGTTAATCATTTTCGTAGACTTAGCTCAATAATGTAATCTTGTTCATTTTTTTGTATGCATTCTCTTTGTTGTAAAAGATGAAGTCATGTCCTGTTTAACGTTTAATTTTTAATCTTAAAACTTTCATTTTGGCCCATGTGCATGTTTGTTTGTAATTCGTGATGGGAAGGCATATTTCAATTTCCACTTTTAGTTAATTCGGCAGATCATGATAACATCAGATCAGTCAATATCCGGTTTTAAAAATGAAAAAAATATGGCTTCCTCTTGCTAAGCAATCTAGGCATTGATACCGTAAAAATATTTGTTTTATCTTTAAATGTTTTGCAAAGTAAATCAGCCTATGGAGAATAAAACAGATCGGCATTAAATAATAATGAGGTAAGGAAAAAATTGGACATAAAAACATAAAATTTCTCCAATATTCATTCTGACTAGACTGCTCTAACTTAGAGGCTGAGCGTTACCTGTAATATTTTAGCAGTAAAATATAGTAAGAAATATATTTGTCTTCTCCTTCGAGCCTTGCTCTCTTCAAAGAATTTAGTCTTAAATAGAGAAAAATAGTTTCCCGATACGTTATAAAAAGAAATCGGAGAGTCGTATAGCAGAAAACTACTGCGATTCCCTATAGGGTATCAGCTACTCCAGAGTAACAAATCCGTTGCTGCCACCTAACCAGAACCCCCGTCAACTTCGAACCGACCAAGGCCATAGACGGAGGGGTTAACATTAGGGCGGATCGAAAATGAGGTTTTTAATCGTTTTTTCGAAATTCAAATATGGCTAGTGCGGGAAATATGTGGGTGCTATAGCTAATGACTGTGCATAAATATTAGTCCTGCGAAATTATATCTTCAGGTGCCACAAAGCCGTCGAAAAAAATGAAATATAATGATTTTCTTATATTCTGCATTAGTACAATAACTGAAACTTACTTGTTATTATTATATATTAAGTGTTCCAATTACCAAAATAGTTACTGAATTACGCAGCTCTTAGTTTATTTAGATCAATGTTCTTTTGATTAATGATCTAAATAATCCAGAACTCATCACGAGGAGGTGGCTGCGTGTCGAGCTCCACCCATGCCCTCCCAACCACCCATCCTTGCGCATGTTTTTTTCTATTAACGTTTTATTTAAACTTTATATTCAGCTTTACTTTCGAATGTTGGCATTTTTTTACGTGACTGAAGTGTTGATCTTATGAAGTCATCTCGCGCGTTCAATCCAAATACTTTTGATGATGCTTCAGTCACTAATTTTACCATTCTTTCTACTACTTGTGTATGACAAGGGAATTTCTCGAATGGAGGGGTACTCTTGTTTTCTATGAATTCTTCAATCTCATTTTCTGTCAGGTGTCTTGTCACAGGTGGTTCAGTGACAATGCATTTTTGCCAGTTAATTAAATCAGTATAATCAGTAGCTTCAAATTGAATAACAGGTACTGTGAAACGCCTCACAACTTTTTCCTTGTTTGTTTGCCTTGCTTTCTTTATTCGCCTCCACGCTAATTCTCTTATGGCGCTGCGGTCATCATGAATCATTGATGCTAGAATATTTTTCTGGATTTGCAAAAAATGCATTTCTTTGTATGACAGGGTTTACAATATCCTTTACTTCGTCATTCAGTGTTCTTGTTAGTTCAATAGTTTTGAAAACATGTTTTGAGCCATTGACAAAAGACGTACTTTGCTTAATAGAAAACCACATTGGGATGTAGACCTTCATTATAAAAGAAGCAATGTTCATGAGGTTCTCAGATGGACTTACAGTTGAAACGTATAGACGAAGCAAACGATTTGCTGTAGTCAGCCATCGTGAATGTGCCATTTTGCCTGGACTACGATGAGCAAGATCTGGAGAGCAATATCCCTTTGTTATGGCCTGATGAATATCAATTAGATATTTTTGGTCGTTGCTAAGATCTTCACAGTCTACAGTTGGTTCCTCAGCATCAATCCTTTCAAACTCGACAATAGGAAGACTCTCACAGTTCTCTCTAATTCCCTGCCAATAGGACCGGTGAATCCGCGGGGGCCAGATGTTTTTCCATCCAGCTTTGCAACTAAATGGCGGATTGGCAATTCATTGGCATGGAGCTGGCACACTAAATGTTGAACTGGCTTCTTCAGCTTCAATTCTATAAGCCTTATAACGCCTCCCTTTTCTCCAGTGTTGACTGCTGCACCATCGCATCCAATGGCAACAAGGTTTTCCAGGTTCATGTCATTATTTCCAATATACTCAAACATTCCTTTACATATTTCTTCAGCTGATCCAGAATTCACAGAATAATGGCCCAAATAATCTGAACCAGGTTCTCTCACTAAAGTGATATGTTCTTCTGTTACCTTCTTCTGATATACTTTGGACTCTTTTTTTTTCTTGGAAGAGTGTAGAATCTTTTCGACCATCAAAATAGATTCCTCTGATTGGGACCTGATTTTGATCTTTCATAATTTCTGATCTCTTCTTTTGTCTTTCTCTTCTGATTTTACTCCTATCCACTACTTCAGATGTATTGTCAATAGAAACTTCTCCAATATCTTGCAATACTGCACTAACAATGAATGCTGCAGCTCGATCTGAAACTGCAGTCCTGTCACAAGCAGTAGCCACTGAAGGTAGATTTGTAGTTTTCCTTTTCTTGAATAATTGTTCTTCAGGTTGTTCGAGCTTTCTCTTCGAGCTAACTGGCTCTGGAAATGTATCGTCTGATATTTCGCCAGATTCACTTTCACTATTTGATGTCGATGATGATAATTCAACATTTGTATCCTGCAATTTCTCCTGTGAAGATTCTTTGGTGAGCCTCACAGCTTCTTTTTGCTTTCTTAGCAACGTAGATGCTTTTTTCTTTGAGAGTGTAATATCTACTCTATCAATAAACAGTTTTCTTTCACTCCTTTGATCTAAGAGGAACGTCACTTCTTCCTTTGGAACCGTTTTTTCTTTGGGACAAGAACATTGTGTTAGTACTTTGCACTTGCACGCTGCAATGTCAAAAAGTTTCGTGTGTGCTTCTTTTTTGAACATATCAATCTTTGCTTTGTAAGCTTCAGAATTTTTTCTGCTTTGGTATGGCTTCATAATGACACGATACTTTTCGTGGTAGCTTCTGAACATTGTTTCAATTCGCCTGTCTGACAGAATTGGGACGGAAGCACTTTCCCAAATTGTTTTCAATTTATCAACAACTTGTTCTAATATTTGAGATATTGAAGGATCTTTATTAGTATTCTGTTTCAAATCGTTTCTTACAAACAAGTAATATTTAAAAACTCCTTCGTATGTAGGAAGATTCCTGTGCCACAAATCTTCCCCCATACCAAACATGGGGCACTCAGTTGAGGCCCTGGTTGATTTTGCACAAACTCGAGACATTTTGAAAGTATACAAATCTGAAAAAGAAAGAGCTAATATTAATATCAATTATACGTTAATTTCAGTTAATAGTACATGGCAAACTTAGGGCAACACAATACAGAAATGCAAAATATATAAGAAATATAGTTTAGACTATCTGAGTAACGCCAACAACAGAACACCCACCTGCTACGAGAGCGACAGCTACACTGAACCGAGGTACTCACGTGACAGCTGAGTGAGCTGACTATAGAAAACTGTTTTTAGAGAATAGAAACTTTTTTTAAAGGTTGACTGAGCTATTTTTATACAAGTGTGAATAAATTCTTGTCTATTGTGCATCGTGGACTCTTCTGTAATTATTGGTTAAAATCTGGTTTTTTCAATTTTTTTCAATATTGAAGGTCATTGTGGCACCTGAAGATATTAATGTTATGATTTTAAATTTATACCAGCTTATTTCCTCACTACTCCACACATTTTCCACACTAGCCAATTTGAAAATTCGAAAAATGAGTTTTTCACTCCGCCCTAGTTAACATATATATATAAATTAGTGGATGTATTTAGGACGTCAAAGTGAACAAAAAGTTCCTATGAACATAAATCCCCAATCGCTTCGTTTCCGACATACATTGCTTTTATGCCGAGGACGATGCTATTCTCTGTACACTGATTGCATGCTTTCTGGATATATTCGAGAACAATAGAATTATTATTATTATTATTAATATTATTATTATTTATTATTATTATCATTATTATTATTATTATTATTATTATTAATACAATGAGAAAACGGACATAACTAACTATTATTATTAATATTAATACAATGAGAAAACGGACATAACTAACTATTATTATTAATATTATTATTATTATTATTATTATTGTTATTATAATTATTATCTTTAGTATTATGACAGGATTTAAATCTACAGTAGATTATAACAAGCACGAACCACTTTATTTCCGACCCATTACATACTAGAAAAGATAGAAGCAATATTCTTCATAAGTTAAAAAAATAAAAGAAATAACAATAATAATAATAATAACAATAATAATAATAATTTTATTGTTTTCTGATGTATCTAGAAAGGATACAATAGGTCCTCATCAAAAAAGCAATGTATCTCGGAAACGAAGCGACTGCGGATTTATGTTCTCAGGAACTTTTTTGATCACTTTGGCGTCCTGAATATGTATATTAATTTATAAAACATAATTTGGTAACATCTTGTGTGTATATATATATTATATATATATATATATATATATATATATATATGGGAATGAACTCAGAATGGTTCCCTGAGTTTTTTATGATACACACAGACCGTGCATGGAACAAGGAACTCTTCTGGGATAATTAAATCCACCATAGTCGGAATAAGTAATGGTAAATGACAAATACCATAGTTTTTCTTTTTCATGATGCAAGCCCGACGTGGGCAAAGGGTCTCTCGCAGAGAGGTCCCATAAATATAGCTTCCTTCACCAGCTATCTGCAAAGCAGACAGGATCCAGCTTTGGGACATGGATCTTGGGTTTAAAGCAGCCTACCCCACTACATTTAGAACCTCAATATAAGTAAAAGACTCGTTGCATTCATGTCGGATTGAATAAATCAAAGAAAAAGGGGGTAACTATTATATTTTTAGCCAAAACCAAAACTTAAACCTCAACTGGCAGAATTGAGCGTCCACTTTTCAAGGCACATAACATGTCCGTTTCATGATGGGAATGAACTCAGAATGGTTCCCTGAGTTTTTTATGATACACACAGACTGCGCATGGAACAAGGAACTCTTCTGGGATAATTAAATCCACTATAGTCCGAATAAGTAATGGTAAATGACAAATACCATAGTTTTTCTTTTTCATGATGCAAGCCCGACGTGGGCAACGGGTCTCTCGCAGAGTGGTCCCATAAATATAGCTTCCTTCACCAGCTATCTGCAAAGCAGACAGGATCCAGCTTTGGGACATGGATCTTGGGTTTAAAGCAGCCTACCCAACTACATTTAGAACCTCAATATAAGTAAAAGACTCGTTGCATTCACGTCGGATTGAATAAATCAAAGAAAAAGGGGTAACTATTATATTTTTAGCCAAAACCAAAACTTAAACCTCAACTGGCAGAATTGAGCGTCCACTTTTCAAGGCACATAACATGTCCGTTTCATGATGGGAATGAACTCAGAATGGTTCCCTGAGTTTTTTGTGATACACACAGACTGCGCATGGAACAAGGAACTCTTCTGGGATAATTAAATCCACTATAGTCCGAATAAGTAATGGTAAATGACAAATACCATAGTTTTTCTTTTTCATGATGCAAGCCCGACGTGGGCAACGGGTCTCTCGCAGAGAGGTCCCATAAATATAGCTTCCCTCACCAGCTATCTGCAAAGCAGACAGGATCCAGCTTTGGGACATGGATCTAGGGTTTAAAGCAGCCTAGCCCCACTACATTTAGAACCTCAATATAAGTAAAAGACTCGTTGCATGTTATGTTATGTGCCTTGAAAAGTGGACGCTCAATTCTGCCAGTTGAGGTTTAAGTTTTGGTTTTGGCTAAAAATATAATAGTTACCCCTTTTTCTTTGATTTATTCAATCCGACGTGAATGCAACGAGTCTTTTACTTATATTGAGGTTCTAAATGTAGTGGGGCTAGGCTGCTTTAAACCCTAGATCCATGTCCCAAAGCTGGATCCTGTCTGCTTTGCAGATAGCTGGTGAGGGAAGCTATATTTATGGGACCTCTCTGCGAGAGACCCGTTGCCCACGTCGGGCTTGCATCATGAAAAAGAAAAACTATGGTATTTGTCAATTACCATTACTTATTCGGACTATAGTGGATTTAATTATCCCAGAAGAGTTCCTTGTTCCATGCGCAGTCTGTGTGTATCATAAAAAACTCAGGGAACCATTCTGAGTTCATTCCCATCATGAAACGGACATGTTATGTGCCTTGAAAAGTGGACGCTCAATTCTGCCAGTTGAGGTTTAAGTTTTGGTTTTGGCTAAAAATATAATAGTTACCCCCTTTTTCTTTGATTTATTCAATCTGACGTGAATGCAACGAGTCTTTTACTTATATTGAGGTTCTAAATGTAGTGGGGCTAGGCTGCTTTAAACCCTAGATCCATGTCCCAAAGCTGGATCCTGTCTGCTTTGCAGATAGCTGGTGAGGGAAGCTATATTCATGGGACCTCTCTGCGAGAGACCCGTTGCCCACGTCGGGCTTGCATCATGAAAAAGAAAAACTATGGTATTTGTCATTTACCATTACTTCTTCAGACTATAGTGGATTTAATTATCCCAGAAGAGTTCCTTGTTCCATGCACGGTCGGTGTGTATCATATATATATATATATATATATATATATGTTAGGGTGAAGCGAAAATATGAATTTTAGAATATCAATTTGGAATACCTGGGAAAAGTTGTGGATCACTTTAACATATTGCTTCCCAGGAACCTCTCTTTAACATATTGCTTCCCAGTGTATATCACTTTAACATATTGCTTCCCAGTGTTAATCACTTTAACATATTGCTTCCCAAAAAGACATTACACAACGAATAACAGTTACATTACAATAGTTTATAATATTTAGAGATTAGCTAGTCAAGAAAATGTAAATTTATGGACAACTTAACTTATTATGCTGTGCCATTTTTTTGTGAATGTACAGTAAAATATTTGGATCACCTGAAGGTCAGGGCCCCCAGCCTTCTTTAATTAGCCTTATAGGGCTAACTAACGAAAATATCATGACCTAACCTAACCAATCGTTAGGTCAACTGTACGCCCTTGACGATTGGTTAGGTTAGGTCGTGATAGTTTCGTTAGTTAGCCTAGATTACCAACCTCTTTCTAACCAACCATTCTTTCTCTTTTTGACATATTGCTTCTCAGTGTTAATCACTTTAACATATTACTTCCCAGGAGGGATCACTTTAACATATTGCTTTCCGAATGCTTTGGGAAGCAATATGTTAAAGTGATCCAAAGTTGTAAATGACGCTAATTTAAATGTCCACCAAATTTGAACTAGCTGCTGTTTCAGTAAGAGGCTCCCCAATGACCTTGAAAAACCGTCACATTTTGAGCCTCAGTCACTCAGTCTTCCTAAATTGCGAGCAGTAACAAGATGTGTTACAGTTTAGCTTAGCCTATTAGTATACTGTAACTACTAAACCGTTTTTGCATGCAGAAATATTTATTTCTTGTAATTCTCTGATTTAGTTACATTAATTATATTTTTTCAGAAATGTTAAAATGGATAAAAAAGTAAAGACAAGGCAGTGTAGTGTATGCCCAGTTTTTGGCGCTGCTAAAGAACTAACTAGCAATAGGCTTCCAACCTATGAAGAAATGTTTAGACATTATTTATGGGTAAGAGCTGACATAAAGTTCACTAATAATAACAAAGATCCTGCAGTCTCCGACGTATCAGAAAGAGTCGCTTTAGATATTGAAAATATTTGGGTAAAGGCCTCAATTCCAAGTTTCTCACAAAAGAGTTTTGCAGCTTATTCGCTCCTATCATAATAAATATACTGTGTTGATAAAGCCATACCAAGGAAGAAAAGTTAACCCAAATTATCAAAACAAATTACAGTTGTTCAGAGAAAAAGCTAAAAATTTATTTGATATTGCTAGCTGCAGATGTGTTTGATTCATGTCACTGTGATAAAACTAAAACGGTTCCTCGCATTGAGGAAAAATTTCTCACTAACCAAAGAGGAGATAGAAAAATGGCAATTGGGAACATAGATAAAATAACAAATGAAAAACTTAAAAAGAATATGAAACGAAAAGAAGTGGAACTTTCTCGAATTAGCAAAAGCATTTCAACTAATGATGATGCTGTAGGCCTAGGCCTTGATTCTTCTGATTCAGAGGGTGACATTTCAGCTTGCTCAGGGAAAGAATCAAACCCGACCCAAACAAGAGCGGTTGATGATGCTGGACCGTCTAACTCGCATCAACAAATGAGTGTTAATTTAGGAAATGTTACACAAGTTTGTGATAGATAAAGCATATCTGACCGGGCAGGTGCATCTTTGGTATCAGCTGCCCTGCAAGATGTTGGTCTAATGGGAAATGAGGATACCTCCCTCGTAATTGACAGGAGTAAAATTAGAAGAGAAAGGACGAAAATACGGCGTAAAATGCAACAAGATAATGAGAAACACTTAAGAGCTCTATATTTTGATGGAAGAAAAGATAAAACTAAATGTCATATCAAGCAAGGCAAAAACTATTATTACAAGTCGGTCATTGTAGAACACATAACCTTAGTAAGAGAACCAAGGTCTTGCTATGTTGGTCATATCGCACCTGTCTCTGGTACTGATCATGGTATTAAAGATTCGTTAATTCAGTTTTATCAGAAAATGTTCAAAACATTGATGAACTGGTGGCTATTGGATGTGAGGAAGCTCCTGTAAACACAGTAAGGCATAATAGAATTATCAGCCCCTTAGAATTGGCATTAGGTAGACTTTTGCAGTGGCTAATATGTCAATTGCACGCTAACGAACTTCCACTTCGCCACTTGTTATATCACATTCATGGGAGCACAACAGGACCTGATACCTTCTCTGGAACAATTGGCAAAGCACTGAAAAATTGTGAACAACTTCCAGTTGCAGGGTTTGATAAAATTGAAGCTGATATACCATACATAGCCAAATGAAGACTTAAGTACGGACCAGAAGTATTTGCTTGAAATCTGTAAAGCTGTGTGCTCAGGTAAATGCTCTCAGGATTTGTCTGCAAAAAATCCAGGAACTTTATCTCATGCAGGTGGATAACTTCAGCAAATCGAATTCTACGCTTATACATTGCTAGAGATAAACCATCAGAGAACCTTCGTGCATTAGCAACATTTGTAATTAAAGTTTATGCTCCAATGCGGTTTACCATTAAGTCAAAATCTTCATGCACAGAAGGAGGAAGACATGTCTCGGAAACCATTTCAAGATCAAGATACCTTCCACTTGAGTTGAGAAACGTTGTGGATTCTTCAATACAACGCAACGCTTATTTTGCTCACCCAGAGAACCTAATACTCTCCATGATCACCGATGATCAGGAGCACATCAGAGAGCTGGCAATTCGAAGAATTATGCTTGCAAGAAGCAAAATACAAAAGGAAATCTGAAAGTTTACAATACCAAGGCTGAACTTTGGAGCAAAAGAATACATTGATCTTATTAACTGGAAAGAAGATGGGCGATTAAGTCCTCCGCTTTTGCAGCAATTAACGGAGAAGGAATTGAGAGAGCTCGCTTCCAAACATTCAGATTTTGGAGGCATACTTGGGATGCCATGTCTCACACAGGCCGTAGAAAGATGTATTAAGCTAGTAACAGAAGCAGCAGCTACAGTTTGTGGAAAACAACAAAGGGATGGATTCATTCGAGTGAGATTGGAATCAAGAAACATAATGCCACTTTTCAATACTAAATCACAACATAGTTCGATAAACAGGAAAAGGAATAAGACTTAGACAAAAGTCCATAATAAGGTTGGGTGGTTGGGATGGGCTAGGCTGGAACTTGATGTGCAACTACCTCCACGTGGTGAGTTCTGTGTACTTTATATATATATATATATATATATATATATATATATATATATATATGAATAGAAACGACACAAAGTAACGGAGTGCTGCCAGAAATGTTCAAATTAGGAAGCGATTTTTTGCCCTCTGGGGACCCTGAACAATTAATTCAAGGGATATCAAATTTTGAGTAAACATTGACAGTATCCCGTTGACAACTTTTCCAGGTATTTCAATTCGATATTTGAAAAAAAAATTTTTTGCTCCATTTTCACTCCACCCTAATATATATATATATATATATATATTATATGAAAGCTATTGACTTCTTCTCTGGGAAACGGAGCTTACAGATGAAAACAGCAAACATTTTCGTTTATTTTTGTACTTCAGACGTTTCGACAAATCTTTTGTCATTATCAGTGAATTATAAACCTTAAAACCTTAGAACAAAATAAGAATAAATAATTAAAAGTACATCAATACAAGAAGGCATTAAAATCATTAAAATTAAATTAAATTAAATTAAAATTACCTGAACTGGTAAATACACAATAATTACGTCAACTTCCATATTCGGCAGATACTGAGAGGAAACTGTATGAATGTCACTTACATTCGTAGGTATAATATATCTATGGAAGTAGGTTGGTTGGTTTGTTAAAAGAGATGTAATTTATAAGATGAACTATTGTTGTTAATGGAGGGTTTGTTTCTATAGATGTACAAAGATTCTAAAATTCGAAGTTCCGTAAGGTTATTGGTTCTTGCTAGAATTTCGAACTGAGTTTTGTAAAGGGGATGGTTGTTATCATTACTATGGTTTCTAATTGCGGATTGTGGTGGGTTACTGAGGGGACGGTTGGTTGGACTGATAAACCCAAATGTTGAGAAAGGCGTACCTGCAGTTGGAGTTGAGTACTGCCGATATATGCAGCCTTACAGCTGTCGCACGTGTATTTATAAACAACATTAGGGCATACAATTTTGGGGAATTTGTCATTGAACTTTAAAAAATTTGATAATTTAAATGGGTTGACGAGGGCGAATCTAAAATTTATTTGGGGATAACTAGACTTAAGAAGTTTGGATGGGGAAGTCCATCTAACCTCTTTGAGGGAGAAGTTGGGACGGCCTCACCCCCTAAAAGGGGTATACCTAATAGGTCTGGTTGAAAAATTGAATTTGTGAATTTCCACATGCCTTTGTCCAAGAAATTTGTAGATGCACTATAAATGCTCAACAATGATTAAAAAAACTAAATTGATCAAGTTTTAGATGTTCCACAAGTCCTCTGAAGATTGCAAGTAAAACGTAAAACATTACAAAAAAGGTTAAAACTTTTGAAACTTTATTTAAATACGTAAACTTTATTAATTATTTGCCAATTATGATTTTTTATTAAGATTTTCTTATATTTTTGTATTCTTGTTGCTATTAAGTTTTTCTTGACTGTGTTTTGTCCAGAATATATATAATTTATATATACACAATTTTTCTTTTCAGAATTGATTATTTGAATAGTTAAATACGCGTTGTTACACTAACAGAGTGACTTTCCAAAATTATCCGAAATGGCTGAGGCCGTAAAAGTGACAGCAACTGTTGAAAAAATCATGAGTCCAGCTGTTTCCCTTTTTGGGAAAGCTGAGCTCAGTGGAAATCAACTTCCCCCATATGAAGACGTTTTAAAAGAATATTTACAAACAAGATATCTCTTACTTATAGCTAGTGAGGGGAAAAAAGAGCCAAATGCTAATGATGTGGCAAGAATAGTTGCATCAAAGGTAAAAGAGATCTGGAAAAGTGCATCAATTCCAATATCAGAACAGCAAATATTAGCCAGAGTAAAGGATTGTCATGAAAAATCTAAAAATATGATGACTGGTAGAAAAAGGAAAGATTTTGAATCTAAACTGACCGCGTTCAAATCCAAAAATCAAAGGCTTTTTGATATTGCTGCCTGCAAATGCCATGATCTGTTTTCTTGCACTTGTGAAAAAGAGCTAAAAGTTCCTGCCATGGAACATTCTTTCCTAATTGACCAAAGAGGTGCACGAAAAATAGCAATAGGCAGTATTGATTTACAGACAACGAAGAAACTGCAAATAAGATCTGAGCGTAAAGAACAAGAAAGAGCACGATTTTCTAAAAACATTGAAGATGGAGATATCAGTAACCCATTAGGGTGTGTCAATTTTGTCAACTTCTTTCAAATCAATTTTGGTGGTGAAAATATAGTCTTTTCATGTCAAAACTTGAAATTGGCCAACCAAAATTAAATAAAATAACCCTTACCTACATCAATTTTACCTTAAAGTTTCAGAAATTGACTCTTTTACTAAATAATAGGACATAAATTGATTAACTATTCATCTGTTACAGAATTATCCCACTGATCGCATATGGAGTGTTTTCAAGGTCATATAGTTGTTGTACAATGTACAATTGAAAACATGAATAGAACTGTCCCTCACTCTCAGTCCTCAGTTGCCTCTTAGATGTCATAGACGGTGGTTTGCTGTTATTGCCCTTGTACCTACTTCATAGTTATTCTACTAGACGAATACTACAGTTTAACTGTAAGTATGGATTATTGATTATTACAATTATTTATTATTATCATATTCTTCTGTCTAATTATGTTGTAATCCCATGAAATATTTTTTATTGAATTTTAGAACATCGAATGACTAAACTTTGAAACATCGTAATTGATATAAAATACTTAAATGTTTTTCTTTCTTTTCAGATATTCCTAAGATGCCAAAATTGAAGACATAAGGGACATGATTCCCCCTCTTCTGCATCAGTGGAAAAAAGCTAATGTGTTATTCAAATCACCTGTACTCAATCAGTATAGAACTATTGAGCTAAAATTAACAAAGCTGTGGCACAAAGCAGTTGAGACATCACTTGGTAAAGGAAAACTAGCAAAGAAAAATAAATTTCTGCACACACTTGATACTCTTCTTGACATTTTTAACTGCCAGTGTCCCATAGAGTTGTGTTCTGAAGCCAATTGTTCTCCTCATGCAGAAGAGAACCTCGCCTCACATTGATTGTCGCTGTCCTCGTGAGAAGAAGATCCCTGTTTTGGAGCTGGCTTTCATAAAGGCGCAGAGAACAAAGGCAGGAGGCCAAGGAAGTATGCAGATTGGTTCGGCAGATTATTCAGAAACCAAAAAACAGATTGTTATTGCTAAGAAAAAAGAGAAAATCCGAGAGAAGCAAGAAAGGAAGAAAAAGAAGAGTGAAGAAGCCACCCAAAGAGATGAAGAGCTCTATCAAGAGGTTTCTCACTTCTTTGAAAGCTCTTCAGATGAACAGAAAGAAGCAACATCAGATGATAGCTCCAAAATGCCATCTGAACCTTCGCCGAAGAGAATGAAATACAACACTAAAGACATCTCAAACATTGCCCTTGCCAGTATTCGCCATCATACGGGGCTACGAGAGACTGCAGAGATTGCCACTGCCGCTTGGATAGATGCAGGCCTCATCAGCCGAGAGGATACATCCTTAGTGATAGATCATAATAAGATAAGAAGAGCACAAGAAAAAATAATGAAGGAAATATCTGATCAGCATGAAAAAGATTTGAAGGAGGAAGGTCTCTCTTGCCTTTTGTTTGATGGAAGAAGAGATGACACAAAAGTTCTCCTAGAGGTAGAGGGAATGGACAGAAAGTTTCCCGGTCTCATCAAAGAAGAATACTACTCTGTGTGTTCCGAACCTGATGGCCGCTACTTGTTTCACTTTGTTCCTGAAGCAGAAGTAGAAAGCAAGAAACATGCAGAGGCAATTGCTGATCAAATAATATGTTGGCTTCAAGAAAGAAGACTTCACAGTTCACTGCAGGCCGTTGGTAGAGACTCAACTGCGGTGAACACTGGATGGCAGGGCGGTGTTATGACGCATTTAGAGAAAAAACTTGGAAGAAGGCTTGTTTGGATTGTATGTGATTTGCACACAGGGGAACTACCTCTTCGTCGTCTCATCCAGGAACTTGATGGTCCTACAAAGAGCAACAACAAGTGGTCAGGCCCCCTTGGCAACATGCTAGATGAAGCAACGGAATTAGAAATAAATACGAAATTTCCAAAGGTCGAAGTAGGCCTTCCCCTTCCAGTGTTGTCTGAAGAAGTTATCAAAGACCTCAGCACGGATCAATCTTACGCTTATCGTATTGTTCAAGCAATCAGATCAGGAGAGTTGCCTCAAAATCTGGCTCTCTTGGAGATTGGATCCGTAAGTCACAGTCGTTGGTTAACTACAGCGATTCGTTTCTGCAGGATTTGGGTTTCCAAACATGCACTGAAGGGCAAAATGCTACAGAATTTGATGTTGATTGTTGAATTTATTATTGGGTTTTATCTTCCTCACTGGTTCAGTGTAAAACTTAATCCAATGTGGATGGAGGGGCCCAACCACATCTTGTTTCAATTACAGCTACTGAGAACCCAAAGGAAAGTAGTGGTGGACATCGTGTTGCCTGTGGTGAGAAGGTCCGCTTGGTATGCTAGGCCAGAGGCAGTTTTGCAACAATAATCTGCAGCCAATGTAACAAAGAGCGAACTGAGGCTGTGGAAATCATTCTAAAGCTTAGAGGAACATCACTAGATGATGACCAGCTGGGAGACTGCTCTGTTGAGACAAGGAAGGTTCCTCCGATAAACGTCAATGCCACGAAATTGTTAGAATTAGTTAACTTGAGTTCGGAAGTTTTGGAGCCACCACTGACAACATGTATAACAAACAAAGATTTAACACAACTTAAAGAGGCCCCAATGCAAGTGCCAAAGTGGCCTTCCCACACTCAGAGTGTGGAGAGATGTGTGAAAATGGTCACAGAAGCAGCTAGTCAAGTTTACAGTCACGACAGGCGAGAAGGCTACATCAAAGCTAAGTAGCGAGCTGAATGCTGATGTCAAGGAACCGCAGCAAAAAGGACATGACTGCATTGGTTACTTTCAAATAAAGACTCTGAATGATATCTTATTGCCACTTTAAATGTTGATAGGATGTTTGCGCACATTTGTTATTTTGTTACGAATTTACGGAAAAATGGAATTTTTGAATTAAAATTGATGTAGGTAGGAGTTATTTTTTATTGTTTTTGAAGCAAGGATATTATTTTGTATGCCAAATGATTACATTAAATTGCTACCAAATCACATGATTTTCAATTTAGTCATTTCACCCTCAAAATTGACACCCTAATAACCCATCCACTTCCAGGGAAGAGCGAATGGACTGGGATAAGTTTCATACAATTCCTGATTCTGACACATCAACAGATTCAACAGATACAGATAGAGAGCGTGATGATGATGATCACATTGAGGAAGGTATAAAGAAATCAGGTGAAGCACATAAGCTCACTCGCAAATTGCCTTCATTAGCAAAAACTTGTGACTGATTCGGAATATCAACAGAGCTGGTGCAGCCGTTGCTTCTGCTGTTCTGGAAGATTTTGGTCTCATTACCTCTGAAGATTATCACAATGTTGTGGATAAGAATAAGGTGAGACGGCAGAGAAAGAAGATCAGAGAGGAGTTGAGTAAATCAAGTAAAGAAAGTATAGAAACATTGTATTTTGATGGAAGAAAGGATTTAACTAAAGCAAATATCTGTAAGGATGGGAGGTACTACAGTACAACAATTACTGAGGAACACATCACGCTTATAGCTGAACCAGAATCAAAATATCTTGGGCACTTCACTCCTGTGACTGGAACTTGATATAGCGGGTTTTAAACTTTTTACTAATGATAGGTTACATAGGATTGGTGGCGGCGTTTTGCTGTACATTCGTAATTCCCTTAGGGCTATCGAGGTTAAGATAGATTTTCCGGCAGAAATTAATGCGATATGCGTTGAAGTTAGGGCGCGTAGTATTAGTTTTAATTTTGTTGTTGTTTATAGACCTCCCGTTCAACCCCTCGATACCGATACTAGATTTTACTCACATCTTGGTAACCTTATTGATAATCGGAATAGTATAATTCTCGGAGACTTTAACTGCCCAAAGGTTAATTACGAGACTTTTACTAGTAATGAGGAGGGTTTCAGACTGGTTGAGTTCATGGGAGATAATTTTTTATGAAAGATGGTTACCAAACCAACGCGCGGTGACAATACCTTAGACGTGGTGATGGCGAACGACGTTAATATAGTCGAAGGTTTAGAAGTAGGTGAGAGTTTGGGATGTAGCGATCATCAAATTATTAGGTTTAAGCTATTGATAGAAAACAGTAAGGATAGTAACGTAATAGAAGTCCGTGATTTTCGTAGGGCTAATTTTGATAATTTTGCGGATAGAATGAGAGTAGTGGACTGGCATAATTTATATATGGGTAATGACGCAAATTTTCATTGGGAGGCGTTTAAAGAAAGTTTTATGAATATCGAAAGGGAGTTTATTCCTCGTAGGCCCAAGCGCGCTAGAAATCATGGTAGGCCCAAGCGCGCTAGAAATCATGGTAGGCCCAAGTGGTGGACTAGGAAAATAGGCGACTTCATAAACGAGCGTAACAGAGCGTATAGACTTAATAAGCGCAATGGCGCGGTAGCTAACTTTAATAGATATATTGAGCTCAGATGTCAGGTTAAAAGATCAGTTAGGAATGCTAAGCGTAATTTAGAGATACTTATAGCTGCGGATAGTAAACATAATCCAAAAAAGTTTTTTGAATATGTGAATAATCGTAAGCCGATAAAACATAACATAGGCCGTCTAGTGGACGTTAACGGCGCTTTGGCTTCCGACGCTCAGGCGATGGCGGGTATATTCAATAACTTTTTTGCGACACAGTTTTTACCGTAGAAGACGTAAATAATGTCCCCGACGTGGACGCTATCGTTCAATTTAGTAGCGAGACTATTTTGAATGAAATAACTGTTTACGAGGGTGAGATTGCGCATTATATCGATAAGCTAAAAGTGGGCAAGGCTCCAGGCTCTGACGCTTTTTATCCCAGACATTTGAAAGATTTGAAAGACGTTATGGTAGGCCTTAACGAAGATTTTTAATCAGTCAGTGGAAGCGGGGATTATTTCTGAAAACTTCAAATTAGCTAACGTTACGCCATTTTTAAAAAAGGCGACCGCACAGTAGCTAGTAATTATAGGCCTATTAGCTTAACGTCAATTGTTGGTAAAAATTTCGAATCCGTAGTTTAGGATCGTATCATCGATCACTTAGAAAGTCTTGATTTGATTAATAGTAGTCAGCATGGGTTTCGACGCCATAGATCTTGTTTAAGTAATTTGTTAGAATTTTATAACGAAATAGTGCGCGAATACGACAGCATAGAGCGGCTGACGTTATTTATTTAGACTTTAGAAAAGCGTTCGATACAGTTCCGCATAGAAGATTAATTGCGAAGGTTAAAGCGCACGGTATACGCGGTCAGGTAGCTAACTGGTTAGAGGAAAGGCTTCGTGCCAGGAAACAGATGGTCGTTGTTAATGGTAGTGAATTGTGGTGGTTGGATGTAGGTAGCGGTGTCCTTCAGGGGTCAGTGTTAGGCCCATTGCTATTCGTAATCTACGTTAACGACAGAGATGTAGGCTTGACCAATAACGTGTCAAAATTCGCGGACGATACTAAAATAGGCGGTAAAGTTGTTAACGTAGATGATAGAAATAGGCTCCAAGACGATGTAAATAGGATTATGGAGTGGACGGATAAGTGGCAGATGCAATTTAACGTAGACAAATGTAAAATTTTGCATATAGGTTCTCGTAACAATAATTAAACGTACACGATGGACAATAGACAGTTAGCGAGCGTTGACGAGGAAGTAGATTTAGGCGTACGCGTATTTAAGGATTTCAAAGTTAGGAACCAGTGCCTGGAGTCTTGTGCAAAAGCTAGTAGGATGTTAGGCTTCATAGCGCGTAATTTCGAATTTAAATCGAAGAATATTATATTGGCCCTTCACAAGTCCCTAGTGAGGCCTCATTTAGAATATGCCGTTCAGTTTTGGTGCCCGTATTTGCGTGAGGATATTGATAGGTTGGAAAGAGTTCAGCGTCGCGCCACGAAACTAATTCCTTCATTGCGCAACAAGTCTTACGAAGATAGAATTAAAGAGTTAGACTTGCATTCACTCAAACTAGGAGATTAAGTGGGGGGAGCTTATTGAAGTTTTCGAAATCGTTAATAAAATCGATAACGTAAATTTTGACAAACTGTCCACTTTCGATAATAGCAGTACTTGTAATAACGGATTTAAGGTGCGTGGCAGACGTTTCATTACTAACATCGCCAAAAACCTTTTTATGTTTAAAGTCATTGATAAATGGAATAATCATCCCGCGCCCGTCGTGAACTCTACCAGCTTTAATATGTTTAAGAACCATTTAGATAGGCATTTTAAAAAATATTAACGTTGTTTAAAATAGTAAAACAATTAGCAACATGAGCTCTGCGGGTGGTGATCGAGGATGAGTCTGTTGACGATTAATGCCAGCTTGTGACATGCCAGCGTGTGATGCCAGCAATAAAATTATTATTAACAAAAAAAAAATTAGACTAACACCAACGTAGATGTAGCTCGTAACGTAAACTAACCCACTTTTTGTTATACTCTACCTACTTTTTTTTTCTTTTCTTATCCTCTCTTTACTTGCATGTCTGTAGTTTGCATGGTATGACAGTGAGTTAAGACTGTGTTTGCATGGTTTGCAAGCGTTCTTATTTTACTTCTTTTCATTTTTCACCCATTTCCTATTCTCTTCGGCTATTTTTCCGACTTGTCGGCAGTGGCCGGCGGATGGTGATGGGGAGTCTTTCTTTCGCTTTCTCTGAATAAATTTTAACCCACGAATGATAGGTTTTGCCACTTACTTAACCTTTTATTCTCCTCTTTTAACCCCCTACTCTTTCCTTTCTCTCGGGCTAACCTTAGAGTGGATCTTAGGGTTTTTGTTAGCCTTAGCTTCTGTAGATCTGTAGATCAGAATGTAGTGGTAAAAGTACTTGAGCTTGTCCATGATGACAAGGTTTACATTCTCAGCCGCAGGGTACGCGTACTCGGTATGATGCAGCATAACATAATACCGCTTGTCACACGACTCACCAACAAGACTCATTACCCATTTCCGTTGCTTCTCTTCTGCACGCGTTGTTTCTTTCACCTCAGGGTATATGCATGCTTTTATACAGTTTAGCCCTACACCGTAGTCCATTACATCGTTTGTGCCGAGAAATCCGGCAATGCTATCGCCAGAATATCCATAGAGTATGTGAACATCTTTTTCGTTCGCACGATTCAATGTAGCCTTAAAAGTATCAAAGGAGGCGGGGGCTAGTCCCTCTTTCAATATTCACCACATTTTCCGCCTTTACCGAATACCACTTCATAAACGTCGAACACGCATTATCTAAAGTAGCCATCACTATTTATTCGTCTACGTGAGAAAATACACTTCTGAACTCCAGGGCTTGCAGAGGTCAACTGAGCACGGAGGGGTAAAGATATGCCCAAGTAGTAGCAGGAGTCACATGACCCATTGATTGAGCTTACAGTGGGCGGAGCTTAGGACTGTACATACGCACACACAAATGCGAAAATGAAACCCTAATTGAAACAAATATACATAATAAATAAACATACCGTTAACAATAGACATATATATATAAAACAATCAAGGATTGAGGTATCCAAAGTGCACGGTATCATAGGTACCAGGCACCTGGTAACGTTTCCTAAAGGTGTTACGGTATACCTTCGTACCCCTAATTTCCTTCACGCCCCCCAGTTTCTGCGCCCGAAAATTGTGGGTCCCCACAGTCAGATGGGGTGGCTGGTCACCCTCATCTTCCAAGCACACTAGATACTTCAACGAGTCAAAGTTAGCGACTCGTCGGTTCGCCTGGTTAAGCGTGATACCCTTAGCCTTCACGATATATTTCATATCCTCACTCACCCTCACCCGTACCCCATAGGATTTTGGCCCTGTTGATACAAAGGAGTCAGCGTATGCCCCATCACCATACTCATCCTTGATCTCGTCAGTTAACTCTCCGAGGAATTCACCAATAGGCGGCATGTATTCACCCTCCCTCTCTGTGAATATTACGCTATCTGTTTCAGCATACAGCACCCTCCGCCCAAGAAAGTGTAGTAGTCCCCAAAGCTTCATGCGTGCGTATGACGTTGTGAAGCTCGCTACAGGTATGTTTGTAACACATGAGGTATCTGTGGCCAGTTCGGTGATGTTGTACTTTATTATGTACGTGTTGCCAACATTCACGATCTCCATAACCTCTTTATCGGGAGCGTTGGCATAATCCCAGACTTCACTATAACTTTGTGCCAAATAAACGTTCCCTTTGCCAGTATTCTCTGCAAATTTTCCCCAAAGACTGTTTAGACACAACTTTGCACTAAAGCGCTTGCCAGGATTCTTAACAATTTGGGAACGGTCAAGCTGTATACCATCACGGCCACGGTAACGTTGAATATAAGCCGATTTTTCATCTTCGGTATCAACTCCTCGCGGATACCCTGATGCTTCTACCTTATCCTTCAAAAAAGCGTTTATATATGGCGTGAAAAGGTTGGGTAGCTTCTGAAACCTCCACACCTCATGTATTTTCAATATTCTGTATCCATGGGGAACGGCTAGGTCCAGCTCAGGGCTTGTATATACACCTCTGATCTTACGCTGGTTGGGTGTATAATTACAAACCCCATTGTTCCCCTCTGCGCACTTCACGCACAGGAGAAACAAGAGTTTGTGATCTATAACGACGGGTAAGATCGGCATTCATGAATAGCGTGGGGGGGGGAGCACATCTACGAAGGAAACGCCGAAATAGTACCTGTTCAAATTTGTTGGAAACATCTCGATGGTTGGCAGATCAGGCCCCACCAGTTTTTCAGGTGCATCTACAGGGTACGGATTGTTTTTCATTACGTAGGGATATAAAGAACAGAAGTCGTAGTAATGGAGTTTCACGCCCTCCGTAGGTGGAAAGCATAGCTTGAATGGGTTTGTATGCCCTCCGAACAAGCTATGACGGCATTTGAGGGGATCCAACACCATTGAACGCTTGAGTGTGTTTATTTCTTCACAGTACTCTCCATTTGTTTCCATCGGTGCATCATACTGATGCTCTCACAAGATCTTGTGAGTGAACTGGGAGCCTATAAGTTGATCGCGGGTGCGGGTCCATGCATGACTGTCAGCAGATCTACCGTGGATATCTCCTACGATTCCACACTCAGGACGGGGGCATCCGTGCCACCAGCAACCGTTAAAGGAGTACACAGTCTTCTCACCAGTGGCACGGTCTTCGCTTAGACCACCAACCCAAAAAACATGACCATTGACCTTAATGGTACTTTCCACATGTTGCGGGCGTGTTTTATGTATACCCCGGTCTATTGCTGTATGTGTATGAGCCAATAAATAGCCTTGTTTCTGTGAATGACGGCTAAGGTGTCTTTAGGCATGAAGTTATTCTTGAACACCGTAAAACATAATGAGGCGATCGTGGTTGCGACTTGCAACGGATCGCATTTGAAACGGGCTATATACAATTATACATCCTTCTAAAGGCCTGGAAAGATACTCTAAGCACGCGCACACCATTCACGCAATAACGCTCACATTCATCATCTACTGTATATTGTATGGACTAGTTTCATTAAAACTGTTGTAGTAGCGATCAAAATCTTCCCGCTCACTATCACTGATGTTGGTGTAGTTAAAGTAATGTTTGGGGGGAGGCAATCCTACGTAATTTAAAGTGTCGCTAGTGAAGAAAGTGTAAGGGAAATACCCTTTTGAAACTTCGGCGGCTACACCCATCACCTTGGGTAGCTTGGCTAGCTTACGAGGTGTGAATAATAAAGTATCTTTAAACTGAACATTACCTCTTATCTGCATTTGTATACAGTAAGTTTGTTCCTCCTTTTCAAGGGGTCGCCTGTAAATATCTCCGATGACTCGTGTTCAAGCAATTCCTTATAAAGGAACTATGTGTCAAATTTTGCCCCGTTATAGGCAAGAATCTCGAGCCATTTTTTTTAACGTGTCCGCTAATTTGACAATATAGGATGCAAAGAGTTTCACAGGGCTGTCGTGTGCAATCGTTTTAAAAATGTTTGTCCGTTTACCACATTTATGATACTCATCACACACGAATTCCATGCACTCATCGCAGATAGTCTGGCTTTCGAGTAGATGTGGGTAAGCTCTTTGGTATCAGGGTTTGTGTAAGTTTCTATATCGTAGTACACGGTTATACAGGGTTTATTTTTAGGCACAGCATCTTTCGTATAACATGCATGCTTCACTCCATTCTCCTTATATTTTTCATGACATGTAGAACAGTGAATTCCATTGCATTTATGCTCAAACTTACCCCAATTATTCATCATATGAAACATGCCACATTTACAAATTCTCATTTTCCTGCAAGTGCCACTTGACTTATGGAGCCCAAAGCATTTATTATTGAAAAATATACGTCTACACACACACATTACATTCCCTGTTCTCGGTTTCAACTACACGACTTTCACATTTGGGGGCTTTACATTGCTCGCATGCCATGTAGCACTCCTTACAATGTTTCACTATATCATCCGCAAACTCGAGACATCCCTTACGCAAATCATGATGCCTTCCATATTTTCGACTTTTATCATAATTAGCGTAGAGAGTCCTTATATTACGGATGGGGAGATACGATGTTGCTGATAATCCTAAAATAAGTAGAGGTCTTGTACGATCTCTCACACAGCTTTTAAAAACATACATAGACCTACGACGATCATCCATTCCAAATACAACTATACGAAAATTCATTTCTTGCTCTACCTTTCTCAGCTCTTCAGAATCCATATTACAGTGAAACTCAAGCTTACACTCTGAAGCCAGTTTACGAGCACGCTGCACAACCGTAGGCAACCAAATATTTTTGACCGGGGTATTTAGTACAGTAAACATATGGGATAAGACTACTGTTATAAAGCCGCAACCACGATCGATGTTTATATGCTTTCTGTAAATAGCCTAAGAATTGAAGTTAAGAGTATAAGGTGTGGCACTATGACTCGCAACCCGGAATAATCTGTCAATATCTACCGTGAAGTTGTCCATATTGAAGGCTGTACTACTTTGAGAGGCCCGCAATACGCCCCAAGATATATTCTACGTCTACAGCGGCCAAGCGTTTGAACGGTATTACTACCCAAAATCATCTACATCCCTGTCATCTGACCCAAACTCGAAGGACAATCTCGTCCGGACTTCACGTTCGTCGCGGTTCTGAAGGGCAAACTCCACAATACGCTCAACTACGCGCCGCAGTTCAACACCGTTGCTATGCAGGGTTCCAGGATCAACCCTGACCACGTACCGATGTCTAGTCAGGGCAGGAGTGGGGTTAGCAGTGCGCACCAGTTCGAATGTTATACCTTCCTCCACAGCACAAGATACTGCTGCTAGTGTGGAGGACGTAGCCAGAATTAAACAGGAGGAGGGAGGGAGCTAGTGTGGGGGTTGTGTCGTAAGACGTAGAGTGCTGGGGTTCTATTACTGGGGGTCTAGCAACCGGTGCACTCTTGGCACGTTTTATACCTGACGTGGAAGGTTCTTCATCATTGTGTCTCCGCTTTGAACTGCCACGTGGTGGAGGTGTTGCAGTTGAGGGTTCGTCAGCGGGTGTGGAGTCTGTAGCTACACTGTCATAGAGGTCTTGTGTAATATCGATGATGGAGTGCTGTACTTCGTCGTCATTCACGGTTCTGTAGAAGAAGAAAAACAAGAAAATAAGGAGCAGCCCTTAAATTTTGATATATTTTGTAAATCCTCCACTTAGGGGTGTGACGTGTTAGAGATGGAATCTGTAGAAAAATTCAGGTTCACAAGCCCATGTGGTAAAACTGTGTTTATGTTTAAAATCATTAAAGATAAAGGGGAGATGTTCTCAAAATTTGTGCATAAAGTAATACGGTGCTATTCGACGTACCAATCAGTGTTCAACGAGTGCCAAGATGATATTTTGTTTTACAAAGGCGTATATGACGTTAATTCGTGAAAGGGAAATGAGCATACAGTCATTGTAATTGACGATCTCATTTTGGAAATGGATAAAACGTTTGCCGAAACATTTACACTGTTCTCCAACCATCTTAACATAAGCGTATTCTTCATCAATCAGAATCTATTTTTCTGAAATAGATACATGGGCGATGTGTCGTTAAATACACAATATCTAGTCTTATTCGCGCAACGTAGAGATTTGTCACAAATTGGGGTATTAGCCAGTCAAATGTTCCCGAATCAGCATAAGGATTTTTTTGAGGTTTATAAAGAAGCTACAAGTCAGTGTAACGTTTATTTGCTTTGTGACCTTCACCCGCGAAACACGTTTAGGGTGCTTCTAAGAACGAATATATTCCCAAACGAGCCTGAAACGGTGTATATTCCAGAATGACAAAGATGCTAAAGAAATACCTTAGAAGATTCGATGAGTGTGAAAAATTAAGCATAACCTTAGATAACACTACGCAATCAGTCCTGTTCGGTGGGGTACAGTATTATAGTACAAATATAACACTGGGACTCGGTCATTATGACAGCATCGGACATTGTGAGGGGCTTAAACAATAGTCTTGAAAAGTCGTACCTGACAACCGATTTACTTTGTGAAGTCGTAAACATAGAGGTTACCAACACGGCAATAAACGTAACAGGACATGAAAAAAGTGTTCTAAACGAATGAAACCTTTGGCTGATCATTTTTTTAACTGATGTAAACTGAGGACACTGCTGTCACGAATCATAGGCTGATTACTACTTGTTGTGAGAGGTGGCACTATTTCTGACTCGTCATGGTACGCTTCATTCATTCGTGTATTTCATAATGGTGTAAATCGGAGCTGTCCCTCTTTGATATACCCCCTACACAAGTTTCTATTGAGCATAGTGACTTTATTACAATTAACCCATTAAACACAATTAGTTCACCGAGTGCCCCTATAGAATTCGTGATACCAGCTCAGGCCCATACTTTTTTGATCCAAGCTGCATGCACATGTACGCTAAACTGCGTATAGCCCATTCAGATAGAATGGACTGCGATGATAGTTACTCTGCATACCCTGAAACCAACTTTCTACACTACATATTCAGCCAGTGTGAGGTGGATTTAAATCAGGTCAACATCTCGGCAGGAACGGGTTATTATCACCTGCGAGCCTATCTGGGAAATGTCCTTAACTTTAGAAAAGAAGCGAAGGATACCTTTTTAACTGCCGACGGCTATTAATTATCAGACTAAAGACGAAAGTAGTATAAAGGATAAATTTAAAAATTCTAAAAAGAATATATACGAATGTTTTGGACGTCTGCATCCAGACTTCACGTTCCAGGAGACACTGCTTATGAATGGGGTGGATATGACGTTAAAGCTCACCCGCACGAATCCTGAGATCTGCATAAATCTGGGGCCTGATCAAGAAGAGGATGCAAAACCCGTTGTGATTCACATCATGGAAACATATCTGCGCGTACGGCGAGTGAAATTAAGTTAGCCGAAACATGTTGAAATTCAAAAATATTTAATACACGCAACAGTAAAATACCAATTAACAGAGTACAGATCAAACTATACATGGTGCCCGCAGGATTGGCCTCGAAGCAACTAGAAAACATTGCCCTGGGAGTTCAACCTAAAAGGTTATTAATTGGAATGCAGGATCACGCTTCGACGAATATATAAAGAACGCCTTTAAATTCGAGAATTTCGGCCTTAAAAATATAACTATAAGTAAATGGCGTTGCGTTGAGCGGGAATATGGATATGGACTATTCATCAGCCGCTGTGTTCCCTCTTTGTGCGAGAGCTTATAGTAATCTGGCTGTGATGAGCTTGGGATTGGCGTAACGCAGAAAGAATTTTTCAATCAATTTAACTTTAACCCGTTTGATATCACCTTCTGACTTATCTGCTAGTGTAAATACTCACTTAAGTCCACAACAAAGTGGGAATATCTCATTCATATTGGAATTTGCCATCCCTATAGACGCGCGTATTAGCGTACTAGTTTACCTCGAATCACAAGCTCTAAAAGAGCTCGACCGCTTGAGGAACGTAATCACAGACTTTGAAAATGGACGCGAATACACTCCTGAGAGTAATGAAAAGTGACCGAGTCACACTCTCCAAATTTAACGGAGTGTTTGCGAAGAATGAAACATTGAAATTGCCAACTACGAGAGATTGGTGTAGTCATATTGTCAATACGGACACTGTAGGGGGCGAGGGGGATTCATTGGTTTACAATCTCTTTTAAAAATAGGGAAAGAATGTACTATTTTGATTCACTCGGTACTCAGCCCTGGAGTGACCCTGTTGGTGTACAATTTCTCGAACAGCTGCATGTCCCTGAAATTGTCTGGAATCGTTACCGATTCCAAGGATATTTTAGTAATACTTGCGGCATGTACTGTCTTTCATTTCTCCTGCACATGTCACATGGGGAGGGATTTATAATTTTTTTAAAATTATTCGATTTGTGCGACACTGAGATGAATGATGAATTGGTATGCAGACAAATAAGAAAAAGGTTCCCATTTGTGCGCACTCGCTGTATTGTGTAAAGTTTTACGTGTGTATATATAATTGTAACTATGTTTAAAATATCTCCATTAGTGTTAACTTATTTAATGGACGCTAGTTCTATAAGCTGAATTGTACTAAGACATGATTTCTACCATTTAATAAATTTATTGAAAATACAATGTGTTTTGTTCTTAACCATAAAAAACTTACATTAGTTCCTCGATGACGTGGCATTCGTTGGTCCGGATGTGAGCCAATACCTCGAACTCCGCATTCAGGTCACTGGGTTGGCTGGGCGGTAAAACCTCCAAATCGCCGTCGACTATTTTCTTTTCAAAGCTGTCGCGAAAAGTAGCTATAACACGATGAAGTTCCGCATCGGTCCTTTCAGGAGAAATTAACATGATTAGTTCATACTGAATCTTTTTTAATTAAAATCCATTTTTTTCATAAATCGAATTGTATTCAGAAAGCTTAGCTCAGTACTAATGCAAACTCCTCTATAATTGAGGATACCCGCTGTGAAACATTTACAATAAAATATGAGTAGAAATGTATTATTACAACCACACTATATATATATATATATATATATATATATATATGAAGAGAGAGAGAGAGAGAGTTGCAAGGCTGAAAGACTTTTATCCTAACTTTGCACACTACGCAATGCCTACCATCACAGGTTCTCCAGCCCAGGACCGGTTGGAATTCTTTAAAGTTTAAGTAATTCTAAAACCCTACTTGTAGAACTTTCTATAAATTTATTAAAAGTAAATATTTGATAAACAAAATTTACTCTCTAAATACTTAATAGAATACATTAATTACAGAAATCCTAGCACAATATCCTCTAGTAAACATGTACTTATATGTCAGAACACCGTGATGTATATACGGGAGGGGAGAGTTACAATAAGAGAAAAATGTAGGATAGGGTACCCGGGTCAAATAATGAACAGCTTGCAACTAGCCTAACCGGGGTCAAAAGGAAGATTAGCTGAGTGTGCTACGCATCGTCTGTCAGCACCGGGTCTCGAATCCGGGACCGCAGGCAAATCTTTAAAATTTTGGTAATTCTAAAACCCTTCCTGTAGAACTTTTTATAAATTTTTAGGTTATCACGTGCAGGGAAACAAGCGCGTAATAAAGTTTCACTTTCAAAGGACACCTTCATCGCATAATAAAATTCACTGTAAATGACGTTATCAGGAAGGAAGATTAGCTGGGTGTGTTACGCATCGTCTGCCGGCACCGGGTCTCGACCCATGGGCAAATATCCTTTCACTTTGTTTTATTATTGCTTTTTATAAATTATAGCACTTGTACTGAATGAAACGATGTGTGTGTGTGTATATATATATACATAGCCCGTGAAAGGCCTTCCGTTTAAATCACAAACTAGTTTCCCAATCCCCATTTATTATGGCTTTTTATAAATTAATTAACACTGACACTGAATGAAACGATGTGTGTGTGTATATATATCTATACTTAGCCCGAATCACAAATTAATTTAATTACTTCCATTTCAATGTCCTCTTCATTGGTTGATTCTTTCACTCCTTCACAAATTTCTGCAATAGTTTGCGTTGAAAGGTGGGCGTTCCATTCAACCGCTCCGAAAAGGTGGAGTGTGGACCCTGCACATAGGTCTTCATCTTCAAACAATAGCGGGGAGCAGTAAAGATGCTGTGAATGACTCATGGCTATATATTTCTGTAGTTCCTCGTTGATAAATACAACTGTTGTGGATTCCAGAAGAAAATGCCCCCTTTTATATACGCGGTCCTAATTGTAACCGGTGTCCGGACAACTGCCCCCTGGAAAACCGCCCCCCGGACAATTGCCCCCCGAAAACCGCCTCCCGGACAATTGCCCCCGTAGGACAATCGCCCCCCGGATTATTGCCCCCCATAAGTAAATAAAAATTAAATAGAAATTAAATTTACGTTTAAAAAATGGCAAGCTAAAACAATATTTAACAACATTATTGCCAATTCTTGCTTAATTTTGCTTGTAGCCTGAAAAAAAAAAATATTTAAAAAGCAATATTTAACAAAAAAATTTCCAATTATTGCTTACTTATTTATAATAAAATTATGAAGTTTAGCTACTTAATTTTATTTAAACAGTTGGCAAGACTTATTGTATTTCATATATACTATGGATTAATTAATTATATTTAAACAGTTGGCAATACTTATTGAAAGGTCTTTTTGAAAGTCATAGTTAGGTTAGGTTAGGTTAGGTTAGGTTAGGTTGAAGACTTTCAGAATCGCGAACTAATTAATTTTTTAAGAGGTATCGCCTATACTTTGAATTTTTAGCATCAAAACCTCTTTTCCAAGCAAGTTTTACTTTTTTTAGTAAATTTTAATAAATATGAACTCTTTCATAAGTTTGTTTTTTATAAATATTAATAAATTTAATTCCTATTTAATTTTTATTTACTTATGGGGGGCAGTAATCCGGGGGGCGATTGTCCTACGGGGGCAGTTGTCCGGGGGGCGGTTGTCGGGGGGCAATTGTCCTGGGGGCGGTTGTCCCGGGGGGCAGTTGTCCTAGCACCATTGTAACCATCCCCAATAGCCGAATCGTGAGTTTCATATTGGCCCTCCGTGAAATTTGGGTGGTCCATAACGTGTAAGCGAGACTACCCACCAACCAGATATCCTGGGCTCGTACTCAGGCTCCGCCCATTGGGCTGTAATTGAACGAGCCGCGAATTCTGAGTGCGTGTCAAATATAACTTATCCATTCCATGGATTTCTTTCATAAATGAAACAGATTCTAGGGAGAGAGAGAGAGAGAGTGAGAAAGAGAGAGAGACAGAGAGAAAACTTATATAGCAGGATGGATTTCAACATAAAAATTTAATATTATTTACCATGTTTTTATTTATATATATATATATATATATATATATATAATATATATATTGAATTGTTTAGCGACTTTTACAATCATATAAAACTGGAATATAATTTTAAAAAGCTAATTAGCAGAAATGGAAGGACGATGGGGCGTTTGGCCGTTTGGTAAATATCCATTTATTACCTTGTGATAATATATATATATATATATATAAAATCCTTCATATATATATATATATATATATATAATCCTTCATATATATATATATATATATATATATATATAAAATCCTTCATATATATATATATATATATATATATATAAAATCCTTCATATATATATAATATATATATATATATGAAGGATTTTAGTGACTTTTACAATCACCTAAAACTAATTAAAAAATTAATTAGCAGAAATGGGAGGACGATGGAGATCGGCCGTATAATAAATATCCGTTTTATTAACTTACCTGTGATAATATATATATATATATATAAATATATATATATATAAAGGATTTTAGCGACTTTTACAATCACCTAAAACTGGAAAATAATTAAAAAAATTAATTGGCAGAAATGGAAGGACGATGGGAGTTTGGCCGTATGGTAAATATCCATTTATTACCTTACCTGTGCTAATATATATATATATATATATATATATATATATATATATATATATATGAAGAAGTTTACTGACACTGGAAAATAAATTTGGATTTCGGGGTAATTCGCTTCTGATTAAAGTCTCGTTCGGACGAGTAGAAATAAAATTCCGTGAACAAGCTTAAGATATACGTTTTAAGATTTTTCATTAATTTTTTATAATGGTTGGAAGCGTAAAGTATCTGGGATGGGTCAGTGCTGACGAATTTATTTTAAATATAATAATAATTCTTAATAATGTGCATATAGAGGATGATAAAGATTATTCGGTTCATTGTTTCAGATTGTGTAGGAAATTTCTCTGACCCGTTAATAATAATAAATCTTAGTTGAAGCACCAACTCGTTGCTTTATTTTGATGGTCGCTATAATAACAACATTTCCTCGGTTGGGACGTTTTCGTATAGAAAATTATAATGTGTGTGTGTGTGTGTGTGTGTGTGTGTGTGTGTGTGTGTGTGTGTAGAAGATGTATGACGTGTAGATGGGCAATGACGGATGGAGTTGGCGATAGGAAATCATAATGTGTGTGTGTGTGTAGATGATGTATGACGTGTAAATGGGCAATGACGGAGGGAGCTGGCGACCTATGAACGTATATATAGTTGTGTGTGTGTAATAATAGGGGAATCTATGTGCGTTTGTGTACGTTTCTTGGATGTTCAAACGATGTGTGTAAACGGGTGATGCTGGAGGGAGCTGGCGACCTATGAACGTATATATAGTTGTATGTGTAATAATAGGGGAATCTATGTGCGTTTGTTTGCGCTTCTTGGCTGTTCAAACGTTGTATACACTGTGCCAACTGGCTGATAATACCCGGAGGCACTGGTTTCTACGCCGACTGGCGGATTTCAAGTTCTAAGTCAAGTGTTGCTACCATGATCTCTCATTGAGCTTCTGCATCTGCCAGAAGCTGGATGGTCTCTTCCTCTCTCTCTCTCTCCCTCTCTTAGGTTAGGTATTCCCCTTTGGGGGGTGAGGCCGTCCCTTCTTCTTTCCCAAAGAGGTTAGGTGAACTCCCTCCAGCTTGATGGGGGAGTTCCTCTCCCTCCCTTTCTTTTTTTTGCACCTTGGGGTTGGCATTGGGGGGGTTGGCACTGGCACTCATTGCATTGCACTCGTCCATTTTTCGGGCATACTACTAAGGAAAATGGAACAGAAGTCTTCACCATTTTCGTTTATAGCAAAAGCATATTTTTTTTAAAGATAGTTTAGCGGTATTTACAAAAAACATCTTTTAATCCACTGCAACATTATAAAAGTAATCGCGGGTCAAGGGCGCGCCCTTGCGTGCCCCTCTACTTATTATTACTGTTTTTATTATTCTTATTCTTCTTATTCTTCTTCTTCTCTTCTTCTTCTTCTTCTTCTTCTTATTATTATTATTATTATAATGATCTATTTTCCATGACAGAACGATCATTGTGAAATTTATTGAAATTCTCGAAATGATTCCTTACTTAGGATTCCAAATAATTCCTGCGCTTTTACAATGACCAACTTCCTGCATTTCTGCTATTTATTTTCCGTGATTTTTAATAAATGAGAAATCTTCCCATTCTAACTTTTATTTTAATTTGAAAATTTAATAATAATGTAGAATTTTAGAACATTAAATTTAAGGAAAATGCGAGTTAGTATTTTTATCTATTTGGGGCCAATTAGATCTGATGAATAGCCTTTCAGAATTAATCCCGAAACGCGCAGCTAACACTACCTTTCCATTAACTCAAGCCCCATTCAGGAAGAATCGAGTTATATATATATATATATATATATATATATATATATATATATATATATCGCTGCGCTATTGAGATTTTTTTTTCACCACTTGACCTCAGCAAGTGAATAAGTGACGATTTCATAAGTGAATCATCTAAGAATAGTGAATGAAACGCTCTTTAAAATTTAATACTCAGCTTTTTTAATTAAGGGAGAGGTGGTCTCGTCAGGAACAGAAGGAAGAGCGGAGAAGAGGCGTGAGAAGAATCTGAAAATTTCTTGAGATGAGAAAGAGAAAGAATTACAGAGTTACAGGCAAACAATGACCCCTAAGATCCACTCTCGGCTAGCCCAAGAAAGAAATCGTGAAAATAAAGGAAAAATGGAAGAAGCAAAAGAAAATAAAGAATACTGAAAACTTGTACAATTCTTACACTTCTTCGTAGACGTATAAATCTTTCACGCAGTAATAATAGTAAAGTATGGAACAGACAAGGCTCTCTCCCTCCTCCGCCAACACTGCTGACAGAAAATTGTTGTGAAAGAAGAATTATTGCAAAGTATTGTGAAAAAGAATAGCTTTAGAGTTCATTCACATCAAGCCTACACTGATCTCGTACACCCAGTTACGCATTACAGTGGGAAGTGAAGGATAGCATGAAACACTACACTAATTAATATAATCTACACCATACACAAATAAACACTTTGTACCTGGAGCGTATCCATCCTTTATGCTTAATTATCTGTTCGGAGGTTTTCACTCCAGAGATTTCCCTTTAAGCTTTCCGTCTCGACCAATGGAGTATCATCTCAAAACTCCCAATGTTCTGCAACCAGGCTCGATCAGCACCTCCTACCACATTTAAAACAAAAAAGAAAATCGAGCTACTCCCTATACCAGTGTATTTAACCTAGATAATTACCCTCCGCAGGGTAACGAATTGGCACCACTGTCGAGAAAAAAAGCTGAGTTATGGTTCCACTAAACGTTTATTACATTTGTCAACAAAGTTCACAGAGATATTTTTACTTGGACTATATGTAATTTTTTACGTTGATTACCGGAATGAAAATAGAATTTTTTTTTCACCCATAGTTTTAGAGTGACACACGAATTTACATTACTTAATATTTGAGTCAGAATAGGAAGGAGGCGGGGTCTGCCACTTGCTCCTCCTCTGCTTATAAGTTGCTGCACGTCATTATTAACTTTCATTTGTCAATTACTTGATTTCGCTGAGTGACCATCCTGCATTTTATTCGTGGTTTTCCTTAATAATTTTTTGTGTCATTGCGTTCGTATTGTTTCATGACAGAATGCCACGTAAGTGTGTCAACCATCCAAACTCTTTCTGTTATGTGTTCGGAGAGTTAACTTAAATCTCAAAGGCGAAATTTCACCCCTCTCGTCATAAAAACATACGAACTTTATTTTGGTTGCAAAGTTGGGGGACAGAACAAGACGTGGGTACCCCATATATGCTGTATTACGTGTCTAAGACTTCCGACAGGTTGGCTAAATGGGTCTCGTCAAATGTCGTTTGAGTTCCAATGATATGGAGAGAGCCGAAAGACCATTTCACGGATTGTTATTTCTGCTTAACAAGTATACTAGGCATTGCTCGAAAATCTAAACATACGGTACAATACCCAAATTTACCATCAGCCATAAGTCCTGTTCTACATAATAAACATTTGCCAGTACAAAGGACACCGGAAACGTGGAGTTTAGATGATGAAAATGAAATTGATATACTGTACAATATAATGACAAAGCTCAACATGGTTTACTGACGGACGATGTTGCTCTAATGTTTGAACCACCTTGTTCATCGACAGAGCCTCACTTAATATCTCAAGCAGACCTGTGCGATCTTGTCCGTGATCCGAAATTGTCAAAAGATCAATCTGAACTTTTTGGTTTCCAAACTGAAAGGTTGGAATCTTCTAGAAAAAGGCACTAAGATATCTTTTTACCACAAGCGTTAAAGAGACTTTCTACCCTTTTTTTCTCAGGAAGACAATTTAGTATACTGCAACAATGTGGACTCTCTCATGGAAACCCTTGGTCAAGAACATGATCCAAACGAATGGCGCCTATTTATTGATCCTCGAAGCTGAGTTTGAAAGCTGTTACTCCATAATGGAAATAAATACCCTTCAGTTCCAATAGCACATACCGTTCATATGAAGGAATCATAGAACAATATGCACCTGCCTGTGAAACATATCCAATATGATAAATACTCTTAGCATATCTGAGGAGACTTGAAAGTGATTGCACTTCTCCTTGGTTTACAACTGCGTAATACGAAATTCTGTTGTTTCCTCTGTGAATAGGACAGCCGAGCACGGGAAAGCCATTACCCAAAGAAATAATGGCCACCTCGACAAGCGTTGATTCCAGGACATAAAAATGTCACCGGTCCACCTCTGGTTAATCCAAAAATGTTTTTTGGCCACCACTACATATTAAACTTGGTTTAATGAAAAATTTTAAGACTATGGCAGTGGGTTTCTCTACTTGAAACAGAAATTTCCGAGGAACAGCGAGGTCAAAATCAAAGAAGGGATATTTGTTGGCCCGCAAATTAGAGAAATCATAAGAGACAGCGCGTTTGATGAAACTTTTAGTGAAGTTGAAGGGGCAGCTTGGAGACCATTTAAAGCAGTGACCACAAATTTCCTCGGAGACTTCAAGGCCGAAAATTACGAGTCACTCGTTGAAGAACTTCTCAAGGCTTACAAAGTCATGGGGTGCAACATGTTGAAAATTAATTTTCTTGACTCACATCTCGACTTCTTCCCAACAAACGTAGGCGATGTTAGTGATGAGCATTGGGAACGCTTTCATCAACAAATATCCACGATGGAGAAGCGATACTAGGGCAAGTGGGGCCCCAGCATGTTGACTGACTACCGCTGGGCATTGTCAAGGGATAGCCCAGAGGCGAAATACAAGCGTAAACCATCAGTAGCTACATTTTAGGTGGCTTCAATATGCATTTTCTACTTTGATATTATAATTACGTCTATAAATTAGTCCAAATTTCATTTTCGATTCACTCAATATTGATGGGTGATAGACAACTTTTGAGGTCATTTTGAACTCAGCGGTAAAAAACCAATAAGATCTACCCATTTTTGCTCATGTGACCGAAAAAAAGCTCTTTTTTGTCATCCAGTGAATTATTCTTTCCTAATTTTCCTTTTCTCTTATTTGCGATTTAAAAGGGGGAGGGGAGTAATTACCGTTTTGTTGGCTAGCTCAAGCGATAACAATGCGAAAAAAGTTAAATACACCTGCCTTATACTAACTAAAAACCACATTCCCAATTTACCCACCTTTTATTGCACATTTTTGCTACTAAATACATATCCAACATATTCTTAAACATTAATTGACGTACTTGCCACGACCCTCGTGGGTATGTTATTCCATTCCATGATTAAAAACTTTCGAACAAACCCTGAGCTGAGTGAGCAATCCCTCATAATATTACGAAACGGTACAAACAAAATGCCTTTGAGGTTAAGCAAACCAACAAACATTATTATATTTTGTTAATTGCGAAGTCATATAACGGAAGGGACCTAGAGCTTACAGTGCAATCTGAACCACGAGTTAGTACATTATCTAGAAAGGCAGCGGGTACCCCATCCAACTACTGAACAGACCCAACGTTGCTTCTCTTCGTTAATCTAACTGGAAGCGATATATACTGTGACAAGGCCACGACGTATCCCAATAGAGTATATTAAATAAAAATAAAAGAATAAAACATTTTCATTCTCATTTATATTCTTATTTTTCAAGTTTGTCTCGCAAATATCGGTACTTCTTCGCTCAAAAGCCCAAAAATTTTAAAATGAAGTATCATACGATTGCTCTGTAAATATTGAACAAAATTTCCATCCCGCAAAACATTGAAGCGTTTTGTCATTTATCTCTCTCTCTCTACTCGTGTATATATATATATATATATACGGTGTGTATATATATATATATATATAAATATAACCTTTGGTTAGCTTCCGCCCGAATTGTTCATTCTGACGAAGGTCAAGCTTTTCACTTCACCTTAGACCTACAGTTTAACGTGGAATCCGAACCACACCCCATCAGCAGCCCAGCGTCTTAACCACTAGGCCACCTAGGGTACCCATTCATCTACCAACCACTTTCTTTATTGTGTGGAAGGATGAACAGCTGGGTTTTGCTGCGCGCCGGCTGCCGTCGGGTCTCGAACCCGGGGCCGATGGATTCGTAGTCAGCGACGCTAACCACTACACCACCGAGGTGTATATATCAGGAGGAGATTGTACACAACAATCGACCACCAGGGAAGTACTCAGAGGGGGGAACGTTAGACAGAAGATAGTCGTGTCAAATCTACCCTGTGAGCAGTTCAGCATGTTCTTAGACACATATTTCTCTCCCTATTCCTCACTACATATACATGCATCTCACACACTACATAATCTTTTCAAAATTTGAAAAAAATGGCATTAACTTCAACAGCCTCGCAGTCCCTTGGGGATGGGACCATAAATATCCCCACTTCTGGCTCTCCCGCTGCCGATACCGGAAAAGCAGACAAAGGTAGTGGGGATAGATCTGCTACAGCCCACTCGAGATGTTTTGGGCCTCTGTCTGACTCGCTTTTCAAAAAATTTCTACAACATTCGTGGCCTTTTCTCAAATTTTTAATCTGTTGAACACCACCTCTCCTCTAAACCTCATCTTCTTTTCCTCACTGAAATTCAGGTGTCTGGGACGACTGACAGCAACTCCTCTTCTGTACCCTCTTACTTTCTCTATACTCAATTTCACTCTAAAGGTGGATGTTGCGTATATGTACAAAATGACCTAACTTGTTCTCGCATTCCCGAACTCGAATCTCCCGAATTCTATATCCTCTAGCTACGGCTTACTTCCAATCTTCAACTAAATACATCTGTGCTGTTTAATTTTTTCCAATTTCTATTGACTATAGAAATTTCTTTGATTATCTCACTTCAAAAGTGGAATTACATTGTATACCGCTCTCCTTTTGCTTAAATCTCCATTATAAAAGATTTCAATGTTCACCACCACCTTTGCCTTTCCTCCTATTTCACTAAAATCCCTGGTGAACTAGCCTACAAATTTTCTATCATAAATGACCTAGAACAGAGTGTACACCTTGGGAGGTCCTTAGGCATACTTTTGTGATTTCCCATGGAATGATGACTGCTTCCGTGGCCGAGGCCCTTCTGATAGTGCTGAACGCATCACGGAGGTGATTCTCTCGGGTATAGAAATGTTCATTCCATATTCAATTCTTACAAATAAAGCAGAAAAACCTTGGTTTAATTTTACTTGTTCAATGCTATCCTCAACAGAGAGGAGGCTTTCAGAAAGTACCGTCACCATCAAGCTTCTGACTGACACTCAGCTTATATTTATGCGTGGAATCGAGCAAAATCTTTTCTTCGACTAGCCAAAAATTCCTTCATCAGAAAAAAATGTGAAAACCTATCCAATTCTAATTCTTCTCGTTCTTTCTGGCATCTAGATCAGAACCTCTTCAACAACTTTACTTCCTCTTCTTTCCCTCCTCTTTTCCATTCCGACGGCTCAGTTACCGTTTCTTCTCCTGACAAAGCTGAAGTCTTCGCTGAAACTTTCGCTTCCAAGTCAACCATGGACGATTCCGGTGTTGTTCCTCCATCTCCTCCTCCCTCTGACCTTATTTTGGCTGAAATTAGAATCTCCTCCAAAGATGTTCTTTCTGCCCATATGGGCTCAACTCTAGGAAAGCGTACAGTCCTGATGCTGTTCCTCTTATTGTTCTTAAGAACTGTGCTTCAGTCCTGACACCCTCCCTTGGCAAACTCTTTCGTCTTTGTCTCTCATATGGTACTTTTCCTTCGTACTGGAAGTTCGCATTCATTCAGCCTATCCCAAACAAGAGTGACCGCTCTCAACCCTCCAACTATCGTCTAATTGCTTTGATATTTTGCCTTACTAAAGTCTTTGAATCTATCCTTAATTGGAAGATTCTTTAACACATCTATTCTCAGAATATCCTTTCAGATGGTCAGTATTGGTTCCGCAAGGGACGCTCTACTGCCGATCTTCTTTCATATCTCTCTGACTCTTGTTTATCCTCCTTCCAGGATTTTGGTGAAACTTTGCTATTGCGCTAGACATATCGAAAGCTTTTGATAGAGTCTGGCACTAATCTTTATTTTCGAAACTGTCCCTCCTTCGGTTCCTATCCTTCTATCTGTGCCTTCATCTCTAATTTCCTTTCTGGCCTCTCTATAGCTACAGTTGCAGTTGGCCACTGTTCTTCTTCTAAAGCTCTCAACAGTGGTATTCTTCAGGGTTCTGTCCTGTCACCCACTCTTTTCCTTTTATTTATTAATGATCTTTTAATTCGCACTTCCTGTTGTATTCACTCCTGTGTCGATGATTCCTTTCCTTACTTTTCCCGCTTCACAAAGCGTCCCTCTCAACAGTCACTCCATGGTCCGCGTGGGATGGCTATGGAGCGTCTGACCTCTGATCTTTCTGAAATCCCTGATTGGGGCAGAGGAAACCTTGTGTTTTTCAATGCCTCAAAAACTCAGTTCCTCCATCTGTCTACTCGTCACAATCTCCCACACAACTATCCCCTTACCTTCAACAGCATACACCTCAATCCTTCCTTTTCTCTGAACATTCTTGGTGTTTCCTTTTCTTGTGAGCTTTCTTGGAAAGATCACATATACTCTCTTTCCAAAACAGCTTTTTAAAGGTCAGGTTTGCTGTACCGCCTCCGCGGTTTCTTCACCCCCACTCAGTTGCTGTCTCTGTACAGGGGTCTTGTCCTCCCTTGTATGGAGTATGCTTCTCATGTATCGAGTGGCTCAATCCACAGAGCTTTACTTCACAGGGTGGAGTCAAATGCTTTTCGTCTCATCAATTCCCCGTCTCTTACTGACTGCATTCAGTCTTTCTCTGTTCCCTGCAACGTTGCGATAGTTAAGGGAGATCTTTACTATTGCTATTATAATGGACCCTGCTCTTCTGAAACCCCTATTTGTCTGCCTCCTCCTCGAAGGATTGCATGCAGTACCCGAATTTCGACAGTCTCATTTTTTTTCTGTTCAACTCTAATGCAAAGGTTAATCAGTATTTTCAATCTTTCATTTACTAAACCGGTCAATTGTGGAACAATCTTCCTCAATCCATCTTTGCCCTTGTCTATGACCTCTAATCTTTCAAACGCAGAGTGTCGAGGTATCTGGAAAACCTCGGACCTTGATTTTGGTTTTGTTTTTCCTCTCTGGAGGGTGGCGTGTTTGCGGGCGTTCGCCCGCAAACACGCCACCCTCCAGAGAGGAAAAACAAAGCCAAAATCAAGGTCCGAGGTTTTCCAGATACCTCGACACTCTGCGTTTGAAAGATTAGAGGTCATAGACAAGGGCAAAGATGGATTGAGGAAGATTGTTCCACAATTGACCGGTTTAGTAAATGAAAGATTGAAAATACTGATTAACCTTTGCATTAGAGTTGAACAGAAAAAAAATGAGACTATATATATATATATATATATATATATATATATATATATAAACAGTGGCCCAAAAGGTACCTACTAAGTTTAAGCCTTTATTTCACCAAAACTATTGAGAGTACAAAGATAGTTTAAAAGCCATTCAAATCAGCATCTCAAGCCATTTATATGACAATGTGTTCGATGTGTTGTCCCTCCACTTCGACGATTTTTCGTAACCTCATCCAAAAATTCGATACCAGCTGTGGCAAACCTCTGTCAGAATGTCGACGATTTGACGTTCAATCGATGATTTCAGCTCCTCCAGTCTTTGGGTTGCTCTGGTAAACTCTATCTTTGAGGTATCCCCACAAAAAGAAGTCACACGGGTTGAGATCAGGCGAATAGGCAGGCCAATCATTGCCGTTTCCATAGTGCTCCTGATAGTCCAAACCAATGACATTCTCTCGAAACTGATGTTAAAGAAATGATGTGAGTAGTATAGTGTGTCAGCAAATTTTCATCGAATTCTATTCATCCGTTTCGGAGAAAATGTAAGTTAATGTTGGTAAGTACCTTTTGGGTCACCATATATATATATATATATTAGTGATGTAGGTCACATCCGCATCCGCATCCGCATCCGCGGAACATCCGCACATTTTCTCGCATCCGCATCCGCACGTTGGACTGCGGATGTCGTGCGGATGTGGACCGTTGAGATAAAATGTCATTAATAAGCGGAAATTATCAAATTCTACTATATTAATAGAGCTAGTTCATTGTGCGCAAAAGTGATGCAAGCGACAAGACGAGAGGCTGTTCTTGTATGAAGTTACTCTCTTGCAACCTACTTAGATCCACGTTACAAAGCTAAGTTATTTTCACCTAGTACATTAGAACGAGTTAAATCATCACTTGGCAAAGCACTTGAAGAGCTTCAATCTCTTGAATCTGTCGCTTCGCCACCCACCAAAAGAATAAAAATTTCAGTGACAGAACCAACACCTTCAACAAGCAAATCTATCACAGAATCTGTCTCTCAGTTTCTTGAGTCAAGCAGCAATGACGAGACCTACGCGATGTCAAAAGATGTAGTAAAAATGATCGAGAGCTATCACCAAGAAAAACGCCTGGCTGCATGTGACAATCCTATTAGTTGGTGGAAAAATACGCAGAATATCTATCCATACTTGAGTAAATTTGCAAGGAAACATTTAGCCTGTCCTCCAACAAACGTACCAAGCGAGAGATTATTTAGCAGTGCTGGATTAATATATGATGAAAAGAGAATCAGACTGGCAGCAGAAAAGGCAGAAAAATTAATGTTCCTTAAGCATAACCTTCCTATAATTAAGTTTGAACATTAAACGATGAACATCTTAGTTTACTTTATTTTAATTACTCATTTATAAATATGCCTAATAAAACTTTAAACTTAATATAAATAGTTATCAAGCTAATTAAAGATCTCTTTCTATAAGGGTGGAGGTTGGGGAAAGAGGTCGGTGGGGTGCATTTGAGTTGGGTTCACGTCCCGCATCCTGGTAACACAATTATGGTTTCTAATTGTGGCTGAAACTCAACAAAATATAACGAATTTATTTGCAGACGAATTCACTAATTGAGATCTATATTAGTTAGATGCTTGATATTATTTTATATGTTCAGAGAAAAGTACAGCAATTATTGTACAATTAATCAATTATACTACATTATAGCTACAGCTCTCTCTATATAATAACTTATTATATACGTTAAACACAACAAATCTCGAATATATCCTAAAAAATAACGAAAATGTAGACATCCGCATCCGCATCCGCGGATGTTGAAATCAAACATCCTCATCCGCATCCGCATCCGCGGATGTGAAAAAAATGACATCCGCTACATCACTAATATATATATATATATGTTATACATGTTATAATTTAATTTATATTCGAAGTAAAGCTGCGCCCTGATGACAATTATTTTTATGTATCATACACACACACACACACACACACACACATATATATGTATATATATATATATATATATATATATATATATGAAATTGCAATGTTGCAAGACCCTTCCCCTCCCCTTGTTGCAGGACCTCTCCCCTTGCTAGAATAACCCTTCTCCTCCCCCCTTGTTACAAACTCCCCCCTCCCACCAGGGTGCCAAAAAAAAGGAAAAAGGTGAAAAAAGAAAAAAAGGAGGCAAAGGGGATTTCCCACAGCTTCCACAAGCTGGGGGAATCAACCTAACTTAAGAGAGAGAGAGGAGAGAGAGAGAGAGAGAGAGACCATCCTTCGCCTGGCTCCGCCAGACGCATAATAAAGGTCTTGGTCTTTGCACTTTGCTTAGAAGGTCCTAATACGCCAGTTGGCTTAATCAGTCAGTCGGTTTAGAAGGCTTTATCTGGCTTAGAAGGCGAAAATGGCTTGTTCAGATGTGTATTATTATTTTGTGAGTTGCCAGATTGCACTATATATTTAATTAAAGCAGATATTCTTGACAATTGGCTTAGAAATCCGCCAGTCGGCGTAGAAGGCGTAACCTGCCATTTGGTATACATATATGAGGGGTCGCGCATCTTAAGGTATCTAAGCGCCACTACAGGCGAAAACTTGTTTTTGATGGATATCACTGTTTTCACCCTTCCTCTATCGCGTGGTTTGGGTTATAATGACCTTACGACACTAGAAGTATGGTTGAAAACCTTATGAAGCGAACTACTTTTTTCACCTCTATCGCCAGCCAAAAGTTCACCCAAAGTTTGGCATAATAAGAAAATAAAAAAATAAAAAAAATATATATATAAAATATAAAATATGAAAATCTATTCCAAAAACTCATCACCATCTTCATTAGCATACTTAGAACTCTAATTTAGCCAAAAATGAACGTTCTTGCTTAATTAATAACAGAGATACTATTACCAGAATATTGTTGAACTTTGGAGGCGATTTCTGGAGAATTTTAATTTTGGCGCTTAGGTACCTTAAGACGCGGGACCCCTCATATATATTTATTTAATTAAATAATATCGTTTATATATACAACCTAAAGAATTAAATAAAACGCCATTACATCATTGTTTATTTAGACGAATTATTGGAAATTATTTCGTAAAATATATAGAAAATAAATATACAATCAAAATAATTCATTCTATGCACAGTTTAAACGAGGAATATATATATATATATATATATATATATATATATATATATATATATATGTATATATATATATATATATATATGAATAGAAACGACATAAGTGTTAAGGAACGTTTCTGCACACGAGGAGGAGAGATAACGAATAATGAAAAATGAGGCGAACCGCCCAGGAATTGTTGGTTTTGGTTTCTGCCCTATGTGGGAGAATTTCGATTTGTGATTGAGTGAGGTCCGTAGCATAATGGTAGAGCGTCCGACCGGCAATTGGAAGGCCCTGGGTTCGATTCCTGGGCGGTTCGCCTCATTTTTCATTATTCGTTATCTCTCCTCCTCGTGTGCAGAAACGTTCCTTAACACTTATGTCGTTTCTATTCATTTATATACTGCGCGGTCATTGCAGTTATATGCGCATATTCACGATTTGCGAGGGTGCCCTCTCAGGGCATTGGTTTCTGCCCTATGTGGGAGAATTTCGATTTGTGATTGAGTGAGGTCCGTAGCATAATGGTAGAGTGTCCGACCGGCAATTGGAAGGCCCTGGGTTCGATTCCTGGGCGGTTCGCCTCATTTTTCATTATTCGTTATCTCTCCTCCTCGTGTGCAGAAACGTTCCTTAACACTTATGTCGTTTCTATTCATTTATATACTGCGCGGTCATTGCAGTTATATGCATATATATATATATATATATATACAATAAAAAATAATAATAGTATAAGAAATACAAAAGTTGAACGAGGAATATATATATATATATATATACGCAATCAAAAAATAATAATAGTACAAAAAATACAATTTAAACGAGGAATATATATATATATATACAATAAAATATATATACAACCTAAAGAATTAAATATAACGCCATTACATCATTGTTTATTTAGAGTTTAGACGAATTATTGGAAATTATTTCGTAAAATATATAGAAAATAAATATACAATAAAAATAATTCATTCTATGCACAGTTTAAACGAGGAATATATATATATGTATAGAAACGACGTAAGTATAGAGGAGCGTTCTGCACACGAGGAAGAGAAATAACGAACAAATGAAAAATGAGGTGAACCGCCCGGGAATCGAACCCAGGATCTTCCGATTGCCGGTCAGATGCGCCGCTATCCATTACACCACGGGCCTCGATCAGTCATAAGTCGAAATTCTCCTACATAGGGCATAAACCAATGCCCTGAGAGGGCACCCTCGCAAATCGTGAATATGTACATTTAACTGCAATGACCACGCAGTATATTAATGTATAGAAACGACGTAAGTATAGAGGAGCGTTCTGCACACGAGGAAGAGAAATAACGAACAAATGAAAAATGAGGTGAACCGCCCGGGAATCGAACCCAGGATCTTCCGATTGCCCGTCAGATGCGCTATCCATTACACCATGACTGATCGAGGCCCGTGGTGTAATGGATAGCGCATCTGACCGGCAATCGGAAGATCCTGATTTCGATTCCCGGGCGGTTCACCTCATTTTTCATTTGTTCGTTATTTCTCTTCCTCGTGTGCAGAACGCTCCTCTATACTTACGTCGTTTCTATACATTAATATACTGCGTGGTCATTGCAGTTAAATGTATATATATATATATATATATATATATATATATATACAATAAAAAATAATAATAGTATAAGAAATACAAAAGTTGAACGAGGAATATATAATATATATATATATATATATAATATATATACGCAATAAAAAAATAATAATAGTACAAAAAAACAGTTTAAACGAGGAATATATATATATATATATATATATATATATATATATATACACAATAAAAGATAATAATAGTATAAGAAATACACAAGTTGAAGGAAGAATATATATATATATATATATATATATATATATATATATATATATATATATATAATCAAAAAATAATATATAAACATCAAAATAATAGTACAAGGGAAATCTATATACACATATGTTCTACTACGCTTAAATAAAATACTAAACTCGCACGTGATCGAGTCTACAGTTACAGCATTGTTGCTTTGCATTATGCAATAAATACGATTTAACATTATCTCACCGCTCAAGTTATAAGGATGCCCATACTCAATGTAAAGGGCCTTCATTTCGTTCAATACTATTTTTGTGCATACTTTACATTCGGTTGACAAGTTATCGTTAAACACGTTGGTTGGTTGGTTTTGGTTTGCTCATTGTATCAGTTGCTCGGAGACACTAGCACCGGACCTCGAGTACGCATTATTAAAGGTAGCCACACACACACACACACACACACACACACAATCAAATCAATACAATCAAAAGCATGCACAAAGAGAGCATCGTTAGCCACAACATCATTATTAAATTCAAGTTTATAAACACTCCTTTCGAATCGAGGGTTTATTCTTACCGATCCGAGCTTTTCAATCGTGAACTCTTTTTCACAATGCATAGCGGCAGTTGAAATAATCTTCTAAGTTGTAACGACAGCTGCTCAATATATAAAGAAACAATTCTTTAGGGTGAACGGTGTAGGTGAGCTCAGCTCTGTACCGCTTAAGTCCTTTGAACCAAGGTTCATATTTCGAAGAGTGTACAATTTTTAAATAAGCATCCGTCGAGCAGAGCTGTGTATGCGTATTTAAGAACCCTATCAAAATAAGGCATATCCTTAACACGCGCGTCTAATATAGGCTTCAGCTTGCGGAAACCGACGATTTCAAACATTATGTCGAGGATGAAACGGTTTCGCGTCGCGAGAAGAGCGTTATTATCAGATGCATTCTTCCACATCAGCCGTATATCAATGCATGGCTGCTCGCTATTTATACGCAACGTACAAACAATGGCATATGGGGGTATCACTAATCTGTTCTCTTCTTGTATCTACACCTGCAGGTATTTTATTATGATCCTCGCTCCATTTCTCATCTACCACGAAGACACTATTTCTTTCCTCAACACTTAAATAAACAACATTCCGTTCACCAGAGTTTGTTTGTCTACAAGTCGTTTCAAGTACATACTTAATACTTAATTGCACCGGTTTTACGCCTGAACGCAATGATTTCGTCACGGACACATCGTACACGGCATTGAGAATGCTGCTCAAAAGAAGCTCCATCGTATTCTATTGTGAGGAGTGCACGGCCAGTCGGTTCAAGCTTTGAGATGACTATGAGTCGCAGGTCGGGGGGGATCAGCTCGATAGGAGGTGTGGAGGAGTGAGCCACACCATAAGTTGATGAATCGTGTACGGTGTTATTCCAACGTGAAAGAATCACGTGAATACCTGCATCCCATTATACCGGGCAATCGTTTAGAGAATTTTTCCGGCACATGAAGTAATATCGGTTTATCACTCCCACTCCCCAGAATGCGCACCATAAATTTTCGTTCAGGGGGATTTTCGCGAACGAAACACATTTTATTCACACACCGGCGCACTATTTGAGAGAAACATGTGCCCATATTTTTCCTTTTTGCTTAGCAAGCGATACTAGTCTCTAAATTCTATCAAAATCTCAAGCAGGCTTTTAGCCACAACCTCAATGCAAACCTCGTCATAATATATATTACTGTAGTGGTAAAAGTATTTGAAACTATCCATTATGATAAACTTTACATTCTCAGTCGCAAGGTATGAGTACTTGTTATGATGCAGCATGATATAAACCGCTTGTCACACCACTCAACAAGAGTCACTAACCATAACCATTGCTTCTCTTCTGCACGTGTTGTTTCTTCCACTTCACGGTATATGTAAGCTTTTAAGCAGTTTAGTCCTATAACATAGTCCATTACATCGTTTGTATCACGAAATCCTGCATTGCTCTCGCCAGAATAATCGTAGAGTATTTGAACCTCTTGTTCCTCAAGCTTCGCACGGTTTAATATAGCCTTAAGAGTCTCAGAGGAGGGAGGGCAAGGGAGTTTTTCAGCATCCACCACATCTTCACACTTTATCGAATACCACTTCATAAACGTCGAGTACGCAATATTAAAGGTAGCCACACACACACACACACACCAAAGGAGAAAATGAAACGCTAAATGAAACACTATTTATTTAATAAACATATTGAATTATTCATGGTGTGTATATAAGGGTAGAGTGAAAATTTTTTTTTTTTAATTTCAAAATGCTTGAGGTCTGGAAAGTTGCGTATTTATGTGAAACGTAGTGTGTGAAATTTTTGTAATCGTATGGCTATAATTAAATTGTGCACATTGAACTCAATTTTAAAAAATTGGCAAAATTACCAAAATTTCGCGTCTTTTAAGTTTTTTAAATTAAATTACAAAATTACAAAAATTTCACACAGTACATGCCCAAAAAAACAAAATAAAAATGGCGAAATTTTAGTAATTTTGCCAATTTTAAAAAACTTTGAGTTCAGTGTGCACAATTTAAATATAGCCGTACGATTACAAAAGTTTTACAGAGTACGTTTCACATAAATACACAACTTTCCCGACCCCCAAGCATTTTGAAATTAAAAAAAAAATTTCACTCCACCCTAGTGTGTATATATATATATATATATATATATATACATACATATATATATATATACAGTATATATACAAATAAGTGTAATAAATAAAATAAACATATCGTTAACAAGTAATAGACACACACACACACACACACACACACACATATATATATATATATATATATATATATGACAAATTATTTCACGAAAGTGACACGTGAAAAATATTTATGATGAATAAAACCACGAAGGGAAAAGAAACACAAAGGGGTGCTCAAGCGCTTTCGTCTAATGACATCCTCAGGAACACTGGAGTGAAAAGACAGATGAAGGCAATATATAGGTTACAAAAATAAACATACATACATACATATTCATATATATATACATATATATATATATATATACACATATATATATAGTAAGCATAGAAAAAATTGTGGGAGGAGCAAACACATTTGTATGGGAAATTGACACTTTTAGCACTTCGGCCGACATTCAATATAAATTAAAATGGCTTGTTTATGAAACAGGTCACAAAAGAATAAAGAAATAAAAATAAATATAAATATAAATCGGGGGAAAAAAAAAAAATAAAAAAATTAATTACAAAATAGTGCCTTAGTGATATATATGTCACAGCCTAAATAACCATAAAGAAATAAACCAACAAATAAAAAACCACAAATATATATATACATATATATATATATACACATTTAACTGCAATGACCGCGCAGTATATTAACGTATAGAAACGACGTAAGTATAGAGGAGTGTGCAGAACACTCCTCTATACTTACGTCGTTTCTATACGTTAATATACTGCGCGGTCATTGCAGTTAAATGTACATATTCACGATTTGCGAGGGTGCCCTCTCAAGGCATTGGTTTCTGCCCTATGTAGGAGAATTACAACTTCTGACTATCGTGGCTCCGTGGTGTAGTGGTTAGCACGTCTGACCGGCAATTGGAAGATCCTGGGTTCGATTCCTCGTGTGCAGAAACGTTCCTTAATACTTATGTCGTTTCTATTCATATATATATATATATATATACATACACACATACACATATATACAGTAAGTAAAGAAAAATTGTGGGAGGAGCAAACACATTTGTATGGGAAAATGACACTTTTAGCACTTTGGCCGACATTCAATATAAATTCAAATGGCTTGTTTATGAAACAGGTCACAAAAGAATAAAGAATAAAAATAAATATAAATATAAATAGGGAAAAAAAAAAAAAAAAATTACAAAATAATGCCTTAGTGATATATATGTCACAGCCTAAATAACCATAAAGAAATAAACCAACAGATAAAAAAACCAAAAATTGTAAGTGGAGTCTATAAATTCAAGCTCAAAAGGGAAGTTTACAATCAATTTAATAGATGATGCCAAATTGATATATATGTCACAAAGAAATAAAGAAATAAACCAAAAAATAAAAAATAAAAAAATAATAAAAAATAATAATAATAAATTGAAAAATAAATTTTAAGAGAGGCACACCAATTTATAAGGGAAAAATTACCAAAGGTTTTTTAGTTATTGTCTGAATTATGCATACTATGGTCACAAACGAATAAAAAAGTACAAGTAAATATAATTGGAAAACAAAATGATGCCTAGATGATATATAAAGAACCATAAAAATATATACAACATATATAAGGTATATATACGAAATATAAACGCAATATATACAGAATATATATATATATATATATATATGCATAAGGGAAAAAATTACGAAAGGTTTGTTTTTATAATTATTGTCTGAAAAAACGGTAGGTCGCAAAAGAATAAAGAAATAAAAATAAATATAAATTGAAAAAATTACAAATAATACAACTACACATGTATACCCGCATAACCAAATATATATACATATACATACATATATACAACACACACACATACACATATATATATATATATACACATACAAGCTTGACCTTCGCGAAATGAGAAATCATCGCGCGGAACCTTTGTAAGGTTGTAAGGTAAGGTAAGGTACATACACATATATACATATATATAATATATATATACACATATATATACACATTATACATACATATACATATACACACATACATACATACTATACATATACACACATATATACATACACACACATTTAACTGCAATGACCACGCACATACTCACATACACATACATACATACACATACACGCATACAGCAAAAAATTGAAAATATAAATTGTAAGAGAAACCTACAGATTTATAAGGAAACAAAGACAAAAACAAATTTTTACCAAAGATTTAACAACCTGCCTTTTTGTTTAAATCCATTCTGAGGAATTCAGAGCAACGGGATCGAGTTGAAACAGACCTTTACTCATGTTAAGTTATTTGTAAGTTGAATTATAGCCGACTCAAGAATATTTCTATTAACAATGTTGCTAGAGTGAAACAAAACTGAAGCATTATTCCAATCAATACAATGGGATAACTCTGACAAATGGACAAAAAGGGCACTGGACAACTGTCCCGTTCTAACGGAATATTGATGCTGTTTTACACGCGTTTGCAAATCCTTTCCCGTCTGACCTATGTAAAAGGAATCACATTGCTTACACCCAATTTTATAGATAATGCCTAAATTATTGGTAGGGCTATTTTTTACTATGATGTTTTATTCATCATATATATATATATATATACAACAAAGAAGGTTTATGGTAGCCAAAGGGTACGGTATCATAGGTACCAGATACCTGGCAACGTTTCCTATAGATGTTACGGCACACCTTCGTACACCTAAGTCCCTTTACGCCCCCCAGATTCTGCGTCCGGAAATTGTGGGTCCCTACAGTCAGTTTGGGTGGTTGGTCACCCTCAACTTCCAAGCACACTAGATCCTTCAGCGAGTAAAAGTTTATGACCCGTCGGTTCGCCTGGTTAAGAGTGATACCCTTAGCCTTCACGATATATTTCATATCCTCCCCCACCCTCATCCATACCCCATAAGTTTTTGGACCTGTTGATACCAAAGAGTCGGCGTATGTGATGTCTCCAAGTTTTTGGACCTGTTGAGACCAAAGAGTCGGCGTATGTGATGTCTCCATAAAATCACATTATCTGTGTCAGCGTACAGAACCCTCCGCCCAAGAGAATGCAATAGAACCCAAAGTTTGATGAGTGGGTATGCCGTTGTGAAGCTGGCTACAGGTATGTTTGTAACACGCGATGTGTCGTCTTTGGCCAATTCGGTAAATTTGTACTTTATTATGTACGTATTACACACATTCACGATTTCCATCACCTCTTTATCGGGAGCATTGACATAATCCCACACCTCGTTCTAACTTTGGGTTAGGTGAACGTTCCCCTTGCCTGTATTCTGTGCAAATTTTCCCCAAAGACTACTAAGACACAACTTTCCACTAAAGCGCTTGCCTGGGTTCTCTACAATTTGGGAACGGTCAAGTTGTATCCGTTCACGGTCACGGTAACGTTGAATATAAGCCGATTTTTCATTTTCGGTATCAACTCCTTGCCGATACCCTGATGCTTCTACCTTATCCTTCAAAAAAGTGTTTATATATGGTGTGAAATGGTTGGCGAGCTTCTGAAACCTCCACACCTCATCTATCTTCAATATTCTGTATTCATGGCGAACGGCTAGGGACAGCTGAGGGCTTGTATATATGCCTCTGTTCTTATGCTGGTTGGTTGTGTGATTACAAGTCCCATTGTTTTCCTCTGCGCACTTCACGCACAGGGGAAACATGAGCTTGTGGTCTATAAAGACGGGTAAGATCGGCATCCATAAATCGAGAGTGGGGAGCTCGTCTATGAAAGAAAAACCGAAATAGTTCTTGTTCAAATTTGCTGAGAACGCCTTGATGGAGGGCAGGGCTGGTCCTACCAGTTTTTCAGGTGCACCTACGGGATACGGATTGTTCTTCTTCACGTAGGGGTATAAAGAACAGAAGTCGTACTAATGGAGTTTCAGGCCCTCCGTACGCGGAAATATAGCTTGAAGGGATTTGTACGCCCTCCGAGCAAGCTATCACCGCATTTGAGAGGATCCAACACCATTGAATGCTTGATCGTGTTTATCTCTTCACGGCACTGTATATCTGTTTCCATCCGTGCATCATACTCATGCTCCCACAAGATCTTGTGAGTGAACTTGGTGACTATAATCTGATCGCGGGTGTGGGTCCATGCAAGACTGTCGGCAGGAGACCTACCGTGGATATCTCCTACGATTCCACACTCAGGACGGGGGCATCCGTGCCACCAACAGTCGTTAAAGGAGTACACAGTCTTCTCATCAGTGGCACGGTTTTCGCTCATACCATCAACCCAAAAAACACGACCATTGACCTTAATGGGTACTCCCCCCGTGTTGTGGGCATTCTTTATGTATACACCTGTCTGCTGCTGTATGCGTATGAACCAGTAAATAGGCTGGTGCCCATAACTGCAAGGATTGTTTCTGTGAATGACGGCTAAGGTGCCTTTAGGCATGAAATTGTTCTTGAACACCGCAAAGCACAATGAGGCGATTGTGGTTGCGACTTGCAACGGATCGCATTTGAAACGGGCTATATACATCCTTCTAAAGGCCTGGAAAGATACTCTAAGCATGCACACATCATTCACGCAATAACGCTCACATTAATCAGTTATAGTGTAAGGTTTAGATTCATCAAAACTGTTGTAGTAGCGGTCAAAATCTTCACGTTCACCTGTACTCATACATTCATAGTTACAGTAATGTTTGGGCGGAGGTAGTCCTACGAAATTTAAAGTATCGCTAGTGAGGAAAGTGTAAGGGAAATACCCTTTTGAAACTTCAGCGGCTACGCCCATTACCTTAGGAACCTTGGCTAATTTACAAGGTGTGAATAATAAAGTGTCTTTAAACTGTACATTACCTCTTGTTTGCATTTGTCTAAGTTTGTTTCCTTTTTTTCAAGAGATTACCTGTAAATATCTCAGATGACTCGAGCTCAAGCAGCTCCTTATAAAGGAACTGTGTGTCAAATTTTGCCCCGTTATGGGCAAGAATATACACAGTCATTTTTTTGAACTGGTCCGCTAACTTCATAATATAGGATACAAAGATTTTCACAGGGCTGTCGTGTGCAATCGTTTTTAAAATGTTTGTCCGTTTATCACATTTGTGACACGCATCACACAAGAATTCCATGCACTCACCGCAGATAGTCTGGCTTACAAGGAGATGTGGGATAACCTCTTTGGTTTCAGCAACCGTGTATATTTCTATATCGTAGTACACAGTTATACAAGGTCTTTTTTTAGGCTTAGCGTCTTTCATATAGCGTACATGCTTTACACCATCCGCCTTATATTTCTCATGGCATGAAGGATAATAAATTTCATCACATTTATGCTTGAATTTCCCCCAATTATCCATCATATGAAACATACCACATTCACAGATTCTCATTTTCCTGCACGTGCCAATTGACTTACGGAACTCAAAACAGTTATTATTGAAAAATGTACGTCTACACACATTACAATCCCTCTTCTCAGCTTCAACTATACGACTTTCACATTTGGTGCATTTACACTGCTCACATACCATGTGGCAATCCTTACAATGTTTCACCATATCTTCCGCAAACTCGAGACACCCCTTACACAAATCATGATGCCTTCCATATTTTCGACTTTTAACATAACTCGCGTAAAGAGCCCTTATATTACGGATGGGGAGATACGTTCTTCCTGACAGTCCTAAAATAAGTAGAGTACGATCTCTCAAACAGCTTTCAAAAACATACACAGTCCTACGACGGTCATCCATTCGAAATGCAACTATACGAATATTCATTTCCTCCTCTACCCTTCTCAGCTCTTCAGGATCCATATTACATTGAAACTCAAGCTTGCAATCTGAAGGTAGTTTATGAGCACGCTGTACAACCGTAGGCAACCAAATTTTTTGGACCCGTGTCTTTAGCAAAGTAAACATTAAAGCTAAGACAACTGCTATAAAGCCGCAACCACGCTCGGTGTCTATATGCTGCCTGTAAATAACCGGAGAATTGAAGTTAAGAGTATAAGGTGTGGCACTATGAACCATAACACGGAATACACGGTCACTATCTACCGTGAAGTTGTCCATATCGAAGGCTGTACTACTTTGAGAGGCCTGCATTATACAGCCCAAGATATACTCTATATCTACAGCTGTCAAGCATCTGAATGGTAATACTACCCAAAAATCATCTACATCCCTGTCATCTGACCCGAACCCGAAGGACAGCCTTGTCCTGACTTCACGTTCGTCGCGGTTCTGAAGGGCAAACTCCACAATACGATCAACTACGAGCCGTAGTCTGTGTTCAGTACCATTGCTATACATGGATCTAGGGACAAACCTGACTACCTACCGATTCCATGGATCTTACTAAAAAATTGAATAATGTACGCACTGAAACCAACGATAGATTGATCATTTTTGACGTTTGTTCATTGTTTACAAAAGTGCCGATTGATGATATGCTTGACTTTCTCTCCGGAGAATTACATAAGTACGACCTGCCACTACCTGCACACATCGTTTTGGAACGTATTAAGCTTTGCATCAAAGACTGTAAATTCACATTCAACAGCGAGTATTATCAACAGGTTTTTGGGATGGCCATCGGCAACCTCTTGTCGCCCCTCCTCTCCAATATTTATATGGAATTTTTCGAAATTACTTACATTCCGAGAATCCTGGGGGTTGGCATCCCATGGTTGCGGTACGTCGACGATATTTTGTGTATCTGGCCCATGAATCGTGACCTGGATGACTTCCTCCTTCAGTTAAATGATCAAGTCCCCTCTATTAAGTTTACTTTAGAAGTGGAACAAGACAAACTCAATCCCGTTTTTGGATGTGCATGTACATAGGGAAAACCCAGGTTTTAAGTTTAGTATCTATCGGAAAAAAACAATTTGTCCTACGTACACTTTTACTCTGGAAATGACACCCCCATTAAGAAGGCCATATTTTCTTCAATGTTTCTCCGCGCTCTTAGGATCGCCAGTCCGGAATACATCGATGCCGAATTTGAAAAAATCAACGGTATTGGAAGTGATCTGTGCTACACACCTGCGTTTATGGAATCTTGTCTTAACAAGGCAAAACGAACCTTCTTTCGTGTGAATAATAACACTCACACTTTGTCAAAGAATATTTTAGTACTTCCATTTTTCCCGGGCTTTTTAGGCATTGCTAAGGTACTTAAATTTTTGGATATTAATGTAGTGTTTTCATATAACAATATTGTGAAAAATATCATAGTAAAAAATAGCCCTACCAATAATTCAGGCATTATCTATAAAATTGGGTTAAACAATGTGATTTCTTTTACATTGTTCAGACGGGAAAGGATTTGCATACGCGTGTAAAACAGCATCAATATTCCGTTAGAAAGGGACAGTCGTCCAGTGCCCTTTTTGTCCATTTGTCAGAGTTATTCCATTGTATTGATTGGAATAATGCTTCAGTTTTGTTTCACTCTAGCAACATTGTTAAGAGAAATATTCTTCAGTCTGCTTTTATTCAACTTACAAATAACTTTAACAAGAGCAAAGGTCTTTTTCAACTCGATCCTGTTGTTTTGAATTCGCTCAGAACGGATTTAAACAAGAAAGGCAGAGTGCTAAACCTTTGGTAATGCTCCCTTATAAATTGTATGCTCCTCTTACAATTTTTATTTTTCAATTTATTTTTATTTTTATTTTTTTTGTGACCTATATATCATTTAGGCATTATCTATAAAATTGGTTGCAAACAATCCATTTGAGCTTGTGTTGAATTCGGGCAAAGTGCTAAAATTGGTAGTTTTCCTTACAAATGTGTATGCTCCTCCCACAATTTTTATTTCTTTATTTACTATATATATATATATATATATTTTTTTTTTGTAACCTTTATATAGTCTTGTACTCTTTATTTACTTCAGTGTTCCTGAGGATGTCATTAGACGAAAGTGCTTGAGCACCACTCTGTTTCCTTTCCTTCGTGGTTTTATTCATCATAAATATTTTTCACGTGTTACTTTCGTGAAATAATTTTCATATATATATATACGTATATATACATGTGGAGGGATTGTAGTAATTTATTTTCATATCATTACATTTTATTGTAAAATATTTTATCAAAATAGCAGGTAACCTCAATTTTTAACTATAGAATAGTTTGCATTAGTTATAACTATTAATAATTAATATTATGGTAAATTCCTGTAACTTCCTGTAACTCTCTTCATATACAGGGTGTACATAAAGTCAGGATCTATTTTTGTGAAGCACTTGGAAATTATATGGAATTCAATCATAAAATGATAAAGTGGGAACATTTATTAAATAATTAAGAGTACGATTCGACGTGACGCTCATCAGTATCCCTGCAGAGCTCAAATCGTTCCGCAGCATTTCTAAACACATTTTGGAGCATTTGCGGGGTTATGTTATCTGCAGCAGTTCGTATACGTGTACGTAAGTTTTCAAGACTCGTAATCTTCGTCTGATAGACGTGCGATTTGATAAAGCCCCATGCAAAGAAATCTAAAGGGGTTAAATCTGGTGATCTCGCTGGCCAAGGTCTGTTGCTTCCGCGTCCGATACAGCGATTTGGAAAACGTCCATTTAGATCAGTGGTGCACAAACGTTTTTGATGTGAGGGCCAAGCGAAGAAAATAACTAAATGTATTAGCCTACTTACTTTCCATCTAAGTCATAAATTGGGTCACTTTTATATTCTAACTTTTTCATTGAATTGAAAAGACCCGTGGGGCCACTGAAAAGACCCGTGGGTGCCACATTTGGCCCGCGGGCCAGGGTTTGTGCATCACTGATTTAGATAATCCTGGACAATTTTGGCATAGTGACAAGGAGCACCATCATGTTGATAGACGACGGGGATAGGATTGTTAGTACCGTCGTCTATCAACATGATGGTGCTCCTTGTCACTATGCCAAAATTGTTCAGGATTATCTAAATGGACGTTTTCCAAATCGCTGTATCGGACGCGGAAGCAACAGACCTTGGCCAGCGAGATCACCAGATTTAACCCCTTTAGATTTCTTTGCATGGGGCTTTATCAAATCGCACGTCCATCAGACGAAGATTACGAGTCTTGAAAACTTACGTACACGTATACGAACTGCTGCAGATAACATAACCCCGCAAATGCTCCAAAATGTGTTTAGAAATGCTGCGGAACGATTTGAGCTGTGCAGGGATACTGATGGGCGTCACGTCGAATCGTACTCTTAATTATTTAATAAATGTTACCACTTTATCATTTTATGATTGAATTCCATATAATTTCCAAGTGCTTCACAAAAATAGATCCTGACTTTATGTACACCCTGTATATATATATAGAGGGTGAGTCAAAAGTCTCCATACATAGGCAAAATTGTCACTTTATTATGCAATCACTTGTAAGTCACAAAATATGCTCTATGTGGGCATAGAGGTGGTTGTTCGTGGACGGCCACTTCTCGGTTGGTCTGCAACACTTCCAGTCTTCTTGAACTTCTCAATGAGTTTGGCAACGCTGTCGTGTGTGATGTGCGTGCCGGAGCCGTGTCTCCTGTTAAAATCCTCGGCAACCTTTCGACAGCTTCCTGATCCTGCCAGAAGAATGATCTCTATACGCTCTTCTTGGGACAAAGGCATCTCAGCACATCACCTGCAAAAAAATAAAAAATAAATAATAATTTATTTATCATGACCATTTTGCCTATGTATGGAGACTTTTGACTCACCCTGTATATTAGGGTGGTCCAAATTTAGGGTGAAAATTTGAAAGTTATCTGAACCTAGCGAGCACATGGTGCCCTCGTTGCACTTCATATGCAATAGCTTGTATAAATTTTGAGGAAATTGGATGATGTTCAGGGGTCCCGCGAAACGTTTAGTTATTTTAGTCTCATAAAATTCTAGCAAAACAGCCAATTTCCTTTAATTCTTTGAAAATTATTAGTTGTAGCCTATATCTTTCTATAGTTACGCTTATGAGACCTAATTTCTGTTTTTTTGTGTGTCCACAGGTAGTGTTTTTGATTGGATAATGGATATGGTGAAACGAAGTGAGCCAGCCTTTTGGCTTGTTGGCCACCCAGACCCAGATATCACCGGTGGTCGATATTACTTCCATCACTCTGTCATGAAGCAAACGAAAGCAGATGCTGCAAAAGCATCTATTCAAGCAGTGCTAGAGATATAGGAAAAGGCTAAAATTCCAACATCAACCCTGGCTTACAGCAAAGCCAAACTTTTGAAAATGATTGATGAGTGCGACAAGCTCAAGAAAAACCGCAATCGAGACTCCGAGACCTGTCGTACTCAAGAGGCAATGTTCCGGGACCAGCTCGAAGATCCTTTTGATGTGGCTCACAAGGATGCGATGATTATCATGTCAAATGAAGAGGGTAAGGCCTTCCTGGTGAGTCAAAGGGAAGATCGAACATCATCCTCTATGACCGGGATCGATGTTATTCACACCAAAGTCAGCGCGGAAAAGAGGAAACGAGAGGAGGTGATTAAGCAACAGAAGGAGAGAAGTGAAAACGAGAAGAAGGCATTATTTGAAGTCTCTGATTCCTCGCAGATGGCACTGCCTTCCTCCTCAGAAACAGACACAGAAGAGAATGACGCCGAGTTTACGCTCAAAGATGGCAGGTCACTGCAACGAAGGAAGGAGAATCAACGTGTTCTGCTCAGCCCAAAAGTGACTGCAGCCATGGATCCGTTCAACCTCTCCGACAGGGCCGCCATGGGCCTTTCGGGAGCCCTGGCAAAGGCATCGGGGCAGAACCTGAAGAAGATGACGCTCTCACGAAGTTCAATTCGACGACACAGAATGGTCAATAGGGAAGCATTCGCAAAGACAAATAAGAACCTGAACCTCCCTCCCAAAACCCCACTCCTCCTCCACTGGGATTCGAAACTTCTTCCTGATGTGTCCAAGTCCGAGAAGATTGACAGGATTGCCATCCTGGTCACAGGAGGCAACCAAGAGATCCTTCTCGGGGTCCCCAAAATTGGCAGCAGCACAGGTGTGAACCAGTCGAACGCTTGCATCACTGCTCTTCAGGAGTGGAACCTCATGGATCATGTGCGAGGCTTGGTGTTCGACATCACGGCCTCAAACACTGGTCTGTCTGAGGGAGCTTGCACGAAGATACAGGCTGCCATCAACCGGGAGATTATTTGGATCGCTTGCCGTCACCATATCCTGGAAGTTGTTCTCTCTGATGTCTTCAAGAAGGAGTACGGACCATCCAGCGGCCCCAATATCCCCTTGTTCATGCGTTTCCAAGAGCAGTGAAGATTCATTGATGGAACCCGCTGGAAGCCAGCAACGCACGATGAGAATATCGTGGAAGAATTCTCTGGTCCCATGGCATGATTCAAAGAAAGGGCGCTGAAGGACCTAAAGGTGGCAATCGAGTCAAAGGCTCACCTCTGGGACGATTACAAGGAACTCCTCCAGAGGGAGGCACCTGGGGCCTTCCACCAAGCCAGATGGATGGCAAAGGCCACTTATGCTCTTAAGATCTTCCTCTTCAGAGAGCAGTTCACCCTCACTGCTCACGAAATGTGTGCGGTGCGGAATCTCAGCCTCTTCATTTCTCTGTTCTACACCAGGTACTGGCATCAAGCAACGATTGCATCATATGCCCCCAAAAATGACTAGGATTTCATGAAGGATCTTGAGAGCGGAATTCCGAATCGTCAGCTGGCGAACATTGCCCTCACAGCCTTCAAACGCCACCTGTGGTATTTGTCCGAGGAATAGATCTTGCATTCTTTAATGACCGGATTGGAGAAGAGGAGAAAGTTGCAATGGTGGAAAATCTCAAGAAGAGAGAGCGGAAGGGACTGAAGAGAATTGATGGCAAGAGATTTTCTCCTCAAACACCGCTTCCTGACTTCGTGACTGCCAAGACCAAGAACATATTTGACCTCATTCTCCCGAATGGTCGTCAAGAGTCGGAGTCCTTCCTCGCCAAGCCACCTTCTTCTTGGAACAAAGATGAAACCTACCAACAATTCATGGCCTCCGTCGCTTCACTGAAGGTTGTGAACGACAGCGCCGAAAGGGGTATTGCTCTGATCACACAATTCAACTCATCCATCACCAAGGATGAGACCCAGAAGCAGTACCTCCTGAAAGTTGTAGCTCAGCACAGGAAGGATATGCCCTCCATGTCAAAAGCTGTCTTCCTGAAATAAACTTAGAATCTACAATGATGCCTTTCCTTTTCCGTGAGTTTATTTGAGATAATTGTGTCAATTTTTTGTGATGACCGGGAAGTTGAAGTTTTGCGGGACCCCTGAATATTGTGAAAATAAACTGAAATTTTGTCTGAAGACATGTGTGGAGTAAAGATATTAAGGCGATATGTGTCTAAATTAAAATTCCAACTTTTAATTTTTTGGACCACCCTAATACTGTATATATATATGGGATGAATTTCACAATTAAGCACATGAAATGAATGAATGCTGCAAACCCACAAGGAAAAAGAAAAACGATTCCAAGGACTTTCGTGTATTCAGAGCTACACCTCGTCAGGGAATGAAGAGAGATGGCAAGATGCCCATAAATATATACAACGTAGCGGAAACCAAAACAATTAGCACATACTTAACAAGAGTTAATGAGCGGCAAAAGGAATTTTAACAAGATATTGTCAATTTTAAACATTCCCGCACTGTTATTGAAATTGTTTTTAAAATGGATAAATGCACATTCTAGAATATTTATTTCTATTATATCTCTGTTTTCAACAAGCGCTTTAGAACTATCTCACTTGATGCAATGATTACATCTCTACATATGGTTAAACAAAGCATTGGAATTATTAGCTGTTTTACACGCATATTTATGCTGTTTTACCCTAATATCTAACGTTTTACCAGTTTGGCTTATATATACTGAGTTACATTGTGTACATCCGATCGAATACACACAACCAACAACATTATCCGGGCTACTTTTTATTAGGCGTGATTTAACAGTATTATTATACTGAAAGACTACATTGATGCCAGTTGCTTTAAGTAAAGTCGGAAGATATTGAAAATTAACATGGTAAAATAGGCTAAGGATATTTTCACACTCAAATTCATTCACAATTACATTATTATAATACCTATTCTTGGCTTTCCTAAGACAGTTATCTAAAAATAAAATAGGATAACAATTTAGTACCAATATTCATGATATTGCATAACTCGGAAACTAAAAATTCAGGACTGACAACTCTCAATGCTTTAAGAAACATAGCAGAGGAAATAGAGGATTTAATCGAGGGATGATGGTCAGAATAAAAATTTTTTGAAAGTAGAATTTTGCCTACGATTGTTAATTTTAACCTGGTTTGGTACAGGTATATAGAAGATATTTTATGCCATTGGCCTAATAATTTGGATCTTGGCTTATTTCTTGGTAAGCTCAACAATTTAGTCCCATCTATTAAGTTTCCAGTTGAAAACGAAAATGATGGAAGCCTATCTTTTCTGGATCTAAAAATTTGGAGATGCTCTAATCACTTCAAATTTGAAGTCTATCGCAAGCCTACTAATAATAACTCTTATGTGCATTTTTATTCTGACCATCATCCCTCGATTAAAGCCTCTCTTTTCTCTGCTATGTTTCTTAGAGCATTGACAGTTGTCAGTCCTGAATTTTTAGATTCCGAGTTATGCAATATCATGAATATTGGTACTAAATTATGTTATCCTATTTTATTTTTAGATAACTGTCTTAGGAAAGCCAAGAATAGGTATTATAATAATGTAATTGTAAAGGAATTTGAGCATAAAAATATCCTTAGCCTACCTTGCCATGTTAATTTTCAATATCTTCCGACTTTACTTGAAGCAATTGGCATCAATGTAGTCTTTAAGTATAATAATACTGTTAAATCACGCCTAATAAAGAATAGCCCGGATAATGTTGTTGGTGTGTGTATTCGATCGGATGTACACAATGTAACTCAGTATACTGTATGTATGTATATATATATAGATATATATATATGTGTGTGTGTGTTTGTATATATGTGTATATATATATATATATATATATATATATATATATATATATATATATATATATATATATATATATATATATATATATATATATATATATATTATATATATATATATACACACACACATGGTCTGTCAAAAAAAAACTAAGCCAATTTGAAATCTCTATAAAATGCACAATTTGATAGAGATTTCAAATATGTTTTTACACTAAATAAATAAAAGGCTCATAAATAATCTGTGATAATTTTATAACTTTATTTTAAATATTTTATGAGTTATGCGGTTATTTCTACAGATTGCGAAAATTTCAGTTTTTTCTCTTTTTCAGAATTTGTTTAGATTTAAAAATTTTCGTGAATACCTCTAAATATGCCATTCTCACATGAAGATAAAATAATTATAAAGCATTATGGAGTTGAAAAAGGTTATAGTGCAAGGAAATTACTTTCTGAATTCGATTATAAAGGATGGACTAGATCAGGTTTAGATTCCTTATTGAGAACTATCGATGAAACAGGAAGCATTGAAAGGAAGGTTGGTAGTGGGCGACCAGAATCAGTTAGAGTAGATGAAAATATTCAGAAAGTGGAGGAACGTATCCTTAGTCAAGAGGATAGACCTGGTAGCCACATGACACCTGCTCAAATATCAAAAGAACTAGAAATATCAGAATCAAGCGTAAGAAGGATTATTAAATCTGATCTGCAATTTAAACCATTTAAAAGAGTGCATGGACAAAGATTGTCAGAAGTAAACTGTCAGAAAAGAGTTGAGAAATCCAAACGTATTTTACGTATAATAACTGAAGATAAACTTTCCAAGACATTTTTTTACGGATGAAAAACGTTTACGGTAGAGCCACCAAGAAACTACAGAATCACTGGGTTTATTCTGATGTTGCGAAGAAAAATGAAATCCAAGATGAAAGACTGTACGCAACAAGGAGTCACTTTTCTTCTAGCGTCATGGTTTCTGTTGGAGTCTCCAAGTTGGGAAAAACTTCAATATTTTTTATTGAGCCAGGAGTGAAAATTAATGCTCAATATTATTCAAATACCCTGCTTGAGAAAATGCTTCCAGAAATGAGAAACTTGGCTAGTCAAGGTTACTTTATTTTTCAACAAGATGGTGCAACATCACATACTGCGAAAACAACCATCGAATATTTGAAAAAGAATGTGCCTGAATTTCTGGAACCGAATAATTGGCCACCTAACAGCCCTGACCTAAACCCTGTAGACTACGGAATATGGGAAAACTTGGCAGAGAGAGTGTATAGGAACAGAATAAGGGATGTCAATCATTTGCGTGAGTTGATTATCGCAAAATGGGCAGAGCTCCCCCAAGAGCAAATAAATCGAGCAATAGACGAATTCAGACCAAGATTAAAAAAAGTGATAGAAAGGCAAGGGAATCATATTGAACAGTTCTTTTAATTTTATTAAACTAAATATTATCTAGAGTATATCGTAAAAAAATTTTGTTTCATGTTAAGTAGGAGAATCTCACTGTTTAGTTAATTATTAATAAAATTAACAATTCTGAAGATATCGTCATAAAAATTTAAAGGATAATAGGTGATTACCTATACTTTATTGTGTAAAAAATTCAACTTAATTAGATAGATGGTTTTGTTCTAATAAAGGTTTGAATTTGGCTTAGTTTTTTTTGACAGACCCTGTATATATAGCACAGTACATGTATATATATATATATATATATATATATATATATATAGCAGAGTATATGTATGTGTATATATATATATATATGTATATATGTATATATATATATATATATATATATATATATATCTACAGATCTACAGAAGCTAAGGCTAACAAAGACCCTAATATCCACTCTAAGTTAGCCCGAGAGAAAGGAAAGCGGAGGGGGTTAAAAGAGAAGAATAAAAGGTTAATTAAGTAGCAAAACCTATCATTCGTGAGTTAAAATTCATTCAGAAAAAGACAAAGAATGACTCCCCATCATCATCCGCAGGCCACTGCCGACAAGTCGGAGAAATAGTCGAAGAGAATAGTTAAGGGGTGAAAGATGAAAAGGAGTAAAATAAGAACGCTTACAAACCATGCAAACACAGTCTTAACTCAAACACTGTTGTACCATGCAAACTACAGACATGCAAGTAAAGAGGGGATAAAAAAAGAAAAAAAGTAGAAAGAGTATAACAAAAAGTGGGATGGTTTACGCTAAAAGCTACATCTCCGTTCGCGTTAGTCTAATTCTTTTTTTTAAATTTTATTGCTAGCATATCACACGCTGGTATGTCACAAGCTGGCATTAATCGTCAACAGACTCATCCTCGACAATCACCCCCAGAGCTCCTGTTGCTAATTGATTTTTTTATTTTAAACGTTTTAATATTTTTAAAATGCCTATCTAAACGGTTCTTAAACATATTAACGCTGGTAGAGTTAACGACTGACGCGGGAAGATTATTCCATATATCAATTACTTTACATAAAGAAGTTTTGGAGCTAGTGAAGAATAGGGACACCAGCATTCTTTAGTTAGGCTTATAAGGCTACCTAACGAAAATATCACGAGCTAACCTAACCAATCGTTAGGCTAACTGTACGCCCTTGACGATTGGTTAGGTTAGGTCTGATATTTTCGTTAGTTAGTCTTAGACAGCTAACTAAAGAAGGCTGGGGTCCCTATTCTTCAATAGCTCCGAAGTTTTTAGCGATATTAATAATGAAACGTCTGCCACGCAACTTAAATCCGTTATTACGAGTATTGCTATTATCGAAAGTGAACAGTTTTCGTAAGACTTGTTGCGCAATGATGAAATTAGTTTCGTGGCACGACGCTGAACCCTTTCTAACCTATCAGTATCCTCACGCAAATACGGGCACCAATACTGAACGGCATATTCTAAGTGAGGCCTCACTAGGGACTTGTAAAGGGGCAATATAATATTCTTCGATTTAAATTCGAAATTACGCGCTATGAAGCCTAACATCCTGTTTGCTTTTGCGCAAGACTCCAGGCACTGGTTCCTAACTTTTAAATCTTTAGATACGCGTACGCCTAAATCTACTTCCTCGTCAACGCTCGCTAGCTCTGTCATCCATCGTGTACGTGTAATTATTGTTACGAGAACCTATATGCAACACTTTACATTTGTCTACGTTAAATTGCATCTGCCACTTATCCGTCCACTCCATAATCCTATTTACATCGTCTTGGAGCCTATTTCTATCGTCCTCGTTAACAACCTTACCGCCTATTTCAGTATCGTCCGCGAATTTTGAGACGTTACTGGTCAATCCTACATCTTTGTCGTTAATGTAAATTACGAATAGCAATGGGCCTAACACTGAACCTGATGGACACCGCTACCTACATCCAACCACTCCGATTCACTACCATTAACAACGACCCTCTGTCTCCTAGCACGAAGCCTTTCCTCTAACCAGTTAGCTACCTGGCCGCGTATACCGTGCGCTTTAATCTTCGCAATTAATCTTCTATGCGGAACTGTAACGAACGCTTTTTTAAAATCTAAATAAATAACGTCAGCCGCTCTATGCCTATCGTATTCGCCCACTATTTCGTTATAAAATTCTAACAAATTAGTTAAACAAGATCTGTGGCGTCGAAACCCATGCTGACTACTATTAATCAAATCACGACTTTCTAAGTGATCGATGATGCGATCCCTAACTACGGATTCCAAAAGTTTACCGACAATTGACGTTAAGCTAATGGGTCTATAATTGCTAGCTACTGTGCGGTCGCCTTTTTTAAAAATGGGCTTGACGTTAGCCAATTTGAAGTCGTCAGGAATAATCCACGTTTCCAGTGACTGATTAAAAATCTTCGTTAAGGGGCCGACGATAACGTCTTTCAAATCTTTCAGATGTCTAGGATACAACTCGTCAGGGCCTGAAGCCTTGCTCACTTTTAGCCTATCGATATAATGCGCAATCTCACCCTCGTAAATAGTTATTTCATCCAAAGTAGTCTCGCTGCTAAATGGAACGATATCGTCCACGTCGGGGACATTATTGACGTCTTTTATGGTAAAAACTGTCGCAAAAAAGTTATTGAAAATACCCGCCATCGCCTGAGCGTCGGAAGCCAAAGCGCCATTAGCGTCCACGAGAGGGCCTATATTATCTTTTATCGGCTTACGATTATTCACGTAATCGAAAAACTTTTTGGGTTATGTTTACTATCCGCAGCTATAAGTATCTCTAAATTACGTTTAGCATTCCTAACTGATCTTTTAACCTGACGTCGAAGCTCGATATATCTATTAATGTTAGCTGCCGTGCCATTGCGCTTATTAAGTCTATACGCTCTGTTACGCTCGTTTATGAAGTCGCCTATTTCCCTAGTCCACCACTTGGGCCTACCATGATTTCTAGCGCGCTTTGGCCTACGGGGAATAAACTCCCTATCGATATTCAAGAAACTATCTTTAAACGCCTCCCAGTGCAAATTTGCGTCATTACCCATAAATTATCCCAGTCCACTATTCTCATCCTCTCCGCAAAACTATGAAAATTGGCCCTACGAAAATCAGGGACTTCTATTACGTTACTATCCTTAGTATTTTCTATCAATAGCTTAAGCCTAAGAATTTGATGATCATTACATCCTAAACTCTCGCCTACTTCTAAACCTTCGACTATATTTTCGCCGTTCTTCCTCATCACGTCTAAAATATTGTCACCGCGCGTAGGTTCGGTATCCATCTGTTGTAAAACGTTATCTTCCATGAACTCAATCAATCACAAACCCTCCTCATTAACAGTAAAAGTCTCGTAATTAACGTTAGGGCAGTTAAAGTCTCCGACAGTTATACTATTCCGATTATTAATAAAGTTACCAAGAAGCGAGTAAAATCTAGTATCGGTATGGAGGGGTTGAACGCGAGGTCTATAAACAACAACAAAATTAAAACTAATACTTCGCGCCCTAACTTCAACGCATATTGCATTCATTGCCGCCGGAAAATCTATCTTAACCTCGATAGCCCTAAGGGAATTACGAATGTACAGCAAAACGCCGCCACCAATCCTATGTAACCTATCATTAGTAAAAAGTTTAAAACCCGCTATATCGAGTTCCCCCAACAAGTCCCGAGTCACGGTATTTAACCACGTTTCAGTGACAGCAACTGTATCGTAGTGCCGGAATAAATTATCACCTTAAATTCGTTTAATTTATTTCTAATACTACGCACGTTACAATAAAAGACGTTTAAGTTATGTTTTCCACGGGTCGGCGTTTTAAACTATTTTTCACGTCGGGCCCGCGTTTCCCGGAACCACAACCTTTAAAGAAGGCTTTGACCTATTCAGCTTTCGAACGTTTTCGTCAATTAATCTACCTTGCCTAGCATTACCTATTTCATTAAAATGCACCCCCATCTTTTATAAAAAGGCTAGGATCACTGAATTCTGACCACAGCTTTACGAAGGGTACATTTTCCTCAGCACAAATCTCTTCTCATTTAGTATTAAAAAATATTGTTTTTGACGTAATCCTAAGACCCAAACCGTGCCTAGGGGTAATACCTACAACTAAAGACCTATCTGACCACGCCTTCAGGGACCTAATTAACCCCTATATCTCTCCAGAGAGTCAGGCACACTCGTATCGGGCCTATACGAGTCGTTGCCTCCTATCATCGTCACCAACAACGATTGACGGGATGCAACATCAATCCTATCCACTTCGTCTCTAATTCTCTCAACCCTGGTCCCTGGTAGACAGACCCTCCCCCTCTTGGTTGGATGCCATTCAACGAACTCTTTATCCATATGGTGCACTAAAGAGTCCCCAATTAAAATAGTTTCCACCTCCGTTCACGTCCCTCTCCAAATGGGCGAAAGGGTGTGTGTATATATGTGTGTATATATAAATATATGTGTGTGTGTGTGTATATATATATGTGAATATATATGTGTGTATGTGTGTGTGTGTATTTATGTATATATATATATATGTGTGTGTGTATGTTTATTTGTGTATATATATAAATGTGTGTGTTTGTAGGTGTATGTATATATATATATATATATATATAAGTACGTGTATATATATCTATATATATATGTGTGTGTGTATATATATATATATATATATATATATATATATATATATATAATATATACATATATACAGGGGTTAGGCAAAATAATATGAACACCCGCCGATTTCACCAGTGTTCTTTACGGACTGCTCAGACACAAAGTAAACGGTCAAATGACTGGCAAACCTATTTAAATGCGTAACAGAGAGTGTATACGTCATGTTATAACCCTCACGTTGTTTTTACAGATCTGAGTGAATTATGAATTAGCAGTTATGAAAGACCTGTCAGACTTCCAAAGAGGGCAAATTGTCGGAGCGCGGATGGCTGGTGCATCGGTGACGAAAACCGCTCAGATGTTCAATGTATCCAGAGGAACTGTCTCTATGGTCATGTCTGCATACCAAAACCATGGAAAGACAAGCACCGACAAATGCAATAGTGGACGCAAGAAGAAGCTGTGTGATCGAGACCGCCGGGTGCTAAAGCGCATTGTGACAAAGAACCATAAGACCACAGCTCCAAAAGTGACTGCAGAGCTTAACCAGCATCTTGCAAGCCCGGTATCGACCAGAACTGTACGTCGCGAGCTCCATGGAGCTGGATACCATGGGAGGGCTGCAATTGCCAAAACCCTTCCTTTCGCACATCAACATTGAGCGGCGCAGCAGAAAATGGTGTAATGACCATAAGAATTGGTCATTGGACCGGTGGAAGAATGTAGTCTACTCCGACGAATCCTCCTTTACGCTATTTCCATGTTCCGGTCGAGTTTACGTCTGGAGACAGCCTAAAGATGCTTATGACCCCGACTGCCTGACCCCAACCGTTAAGCATGGAGGCGGATCTGTGATGGTTTGGGCAGCAATATCGTGGAATACTCTTGGCCCAACTGTAGTACTGCATGGTAGGGTTAACGCCCATGTCTATCTGTCAATATTGGCTGACCAGGTCCATCCCATGGTCCAAACGCTGTTTCCCAATGGCGGCGCCGTCTTCCAGGATGATAATGCACCAATCCACACCGCTGGGGTCGTTAAAAACTGGTTTGAAGAGCATGTTAGTGAAGTAGAACGCTTGGATTGGCCTCCACAATCCCCGGATCTTAACATTATCGAGCATATGTGGTGTCAGTTGGAGCAGCAGGTCAGAAGCCGATTCCCACCGCCGGCGTCTTTGGAGGAACTGGAGCAGGGTTTGCTCGAAGAATGGCTCAGGATTCCTCTAGCCACTGTCCAAAAGCTGTATGAATCAATTCCCGGACGCATTGCAGCTGTTATTGCCGCTAAAGGAGGACCAGCTCCATATTAAGAATAAAAACCGCCATTTATCAAGGTGTTCATATTATTTTGTCCAACCCCTGTATATCCGAGGGTAATTCAGTAAGTAACCGCACTTTTTATTTTCCCAATTTTATTTTCACATATGATAGATTATAAACACATCATTTGTCAACAGTCTCCCTATTTCTCAAAATGCATTGACAGAAGAGCACAAGTATAATCGTATGGACATCTGCTCTCGTCTTTTAGCGCGGTATCATAATGAAAGTGAAAACTTTTTGGAGCGAATTATCACTGGAGATGAAACCTGGATTCATCACGATGAACCAGAAAGCAAACGACAGAGCATGCAATGGAAGCATCCAACATCTCCCGTTGCAAGGAAGTTCAAAGCGCAGTCGTCAGCAGGTAAAGTTATGCTAACACTGTTTTGGGATGCACGAGGCCCTATCCTTGAACAATATCTAGAGCGTGGAACTACAGTAACAAGTACATCGTATTCTGACATGCTTCGGAATGAGTTAAAGCAAGCAATTCGCACAAAACGGAAAGGGAGATTGTCGGAAGGTGTTATTCTGTTACACGACAATGCGCGCCCTCATACCGCTGCACAGACTAGAAAATCCCTTCAAGAACTTAAATTTGAAGTTCTTGGCCATTCAGCCTACAGTCCAGACCTGGCACCTTCAGATTTTTACCTGTTTGGATCACTAAAAGACGCTTTGAGAGGTCAGCGACTCCAAGGCGATGATGACCTGAAGGAGAAGGTGCATGACTGGCTACGCACACAGCCGAAAACATTCTTTTATGTTGGCATTAGGAAGCTTGTAGATCGCTGGACTAAGTGTATTGAGAAACAGGGAGCCTACGTTGAGAAGTGGTGTTTATAATCTATCAAATGTGAAAATAAAATTGTGAAAATAAAAAGTGCGGATACTGTATATATATATATAATGTTATAATGTTATAATGTTCCAGACCAACAAGGACCCTAGGGTCCACTCATGGCTGGTCTACCTAACTGTTCGTAATTGTGTATCGTGTATGTCCTCCGTGGTGGCGGAGGGGACCTTCAATTTTACGTGGGTTCCGAACCACAAGAGCATAAGAAATTTATGTAACAACTGTCTTTACATTGGCAACGACCAATTGCAAAAACTAAATAATTACACTGGGGAACAAATTTTAACTTTTTTTTTGTTTCTTGGACGTGAACAGGTCGGTCTTATAGGATGTTTTCCGCTGATTCCGAATATAGCCGTAGAATTTCTCTATCACCCAAGGTTACTGAGAAATTTGTATTTTAATATTTATTCAAAAAGTGTATAGAAGTTAGTAAAAATACTTCATAAAAATTATATTAGTGGCAGATTGGCATTTAAAATATTCTTCTTAAAACTTCTTTGTCACTGATTTTCTGTTGTAGTTTTCATTAGGAGCTTCTCGCATCAATGTCCAGCAGTAATCAGCTAACATTGCCGGATCCCACCTCCATTGGTAGCTTTTCTCCATAGTAGCTATATCTTGGTGGAACCTTTCTCCATGTTCATCGCTTACGTCGCCGAGGTTTTCAGGGAAGAAATCTAAATGGGAGTGCAAGAAATGGATTTTTAGTGACATATTACATCCCAATAACCTATATGCTTCAATCATGTCCTGCACTATTATTTCATAGTTAGAGGTTTTGATGTTCCCTAGAAAATTTGTGACAACATTTTTCATGGCCTCCCATGCCACTTTTTCTTTTCCTCTCAAGGCATCATCAAACTTTTGATCTTCCATGAGCTCTCTGATTTGGGGACCAACAAAGATCCCCTCTTTTATCTTTGCATCGCTAAGTCGTGAAAACTTTTTCTTCAAATATTTGAATGTCTCATCTTCCTTGTTCATTGCTTTGACAAAATTTTTCATGATGCCAAGTTTGATGTGAAGTGGCGGTAAGTATATTTTCTTGGGGTCAACTAAGGGTTCATGAGACACATTCTTCAGACCTGGGATACATTTTTGACGAAGTGGCCAATCCTTTACAAAATAATGCGAATCTCTGGCTCTGCTGTCCCATTCACAAAGGAAGCAGCAGAACTTCGTATAACCGAGCTGCATTCCCAGAAGAAGCGCGACGACTTTTAAATCCCCACATACTGTATATACCAACGAAACTGGTCATAATTAATCTGCTGAAGGATGAGTTTCATATTTTCGTAAGATTCCTTCATGTGGACAGCGTGCCCTACAGGAATGGAAGGGTATTTATTTCCATTGTGAAGTAGTACAACCTTGAGGCTTAGCTTCGAAGAGTCAATAGATAAACGCCAATCTTCAGATTTGTGCTCATGACCGAGAGCTAACAGCAGTCCATTTACATTATTACAGTAGCATAAACCACCTGACGAGGAGAAATACTGCATCAGATCTTTTTGGCGAGTGCGGAACGCCGATATGCTTGTATCTTTTGCCAGCAAATTCCATGCACGTAACCTGGAGCCCAATAATTCCGCTTTCTTTTTCGGAAGGTCCAAATCTCTCACGAGATCATTCAGCATAACCTGCGTTATCATACGTGGTTTATTTGATTCAGGTTGCTGAAAGTCTGTATCTTTAGTGTCATCAATTTCCATTGGTTCAACTTCAGACTCTTCATCCAGTGTCCATGACTTTGGGGGAGTTGGAATTGGGTTATCATCGTCATGTAGTACTGGTCTCATGGCAGATGCAAGATTTGGGTATTGAATTTTATGTTTATTTTTGGCAGAGAATCCTGAAACGTTAGTCATCCAAAAATAGCAATCCGTTAGGTGATCCTTGGGCTCTCTCCAAATCATTGGTATGGCAAATGGCATAGATTTGCGGGTACCTTTAATCCAACCCCTAAGAGTGACGGCACAGGATGCATGAGATATGAGGTGCCCAGGATTTGTCTTGGTCGCCTACCTTACATCCAAAATAAAGTTCGTAAGCCTTCTTCACGAGTGGGTTCATCGTCTTCCTCTGTGCCATTATGGTCAGTTCTCCACATACGTAGCAAAATGTATCTCTGGGATTAATACAGTTTCGATTCATGCTGGCGGAAAATTATTGAAATCACGGAAAACATTTTGGAATGAAAAACCAATTTTTTCTATTATGAAAAATTTAAAATTTGAGCAAAACTTGAACAAAATTTATTTCTTTTTATTAAAAATCTGTTTGTTTAAATAGCTATATTTTTTTAATGCAAAAAATACTATTAAATATAGTTAACCTGGAAAAAAAAGAAAGTAAAATTAAATTAGTACACTTAATTTTAACTAATATTTTGGGAAAACTCTGAGTAAATGGAAATATTATTTTCTCGAAAACTATTAGTGATAGAAAATTTCCGAAACCATATTTGGAATCAGCATTACAAGTTCTATAAGAAACACCAAATAGTTTTCAAGAAACAAATATGTTGTTCCCTAGTGTTATCAATTTAAAACTAATTAATTATCGATTTAAAACTAAAGATAGTCTCTGGATCCAGAGGATCAAGTCATAATAGACTATTATCCACAAATATGTTACACACTATATCTATTTATAACCGACATGCAAATATATCAGATCCAAAGAATCCAGTCAATTTCATTACGGTATCCATCAATACTGGTACCTTCCCAACGAAAAATAAGTCACGGTCCATATCGATTGCGGACCAAGTCAAAATTTACAACCATATACATTACAATATATATACTTAGGAGGAAAAGTGTAGGTGTGGCTGTAAAGACTGTACAGTAATGTAGAAATGTGTGTGCACCCATTTTGGGTCTCCCATTTCAAGGTGTTTGTGGGGCAAGTGAAGATCATGAGTTTTTCAATACCTCACAGTACTATGGGGGCACCGCTCGGCAGAGGAATCTCTTTAAATGGGGTGTGTAAGGACAGAGAGTATCCCCTAACCCAAGATGCTGCCTCCCTATATCCCACAACACTTGTGTTGAGCTGTGGGATCTATCACCACAAAGCCTTAATTTTCCTACCTTAAACTATACCGAGTCTATCAACATGCGCGTCTAATCGATTTTTAAACATGTTTATAGACGTGCTACTAATTACTTCTACCGGCAAACTATTCCAGCTGTTTACTATTCTATGCGTAAAAAAGTTTTTGGCAACTGCTGTCTCGAACCTTCGACTTGTCAACTTACACCCGTTATTTCTTGTCCTATTATATTGAGATATTTCGAAAAAGCTATCTCTATCTACGTTATCGAACCCATTCATAATTTTGAAAACCTGGATTAGATCACCCCTTAGCCTCCTAGTCTCGAGTGTAACCAATTTTAACTCCTTAAGCCTATCCTCGTACGACTTTGACCTAAGCGACGGAATCATCTTAGTTGCTCGTCTTTGAACTCTTTCGATTTTGTCTATATCTTTGCGCATATGCGGATTCCAAAATTGGACCGCGTACTCCAAATGGGGTCTAACTAATGATTTATAAAGAGGAACTATAATATCACGCGATTTGTACTCAAAATTTCGAGCTATAAAACCTAACACTTTGTTCGCCTTATTGACCGCTGCTGTACTTTGTTTCGCTACTTTTAAATCACCAGTGACTATAACTCCTAAATCTTTTTCCTGCTCTACGCTTGTTAAATCTTTCCCTGACATACTATACGCAAAATTACCGTTACGCGAACCTATATGCAAAATTTTGCACTTATCAACGTTAAATCTCATTTGCCATGTGACTGACCAATCAACGATTTTATTCAGATCTTCCTGGATTTTACCTCTATCTTCGTCATTAATCGCCCTACCACCCAGCTTCGTGTCATCCGCAAACTTTGAAATTGTACTGACTAGGCCGACATCTAAATCGTTAATATATATAAGAAAAAGCAAGGGGACCAATACAGAACCGTGAGGAACGCCACTCGCTACACTAGCCCAACACGACTCCGCTCCATCAACGACCACTCTTCTAGCCAATTTATTACTACACCCCTGATTCCATGAGCCTTAGTTTTTTCAATGAGTCTTTTGTGCGGCACGGTGTCAAACGCTTTTTGAAAATCTAAATACACTACATCAATCGCCCGATGTCTATCGTAAACGTCAACCACGCTTTGGAACAATTCTAAATGATTAGTTAAGCAAGATTTGTTTCGCCTAAAACCGTGCTGCGTATTTCTAACTAGTTTATGCACTTCTAAGTGTTCGACTATACGATCCCTAATTATTGATTCCAGTAGCTTACCTACAACAGACGTTAAACTGATTGGCCTATAATTTCCCGCCGCACCTTTATCGCCTTTCTTAAAGATAGGTGTTACTTTTGCTAACTTGAAATTATCTGGTACGGACCCCTCAGAAATAGACGCATTAAAAATCTTTGAAGATCAGTAATTAGCCTATCATCCGTAGTTATTACTAAATCTAAAATACTGTCCAACCTCGTAGGTTCCCCAACCTTTTGAATAAGAAAGCTATCCTCGAGAAAATTAACTAAACGATTACCTTCCGCGTCTCCCTGCATTGTATCGTAATGCACGTTGGCGCAATTAAAGTCACCCATAACTAAAGCCTGCTCACTACCGATTATTTTCTTTAGTTCACGATATAACGCTTCGTCCGTATCAGCTGTTTGATTAGTGGGCCTATATATAACCGCAACAAGAAGTTTGAAATCGTTCAATTTAAGTTCTGCTATAGTCGAATCTATCGGTTCTGGAATTGAGTGCTTTACTTCTATAACGTTCGCAATATTATCTTTGATATACAACTTAACACCGCCTCCTCGCATACCTATTCTGGTTTTAACAAAAAGTCTATAACCTTTAATTTGATACTCCCCTACAAAGTCACGTGTTTCAGTGCTAAGCCACGATTCACTTATCGCAATTACATCATAGTCTTTACAAGCAATTAAAGAAAAATATTCGTTTATTTTATTTCGTAGGCTACGAGCATTTAGGGATAGAACCTTCAAATTGTTTGTAACTGCGACACCTTCGCGAGCGCAGGGGAAATTTGTAGAATTTACGTTGGGACCGTTCGAGTTACGGCAGCCTGAAAAGAAGAGACAGTATTATGAAATAGTCTTCCTAAACGCGCAGCTCCAACGTCATTAAGATGAAGTCCATCCCCGAGGAACAAGTCCCCCCTGCCGTAGAAACTGTTCCAAAAATTCGCAAAATGCACTCCTTCCTGTTGGCAAAGAGACTTTAGGTTTTTGTTAATATAGGTCGCCTTGCTGTAGAAATCGTTACGTTGGATAATTCGAGGAAGTATACCTGTTAAAACAATCTTATTAGTTTTCCCTTTAATCGCTCTAGTAAGTCCCTGTACCTAGCCAGCAGTTCTTCCGATCTAGAATTTAAAACGTTATTAGTACCGACATGAATAACATACGTTGTGTCCTCGGAGGTACCATCTGTAAATTGGTCAACACTATTAGTTATATCCTCCACCCTTGCACCAGGGTAGCAGTAACGGTGCCTACGACGAGGGTTTCTCCCACAGAATTCCTCGAGCTGCCCTCGAACAATGGAATCGCCAACGAGTCGTATTTCCGGTTCATCAGCATCATCGAAACCTAAAACAGAAAACTTATTGTTTGTTATTACTGGTAGACATGTCTTAGGTTTTCTCAATGGGGCTCCATTACGTACTCGAACGAAGGGTTGTGAACTAGGGGAAGAGAGAGGGCTATTAATACTATTCATATTATTAGTAGAAACTGAGGCAGGAGGGGTCATAACTGGAGTCTCAAGGGATTCTAATTTTTCCATTCGGAGCATCACATTTTCTCCAAGTTTCACCCTGGCCTCCCTCCTACGTTCTAACTCGTTCCTCAAGACTTCCATGCTTGAGCACCACCTGCAAACTAACTGTTCATTATTATTAGCCATTGTAAACGCGTAAGCAGCAAATTTCCCTTCACAGCGACTGCAAGTACTTGACGGGGTGCCATGTTTTTAATTAGTTAAACAAAAACAAACAAAAAAACAAAAAACAAAAAAAACAAAACGAGCGTTTGGAAATTAATAAATTACAACGTAGGTCTACCGCGTTCTTGAAACGCAGAAACAGGTTTTTGTAGCACAAATTTATGCTAAATGAATATAGAGTTAAGCTACCGACAAAAGACCTGTAAAAGAAGGGTATTTATAATACTTATCTGTCCGCGATTCGACCCGACTTTTTCCTTTTTTCACACGGTTTGTGACCCCACACTCGACCCCTGGCCTCTCGAAGGAAGGAAAAATGAACCTTATGACTCCACGTTCTCGGAAAGATTTGAAAAACAAACAAGGCAAGCCACGTGCAGTAGCCTTGGTTTGATCAAATAATATAGTACTGAATAACGTCAATAAATGAAATATATTCGTTAATGAATGATTAGTAGCACGAAGTAATTTAGTTAAGAATGCACCGAACACTATTTTTTTAAAACACCAACGAAAACCACTTATTCAATTGATAACACTGGACAGGCTCTAGGGTGGATCGATTTTACATTTTTTTCGATTTCCATATTCTAATAGAGACAAAAACTTGCGCATGCATGAGAAACTAGCCTCTACAAAATCTTAGCTTAATAAGTAATCATCTTCTGCCCCCGGCAGAGCGATGAAAATCATATTTTAGTAGTCAAAAACGTATTTTTCTTATAATTTTTAAAATATTTCAATATGCATCAAAATTATTCCTAATAACTATAAAGTCGATGAAAAAGACCTCATATGATCGTTTTTCCAAGCGCGTTGTCCTACGTTAATATCTTTTGCCCCAGGCAACAACGTCAAATGTTGAAAAAATAGGTAATTTATATACATATTTTCAGATCGGCTCTTTGTCTTAAATAATGCATTTATATATTTCCCATAGCATTTATATCGTTGCTTAGGCATGAAATAACACACACGCAAAATTTTATGACTCTAGAGTAATATCTTCTGTCCCCGAGAAAAGTCTAAATGTGGATTATAATTACGTTAATGCGATGTTATAAGTACGATAAGTACTAAGTACAGCTCCTCGCTTGCTAATTTTATAAAATTAGCAACCCAGAACTCACCACGAGGAGGTGGCTGTACGTCGAGTTCCACCCTATCCAGCCCCAACCACCCTTCCTTTGGCTGCATGTCGATTTACATACGGTAATCTTTCTTAGAATCAAATCGTGGAATTTTTGTTCGGGAGTGAAGACGGGAGCGGATGAATCCGTCCCTCTCTTCTATTCCACTTACACTGGCAGAGGCTTCGGTTACTAATTTGATGAGTCTCTCGACCGCTTGAGTATGACAAGGGAATAGTGGGATCAGTCCATCAGGCTGGTCTCCCGTCTCAACAAACTCTTTTATTCGGGTATCAGGTATTGTTTTTGTAACGGGGGGTTCGGTCACCTCAGCCGTTTGCCAGTTGATTATTTCCTAATAGTTTTGACTATCGTAGAGCAGCTCAGGCATGGCGAAGGCTCGAATTTCCCCCGCTGGTGATTGTTTTGATCGTGCTTTTAATATTCTTCTCCATCCCAATTCTCTTATGTGTTGCTCATCGGCATGTAGCATGGAGATCAAAATATTTTCTGGGTGAGCAAAGAAAGAATTTCTACGGAGGACTTTGTTGGCGATTGTCTTAGATCTTTGAGGCATGGTCTGAGAGAGACGCATCATTTCGAAAAAATGTTTTGCGCCCTCAGTGAAACTGGAGTTTTTCTTTATCTTAAACCAAATTGGTGCGTAAACTGTCATAATGAATCGCACAATTTCGTTGAAGGTGCTGGAGGGTTCACTGGTTGAAACATAGAGGCGCAGAAATCTATTTGCTGTTGTCAGCCACCTGGAATACGCCATCTTACCTGGATTTCGAGCCGCGAGAGCTGAAGAGCAGCTACCGCTCGACACTGCTCTGTAGATGCCTAACAAATATTTTTGGTCAGTGCTCAACTCGGCATCATCTATGTCAATGTCGGGAGATGGAATGGCATCGAATTCTGTAATTGGAAGTTTTTCGCAGTCGTTCAGTTGTTTTCCAACTGGTCCAGTAAAGCCCATTGGCCCAGTTGTTTTGCCGTCCAAGTCTTGAATGAGGTGTCGCAGTGATAATTCATTATCGTGTAATAGGCATATGATCCACTGAACTGGCCTTTGTAGTTTCATTTCAATCATACGAATGGCTCCACCCTTTCGACCCGTGTTCACTGCGGTACCATCACAGCCGATAGCCACAATGTCGTCCGTGCTAATATTGTTAGTCTCTAGAAAGTTGATGATACCTGATGTTATTGCAGTGGCAGAACCTGATGCAGGAGTGAAATGCCACATGTACTGGGATTCTGGTTCTTGAACTAAAACTATATGCTCTTCTACCACAGTCCTTCTATGTTTCACATTGACTATTTCTTCTTGTGTCATTGTTTTATCTTTACGTCCGTCAAAGAAAATGCCCTGTAATGGTAGCGTGATCTTGTCATCTTGCTGATGCTCAGAACGAACTCTTTTTCTGGCTCTTCTTATCTTATTTCGATCAATCACTGAACTGACATCATCTTCTCGTATCCAGCCAACACCCTCTAACAACGAAGAAGCAATAAATGAAGCAGCTCTGTCTGAGACGCCCGTACGATCACAAGCTTCAGCAAGTACCTGGAGTTTCATTCGTGTTTTTTCCTTCATGTCATGTTTATCTCTACAGATCTACAGAAGCTAAGGCTAACAAAGACCCTAAGATCCACTCTAAGGCTAGCCCGAGAGAAAGGAAAGAGTAGGGGGTTAAGAGAAGAGAAGAGAATAAGGGGTTAAGTAAGGAGCAACACCTATCATTCGTGGGTTAACATTCATTCAGAAAAAGAGGAAAAAAGTCTCACCATCATCATCCGCCGGCCACTGCCGACAAGTCAGAAAAATAGTCGGAGAAAATAGGAGAGGGGTGAAAGATGAAAAGAAGTAAAATAAGAACGCTTACAAACCATGCAAACACAGTCTTAACTCACTGTCACACCATGCAAACTACAAACATGCAAGTAAAGAGAGTTACAGACATGCAAAGAAAGGAGATAGGGGGGGGGAAAGTAGGTACAGTTAAACAAAAAGTGGGTTGGTTTACGCTACGAGCTACATCTACGTTCATGTTAGTCTAATTTTTTTTATTTTTTTTTTTATTGCTGGCATCACACGCTGGCATGTCACAAGCTGGCATTCATCGTCAACAGACTCATCCTCGAGCACCACCACCAGAGCTCCTGTTGTTAACTTTCTTTTTTTAATTTTAAACAACGTTAATATTTTTAAAATGTCTGTCAAGACGGTTCTTAAACATATTAACGCTGGTAGAATGAACGACTGACGCGGGAAGATTTTTCCATTTATCAATTACTTTAAACGTAAAGAAGTTTTTAGCGATATTAGTAATGAAACGTCTGCCACGCAACTTAAATCCGTTATTGCGAGTATTACTATTATCAAAAGTGAACAGTTTGTCAAAATTTACGTTATCGATGTTATTAACGATTTTGAAAACTTCAATAAGCTCCCCCCTTAATCTTCTAGTAGCGAGTGAATACAAGTCTAACTCTTTAATCCTATCTTCATAAGGCTTATTGCGCAATGACGGAATAAGTTTCGTGGTACGACGCTGAACCCTTTCTAACCTATCAATATCCTCACGCAAGTACGGGCACCAAAACTGAACGGCATATTCTAAATGAGGCCTGACTAGGGACTTGTAAAGGGGCAATATAATATCCTTCGATTTAAATTCGAAATTACGCGCTATGAAGCCTAACATCCTATTAGCTTTTGCGCAAGACTCCAGGCACTGGTTCCTAACCTTTAAATCTTTAGTTACGCGTACGCCTAAATCTACTTCCTCGTCAACGCTCGCTAACTCCCTATCATCCATCGTGTACGCGTAATTATTGTTGCGAGAACCTATATGCAAAACTTTACATTTATCTACGTTAAATTGCATCTGCCACTTATCCGTCCACTCCATAATCCTGTCTACATCGTCTTGGATCCTATTTCTATCGTCCTCGTTAACAACCTTACCGCCTATTTTAGTATCGTCCGCGAATTTTGACACGTTACTAGTCAATCCTACATCTATGTCGTTAATGTAAATTACGAATAACAATGGGCCTAACACTGAACCCTGTGGGACACCGCTACCTACCTCTAACCACCACGATTCACTACCATTAACTACGACCCTCTGTCTCCTAGCACGAAGCCATTCTTCTAACCAGTTAGCTACCTGATCGCGTATACCGTGCGCTTTAACCTTCGCAATTAGTCTCCTATGCGGAACTGTATCGAACGCCTTCTTAAAATCTAAATAAATAACGTCAGCTGCCCTATGCCTATCGTATTCGCGCACTATTTCGTTATAAAATTCTAACAAATTAGTTAAACAAGACCTATGGCGTCGAAACCCGTGCTGACTACTACTGTATTAATCAAACCCCTACTTTCTAAGTGATCGATAATACGATCCCTAACTACGGATTCCAAAAGTTTACCGACAATTGACGTTAAGCTAATGGGCCTATAATTGTTAGCTACCGCGCGGTCGCCTTTTTTAAAAATAGGCGTGACGTTAGCTAATTTGAAGTCTTCAGGAATAATCACCGTTTCGAGTGACTGATTAAAAATCTTCGCTAAGGGGCCTACGATAACGTCTTTCAAATCTTTCAAATGTCTGGGATAAAAAGCGTCAGGGCCTGGACGATGATTCTATAGATGTATCCTCGGTTTCACTAGAGGCTGACGAAGAAGGTTGTTCTTGAGAAGTTTCTTGTCGTTTACTAGTCGACGGCTCTTGATGTTCTGCTATTCCTTCTTGTTTCAATATCGCCAATCTTCTTGCAAGAGTCATCTCGTTTTTATTTGTTGTTTCAACATCCAAAGTTCCTATTGCCATTTTGCGATCACTTCTTTGGTCGAGTAAAAACTGTTGCTCTTTCAGTGGTACTCGTCGTTCACGAGGGCAGCTGCATTTTGTCAAATCAGGGCATTTACAAGCCGATATGTCAAATAAGGTGGTCTTAGTTGATTTCTTGAAGGCCTCAAGATTTTTCTGTAACGATTCGTTCTTCTTTTCGCGTTCAGTGATTTGATGATGTTAGCCATTTTATCACGATAACTTTTCAACATTTGATTTATCCGTGCTGTCGAAACTGTTGGAATGGAAGCTAATTTCCACAAGTATTCCAGTCTCTCCGTGACCACAGCGGCGATGTCTTTGAATGGAGGTTCCTTCTTTGATGATCTCAACTCAGTTCTCACATGATGGTAGTATTGCATTACATCTTCACATGTGGGAAAACATCGCAAATTCAAATCTTTCCCAGCACCAAATATTGGACACGTAACCGATCTTCTAGTTGTAGCGGTAGCCATCCTGTAAAGATTAAAGAATAATGTATTGTTCTGTTACGCAATAAAATCGAAAAAAACAGAGTTATGAGAAAACAAACAAGGATATGAGCAGAGAGATTGAGCACACTGAGGACTCTGAGTGAGGAGCCACACACACACACACTGAGGACTCGAGGAGCCAGCTGCAAAATACACACCTGCCTTCGACGCTGTCAAAAGGCAACTGAGGGAACTGCGCAGTGCGTACTGGCGCGTCAGTGGCAGCTGCTGCTGGCAGCACTCACCAGAGATGACCTTTAAACCCTAGCCTAGAGTCATAAAATTTTGCGTGTGTGTTATTTCATGCCTAAGCAACGATATAAATGCTATGGGAAATATATAAATGCATTATTTAAGACAAAGAGCCGATCTGAAAATATGTATATAAATTACCTATTGTTTCAACATTTGACGTTGTTGCAGGGGGCAAAAGATATTAACGTAGGACAACGCGCTTGGAAAAATGATCATATGAGGTCTTTTTCATCGACTTTATAGTTATTAGGAATAATTTTGATGCATATTGAAATATTTTAAAAATTATAAGAAAAATACGTTTTTGACTAATAAAATATGATTTTCATCGCTCTGCCGGGGGCAGAAGATGATTACCTATTAAGCTAAGATTTTGCAGAGGCTATTTTCTCATGCATGCGCAAGTTTTTTTCTCTATTATAATATGGAAATCGAAAAAAATGTAAAATCGATCAACCCTACAGTGAGTCGGAGTGGACACTCGATAAAACACGTCTGTTCACAAGGAAAGACTGATCACATATATGAAAGACTGATCATATATACACACACAAACATATGTATCAGGTCATCCCATAAGTAATGTCGTTTTTTACGATAGATTAAGTTAAACTAGTCCTACTCGGTTTAAGCATAAATTTTCCGAAGGTTATATCTAAGAGGAGATCTATCGTGTTTCGCTACATACTTCACAGACCTTGACCAGTGAAGACGTGTGTTTTGCTTTATGTGAACCCCTCATAAACATGGCGGTATCAGAAGAGCATATCAGGCATATAATGCTTTACGAGTTCAAAATAGGGAATAGTTCTACTGAAGCAACGCGAAACATTCAGGACGTGTATGGCAACAATATTCTGCGTGTGAGGAAATGTCAAAGATGGTTTCAAAAGTTTAAGAATGGTGATTGCTGTTTGACAGATGCAGCACGCTCTGGACGCCCTGCTGAGTTTGATGATGACCTGCTGTTAGCCGCATTTGAAGAAGACTGTTCAACATCTATCGAAGAATTGGCCCAGAAACTCAATTCATCCCGTCCACCATCCATCGAAATTTGCAACAACTCGGGAAAGTGCCGAAGTTAGGAAAATGGGTGCCACATGAATTGTCGGTCGACAATCTGAGGGTGAGGGTAAACATTAGCACAACTCTTCATTCCCGTGAACTCCAAGATCCGTTTTTGCACCGTTTAGTGACTGGTGATGAAAAGTGGATACTGTACCAGAATGTTAAGCGCCGTCGACAGTGGGTTTGTGCCGGAAAACCAGCGACACCACAGCCAAAACCAAATCTTCACCCTCGGAAGGTGTTGCTTAGTGTTTGGTGGGATAAAGGTGGTGTAATACACTTTGAAACCTTACCACATAACCAAACAATCACCGCTCAAGTCTACCGTCAACAACTGGATCGATTGAACACTGCACTAAAAGAAAAGAGACCTTCTTTGGTTAATCGGAAAGGAATTGTGTTCCACCACGACAACGCACGTCCTCATACCGCTCGGATCACTTCTGCAAAAATTGAGGAGCTTGGGTGGGAAAAACTTCCACATCCTCCATATTCTTCAGACCTTGCGCCTTCAGATTATCATCTCTTCAGGAGTCTGAAAAACTATCTTGACGAGAAACAGTATACTTCTTTAGATGACCTGCACACCAGTCTTTGTAAGTTTTTTGCCTCAAAACCGCCTGAATTTTATAAACATGGCATTGAAAAGCTTGTAGGACGTTGGCAGAGTGTCACTGATTCCGATGGAAAATATATACTAGCTTG
>JAJOZX010002435.1:462500-497500 GCA_023014485.1 Bathynomus jamesi
CAGATGGTATGGATTCCTTCACTAAATTTTTTAATTTTAATCGTGTTGAAAAATGGTACGCGTTTCTTTTAAACAAATTTAGTTGGTATTTTAATATATATATATATATATAGCGTTTAAAATGTGTATTTCCTTTATTATTATTTTTGCTTGTATATTTAATTTCTATATCAATCTTTTTTCATTCAATATCTCTTATTGGTTTTTAGCTCGTATTTATTTATTTTTTTCTCAGATGGTATGGATTGACACGATGAGTTTTAATAAATAAATAATTAAAATAAGTAGTTGTATCTGCCAACCCCTCCATATATAAATAAATTCAATATGGGTATCTGGCAACCAATCTATATATAAATAAATGAATTCAATAGTGGTTTCTGGCAACCCCTCCATATATAGTCTATATATATAAATAAATAAACTCAATAGTGGTATCTGGCAATCCCTGCATATATAAATAATTAAAATAAATAGTGGTCATTGGCAACACCTTCATATATAACATATGTTGGTACCCTGAGCTGTCATTATGCACCTGGCAGTACAGGTGGAAACATGGTCTCTCTCTCTCCTTCTTAGGTTAAGGTTTATCTTCTTAGGTTAGGATACCCATTTGGGGGGGTGAGGCCGCCCCAACTTCTTCCCCAAAGCTCCACCCTTCATGCAACTTCTTGCATAACCCCCTCCCCCATTACCCCTTTCATGCAACTTGCGGGGTTACCCCACCCCCTTTGCAATACCCCTGCCCCCGTGGCAACATTAGCCCAACCCCTTTTTGCACCATTACCCCCACCATTTTTGCAATATTGAGCAACATCGCAATTGCACTCAACCCTTTTGCGGCCACACTATTTGAGTGAACGTCCTCCTCGTTCAAATGATGTAGCGACGTGTAATCCAAGCCACCTAAGGTTGGTTACATAATCTGGACGCGGAGGGAGATCTCCCATCCAACTACTGCCTGGCCCTAATGTCGCTTAAATTCGGTGATAGACTGGAAACGGTGTTACGAAATTGGCAAAGACGTAACCCTCAAATGTCCTACATTTTATAGGAAACTACTGTCATATTCTGAACAAACTTCCATTTTTTACATCGTCGCGTAGTTGCCGAAAATGTTTTGAAGAAATTTTCTTTTCTCTCCATTGTTTACAAGAATCTCTTCAAATGAACTTTGGAAACAAGACTAAATGTGTAAATGCCGAGAGTTATTTAAATTTAATAGAAAGAAAGTTGATTTTTTAAAATTCCAAATGTTTATCTGTCATCGCTTTCGTATATTTGCATATGACATATGCAGGAATTTGGCCGTATACCACTATTTTGATTTTAGGCTTTTGTTATTGTCCGTAAGAAAGAAATAAGATCAACAATTCATAGTGTCGAGCGCAAATTAAAATTCGTTTTAAAATGTATTATACAGTAGCATTAAAAGCGAACTTACGAGTGAGATATTTCCTGACTCGAGTGAATTTCCTATAAAATTCTCTCTCTCTCTCTCTCTCTCTCTCTCTCTCTCCCCCCCCCCTCTCAAACTGCAAAATAAATAAAAATAAAAGCAAACAAACCTCAATAAACGTCAGAATGAAATATGAACCAACGTCCGCTTTCATACATTCGCAAATCACTCTCAACATACACAAAAGATTTTTTCCATCGAACAAAAATTTATTTATAAGATGCAAAAGAATGGCCGCGGAAATATATTTTAAAAAGGAATAAAAGTCTTCAAGACCATTACAAACGGGGTCTTGTTTGTACAGACCTCCGTGAGACTGGAGATATCCTTTCTCAACGTTCTTGACTTTACATTCTTCCGAACATATGGAAACAACACTCGTTACCTCATATATAATATTATAGAAGTAAAGTAATATCGCACATTTGGCCATATGCCTGCTTTGTCACTCTGCCACATAATATATTAAATTACTTTCTAACTTACTGAAGGATGAGAGAGAGAGAGAGTGAGAGAGAGAGAGAGAGAGAGAGAGAGAGAGAGAGAGAGAGAGGGCGTTACAAGGACTTATAAGGACAGGAGGAAGCCTCAAAGACCTTTCGGTCCACTCGAGGAGGTTTCTCTTATTAAATTAGTGCATTTTTTAATTATTCTAGCAGTATTAGAAAACTGGATAGAAAAGCAAAAGGTTCTCTTCCCGCTTTCCGCTCCCTTCTGCCAGAGACGAGTACGGAAAAAGGTTGAAAAAAATACCTTGACCCTGGAAAAGTAGATAAAGGAAATTTTACATTAAAGAGGAAAATATATAAAGTAGCTCGACAATTACGTTATGCACACATAGAAATCGTTTACTAGAGAGCATGATTGTATAAACTAACATAATAATATATTTAATATATTTTTGCTAATCATGTATCATCTACTTGACATCGTCACAACAATCCTCGAACATATGTTTTGATTTTATGCAGAATATTTACAGCTCTATTTATCGAGGTATCGGGCCATCGAAGACTCCATGGCCCACACCAGGCTAGTCCGAAAAAGATTGAGCAAACTCTCTATGTCAACACTCATGTACGCGCAAACCATCACGCTGGCAAATGATGATATGCTTCATAGGAAAGGGGATGAAGCAGTAATTGAGAAAGTAAATTAGATTTTGCACACCATGCACTCACCCTTCACATGCACCCAGCCCACGAAGAGAAGGAAGAGAAAAAAGAAATAGGAACGGCAAAGAGAGAGAGAGAGAGAGACTTTTCAATCTTATTTCATTTGCGCTTTTCCTTCGTAATCTGTACTCTTTATTTTGTGACCACGTGATAATCATCTTATGAGATATGAGATAATAGGATTAAAGATTCATAACTTTTCTATGCGATCACATAAATCCATTAGGTTTAAGTTCCAATGGGAAGTTATTCTGCCATTTGTCAATTAGTTTACCTTTTGACAAAAGAAATTTTCATTCTCTTTAAATAATGTTTGGAGTCGTTTAACTTCCTTCGAAACATTTTTAAAGGTCATGTTTAATCGAAAGTTCGAGCGAGACACGAACCCAGAACATTTATACTAAGGTTTTTTCTTTTTCTTTGTACTCGGTTCCTCTTTATGTAATTACTGATAGATCAATGAAATGATCTATCAGTAGGTAAAGTGTATATTCACTCTATAAAGAGGTGTGTGTGTGTGAGAAATAGATCCTATACGTTTATTTGTGTGTTAAGTGCATCACACTAGGCAGTGACTAATGTGTGACGAGCAACCAGGAAACTTCGTGCCCAGGGGGGTTTCCTGGTTGCTCAGAAACACCCTCTAAGATCCTAAATTAATTAATTATTATTATTATTATTATTAATTATTAATATTAATAACAACATAATATAACGGTAAAATAATAAACTAGATTATTTGAATTTGGTTTAGAAACATCCCCTTCTAAAATCCTGGCACGTCCCTGTGTAAGACGTTTCTTCTTTGAGTGTGGACAGTGCCTGCATGTGTCTTTTGAATAAATTGAATAAAAGACAACATTCAGCGTATCATATTTGAGTGTATAAAATTTATGTAATCTATACACACGCTTTTGCGGAGGCAACTGTGCATCAGTGAGGTCGAGTGTGTAATAATTCACTGATGAAGGCGAGTAATTTTATTTTGTGAGATAACAATTTTGGTACCACGGAACATTAAAAAAATTATATAAAAAATCTAGAAACATTTTTATTGTCGATAAAAAGATATGTTAGTCCTGATTAGGTTCGGTTACGCTAGGTTAGGTTAGTTAAGGTTTGGTTAGGTTAGATTGGAGTAAATAGCGAGAACCCCACTATTTAATAACTTAACAAAAACCACCCTTCGAGACCTCAACTGCGTCCGAAACACTTGTCATGCCTTTTTCGAGTCAGTGGTTAAATTAGGTTCAATTAGATTTGGTCGATTAGACTTTTAGATACATGGATTTAAAAAAGTGGATACTTCGCTTATGCGGAGATGCGCACATGTGTGTGTGTGTGTGTGTGTGCGTAGGCCTGTTCAAAAATCAACTTTTTCTTATTTTCATAGGTTTCTGTACATTTTCCCATGCTTTTTGACCTGAAAAAGCGGAAAATCACAACTATTTTGACTTAGGATGTTGGGAAGCATTGCCGCATGGAGCTTTAAATTTTCTGCCTTGAAATCGGCCAAAGCGCCAATTCCGGGGTCCCTTGAATTATGTTTTGCACTTTAACTTTTGATCTAAACAAGATAGAGCAACAAATTAGGTATCAAATGAAAGAGCATAAAATTAATAAATAATAATAATAATAATAATAATAATAATAAATAAATAATAATTAATAATAATAATAATAATAATAATAATAATTATCTATCATTTTTCAGGAAACAACAGAAACTCAATCAGAATCTAGAAAACCATCTACAAGTTACAACTTCACAATGGCATTAAGCAAGGAGCTGAGGGAGCTCCGTGGGCGCACAGTTGATATCTCAGAACCTCCACGTACTGTCCACAGGCAGGTGTCAACTGGGCCATCTACCAGATCTCTCACTGAAACTTTCCTGGTTGGATACCCTTCAGCTTTTATCAGTGGTTCCCAGCTTCCCACCAACAGACAGGCGTTCCAGTATTTCCTTAATCTTCAGAATTTACCGGAAAATGCAGGGAGGCCCATGGTTCAAGACCTTGCATATGAAACAGTTGAATCTATCATCCCATTCTGGCAGATGGCTAGGATCAAGACAATGACCAAGTACAACGCAATGAAGCTCTTCATGAAACTATATGAGAAACATCGTGCTCTGGTGAAAAGCAAAGGAAGAGCAAGTAACCCTGGAGGAAAAAGAGGAGCATTTGTGCTGGAATTAGACAGCCTGTTCGATATAGGAGCTCCAGATGCAATCCAGGAAATACAGAACAACAGACTGTTATCCAGAGAGAAGAAAGATGAGGATATCAGGTTCTACGAAGACCAAAAGACTGAGAGGAAAGGTCATATGTCTGGTCATGACAAGATTTTTGAGACAAGATCCCTGCAGCAAGCAGCGAGGAATGAAAGACTGCAGCATAGACAAGAACAAGGTAAAACTAATTACTTTGAACGTTACAAAAAGTTTTAAGTTTTACTCCATTGCGATATTTAGCATGTACTTAACAATTACTGTCTTAACATGTTGTACTATTTTACAGCTGCAGCAGAACAAGAGGCAGTTGTTCATGTGGATGACATTACCTGGGTGACTCAACTGACAACGACGCTAACACAGAGGACATGGATTACCATCAGCCTCGTCCTGGATGTTCTCACCATCAAGACACTGTGACTAGTGTGACTTTGACGTTTCCAAGGAAGGTCATGGAATGTGATGTCATCTGCAATACAGCTGATCGTCTTGGTTTATCAGACAATCAAGTTACTGCCATGGTTTCTGCCACCTCGAAAGCTGGAGGGGCTGATCTGGATAACTTCGTCATCTCAACCTCAACAACACGTCGCAACAGAATGCTGTCCAGGTATAATATCAGCCAGAGTCACATGTCCAAGTTTTGTGAAAACCCCTACAGTACGCTGCCTTACACTGGGATGGAAAGTTGCTCAAAGATGTCTTGGGCAGTGAACCTGGAAGTACCTCAGAGACTTTAGCTGTGCTAGTGTCTGGTCCACCTTCATACACTGAAGGAAAGTTATTGGGAGTACCTGTCATCGACAATTCTTCTGGCACAGCTCAGGCTGAGGCTTCAATGGATTTACTGGAGACATGGGAACTTACGGATAATGTTACTGCCCTTGTTTTTGACACCACATCCAGTAACAGTGGAGTTCACAGAGGAGCTGCCAAACTGCTAGAGAAAATGCTGAACAAAAAGGTGTTTTATCTGGCCTGTCGACATCACATCCTGGAAATCCTAGTAGGAGCAGTTTGGGAGAAGCTGTTTGGGAAGGTGAAGGGGCCAGATAATCCCTGGTTTGAACATCTGAAGGATGTTTGGACGGACTTGTCCAAGGAAAACCCAAAAATGCTGGCTATCAACAGCAAATGGCTGAAGGAAAAGAAGAAGAACAGTGAAGAAATACTCCAAGACATTCTAACAGAAGAAAGGCTTCCAAGAGCCGACTACAGGGAAATGGCTGAACTGACAGTCATTGTTCTTGGAGGAACGCCTCCTCGAGGTATTCACTGGAGTCGACCAGGCGCCATTCATCAGGCCAGATGGATGGCCAGAAACCTGTACTCCATGAAAATGCTGATGTTTGCAGATCAACTTGAGTACGACGAAGACACTGTATCAAAGCTGGAAAGACTCAACACCTTCCTTGCGCTGTTCTACACTCCTGTATGGATGATGTCAATGTCTGCTGCAGATGCTCCCGTGAATGATCTAAGTCTAATCCAGACATGTTGAAGTACAAGAAAACTGACCCAGAGCTTGCTGATGCAGTACTTAATAAGATGGAAAACCACAAATGGTACCTGACGCAGGAAGTCGTGCCATTTGCCCTGTTCAGCAGTAGATTGAGTGACACATTGAAGCACGACATTGCTGCCCAGTTACATGTCACTGAGAAGCCAGACAGCTTCAGAACAGGAAAGTCCTCTATTCCAGAGAGTCACAGCTAAGACCACCCTGGTTGATCTCATTGGCCCAGAATCACATTTCCTGCTGGACACACTGAACATTGGATCCGAGTGGCTTCTGGAACCTGTCACGTCTTGGCCACAGAATGAGGACTACAGAAAAGCGTTGGACTATGTTAAGAATCTGAAAGCGGTGAATGACATTGCTGAACGTGGTGTCAAGATGATGAGCGACTTTGCAAATGTCATAACAACAGATGCCAAGCAAAGGGACTATCTCCTTCAAGCTGTGGAGTTCAACAGACGCCGCTTTGACAGCTTCAAGAAACAAACTCTCAACAACTGACTGTGTAAATGTCATTATGAAATTAATCATCATGTAATGCTTTCACTTCTTGATCGATTAGACTTGTGACAAAATGTTAATCTCAAATTTGTGTCATGAATAAGGCGCCTTGTCTGCCTTGAGTGTGAGAAAACGAATTTTGTGATATTTCTGAAATCTTTGTATGTACCAATGTGCCATTTCTTGTTCCAAGACTATCATAATTGTATAAGTTAGAAAGAGGATTAAAAACACTTTAATTTGGTGCCTATTTTGTTGCTCTATCTTGTTTAGATAAAAAGTTAAAGTGCAAAACATGATTCAAGGGACCCCGGAACTGGTGCTTTTGGCCGATTTCAAGGCAGAAAACTTAAAGCTCCATGCGGCAATGCTTCCCAACAACCTAGGTCAAAATGGATGTGATTTTCGGCCTTTCCAGGTCAAAAAGCATGGGAAAAAGTACAGAAACCTATGAAAATAAGAAAAAGTTGATTTTTGAACAGGGCTAGTGTGTGCGTGCGTGTATATGTGTGAGTGTGTGTGTGTGTGTGTGTAATATTGAATTCAAATGGTGAACATTTTGAGTGGGTGAAGTCGCTAACCAGAAAGAAAACGTTCAAGGTATAAACGGTTTTACTGGAAATTATTTCCCCAATTTTTTAAGAATTAAAATATTAAATTAACAAAATTTCATTTAAGGAGATTTATTAATTTAATGATGACTTACCATTAATATTAGTATTGTTATGCTACAATAGGGTAGGTTGATTTTGGAACTGTGATCTTGGACTAGTCTAGATAGAAAGGTATTAATGTATAAAAAACGTTGCACCAATTCATATTTGTGAAAATGATTGTATTTTTTGAGGATTGTTAATTATTTTTAAGTTGTAAAATTGCCGAATTTTACGCGTAAAATCACGCGCGCGGCATTCGCGCAATGTAAACAAACAAAATATCGGACCTTATTTCATCAAAATAACCAATTAAAATTCGGCTTTTTTAACAAAACGATGCTTAAAACTTATTGTAAATGCATTATAGATGTTTATTAGTGTTTTATTTTGTATTTTTTAATGATATTTCCCCATAAAATGTGTATTAAATTAAGTTATTTTATGATGCGTTCATTTAATTGTGTTTATTTTCAGATATTTCATAAAAATGGGTAAAAAGCGGAAGTCTGCAGTGTTAACTCGAAGTGATAGTGCCAAAAAATTCAGTGGCCAGCCTTCCCCTTTGGATAAAACAGAGCCTCCTACCCTCCGCCAAGTTATTCAGTACAGTTATTTCCTCCAAAACAGCCACCCGTTCTTGAAAGACTATGATATTGCTAAAATGATAGCAAAGGATGTGATTGAGATCTGGCAGGCAGTGAACCCGCGGCTGCCCCTGTACGAGGAATATTATATAGTGAAATTGGTGGATAAAGTGTGCTTCAAGAAAGCAAAAGAGATAAACAGGAAATCTCTTTCTACAGTCCAGGAGCAGAATCTGGAGGAAAAGATGGATAAACTTTTTGACATTTCTGCTTGCACCTGTAAGCTACCTGTTCGTCCCTGTGATGACAATGCTGTGAAGTGCAAGAAAGAAAATTGTCAAACACAGCACATAATCTGCACTTGTCCTCCCAGTAAGAAGGTAATGCTATTATTTTTTAAACTTTTAACTGGCCTAACTTAGTGCGATTAGGTGCCTTTTAAATGGAAGGAAATTCAATGCTTGTAATTGAAAAATATCTGCATTTTCCTCCTATAATCTTCCTTTCCCCCCGCCTGGTCATAGAAATTAATAATCAATTTTTTTTCAGGATTTTATCTCTTATTTTAGATCCGCTATTTAATATACTTTAATATTTCAGGTTCCAGTAGAGGAGAGGGAATACTTGAGAGATCAGAGGGCCAAAATAGGACCCAAGGGCTCTTTCCAGCTGGGATCTGTGGATAAAGCTGCTGTGAAGAGAGACCAGAGGGCTGCAGCTGAAGCAGAAAGATTACAGAGCCAGATTCAACAGCAGCAGGAAGTGGATTTGGCCACTTTTGCCTCCACACCTTCACAAGATATTTCTTTTGAATCCAGCTCAGGAGAATCAGGAGAGGTAATACATTTTTTTCTTATATCTTATCCCATTTTTACCCAAATTTATCCCTACTCTTTGTCCCTATTTCCCCCCTTTTTTTCCCCATTTTCGCTTTAGTAATTTATTCTTATTTCCGCCCATTTTCGTCGATTTTTACCCATATTTTTCCCTACTTCTTCCCCTATTTTCCCCCATTTTCGCTTTAGTAATTTATTTTTTATTTTCATTTCAGCCATCTGGTGGTGAAGCTGAAGAGTTCAAGCCAAGGAGGCACCCAAGTGTAGGTTACAGCTTTTTGAAAACCCCCAGATATGCAATGGAACTGATCAGGGGTGATGTTTCTTCCAATCTTGGGGCAAGTCTTGCTAATGCCTTCCTCCTGGACTTACAAGCTATGGACCTGCTTAAGCCTTGCCTTGATGTGAAACAGATAATAGTTGATAAATCGAAAATGGACAGGGAAAAAGCTAGAATGAAAGTGAAAAGTGATGAAAAGCACAATGAGGGTCTGGAAAGTTAGTCTGTATTGGGGTTGATGGGAAAGTTGACAAGGACACTTTGCTGTACAGAGAAGTTAAGGATGAAAATGGGGAGACAAAGCTGAAGAAAGGAAAGAGACAAGAGCACCATTCGACTTTCACAAAGGAGCCGGGAACTGAAAGTGGAACATATCTCACTCACAGAGTCATCCCAATTAAAGATGCGACTGGAGTTCTTCTTGGTGAAGAAGTTGCTCGTGTCTTGGAGGAGTTTAACAGTGTTCATACCCTGAAAGCTGTCCTCCTTGACAACATAAATACAAACACTGGCTGGGAGGGAGGCCTTGTAACAGCTCTGGAAAATAAAATTGAGCGGAAATTGCACACCATTGGCTGTTCATTCCATCAGAATGAGCTTCCTTTCAGAGCTGTTTTCAAGCATCTTGATGGCAGTACCAAAAGTCGCACTGCTTTCACTGGTCCACTGGGAAAACTCTGTGAAATTGACTACCAAGATCTGCCACAAGTGGAATTCACCAAACTCAGTGGCCCCCTAGATGACATGGAATTTGCTGAGGAGACACTGAATGACCTCAGTAGTGACCAGAGGCTTCTTTTGGAGTATGTGCTTGGAATTTCCAGGGGCAAAGTCAACCCAAGATTTGCTGCCTGGAAAATTGGACCATTAAACCATGCAAGATGGTTGACTTTGGCAATTAGATTGATGTGTCTGTGGACCAGAGGTGCTTACCCTCCAGAACTACAGGATAAGCTTTACCAGGCCATCAAGTTCATTGTGGAAGTGTATGCAGTCAGTTGGTTTGAGATCAAAAGGGACAGCAAGTTCCACAGTCAGCAGCTGTACATCTTCAACATGATCCAGAGGATCAAGCAGCAGTCTGAAGAAATCCAGGGTGTTGCTTTCGAGAACCTGAAGTACAATGCTTTTGCCTTGCTGCCCGAGAATGTGCTGTACTCCATGATGAAGTCTTATGACTTGGAAGTGAGAGAAGCTGCTCTCAAGAAAATTCTGTCCATCAGGTAAGCATTTATTAATTTAAAAAATGTGAAAAAAAAATTTGATTATGGGGATTTATTTAATAAAACAAAGGCCCGAGTTCTATAAATCCCCATAATCGAATTTTTTTTCACATTTTCTTATCCCAATTCCCCCCTTCCCCTCTGATAATGGAAATAATCTTACCTTCTTTCTGAAAAAAAATTCGATTATGGGGATTTATAGAACTCTAGTTTATTTTTTTAAATTTAAGTTTAATTTAAATCAGCAATTCTGAGACTAATAGGGATTAAATCTTAAACTGGAATAAAAAATAAATTAATTATTATTCTTTCAGAAGTGGGAAGCCAGCCAAGAAGAGGCTGAAGAAGAGGCCTTCCTTTGCTTCTAAGGGCTCTTAGTGAAAATTATGATGATCTTGGGATCTAAATGTGTCTATTTGACTCTATACATGTTTTTTTTAACTTTTTTTCAATAAAATTGTAACTTTTTCAGGATTTTTTTTATGAAAATAGCATGTTTTTTTCGGCCGAAAATTGCGAAAATGTGGTATTTTTCGGTACGATTTTTTGACGATTTTTGAAACGGTTTCCTCAACAAACGGTTAAAGCTAGGGATCTGAACTTTTTTGTCAGTTATTATCATATTAAGCCCTGACTATCTCGACTAGTCCAAAGTCAATATCTAAAAAAATGCGAAAAATCAACCTACCTTAATGCTACAACTACTTCTAATAATAATAATAATAATAATAATAATGGCAATAAAAGCAAACCTAACAATAAAAATCCCCTTCTGGATTTATATTAATTAATTAATAATAATAATATCAGTATGTATAATATATATATTATATATAATATATATATATATACAGTAAACCCTCGTCCAACGGGGGCAAGTTTCCTCGAGAATGGTGCGTTAGGTAAATCCGCGTTGGACAAACTTAATACCTTATGGCAGGGGTTCCCAAATTGGTGTTCCGCGGAACACTTGCATACCGTGAGAAGTGTTCCGCGGAACACAATTTGGGAACCCCTGCCTTATGGGATAAATGGGGATACGTGAACGCGGCCGCGTAAAGTCTCCCATTAATACTTAGATATGGAGATTTTTTATTCACACACAAATGAATTTCTCTTCCTACATTGTATATGAAATAAGAACATAATAAAATCATAAACATAATGATATTTACATATGATAAATAAAAATATATTAAATGAAAATAGTACGCATCTTTTCTTCACTCTTTCGGATGGTGCGTATGGTAGACTCATTCACGTGATACTCGCGGCCAAGTGATGTTATGCTCATACCACCACGCAACTTATTTAGAATCTTTATTTTTTCGGCTAGCGTCATAACCTTACGACTTTTCTTCTCTTCACTATCACTTGCAGATGCTTTACGTTTGGTGCCATACTGCTGTCTAAGGGTAATAGCAAAACAATGGCAAAATACGACAAAAACAATCCAACACAACTTCACTGACCTTAACGAGGTAGCGGGACCGAGACAAAGGGTGATGCGAGGGGTGACGCGAGAGGGAAGGAGATGCGGGAGTGTTGAGTGCGTAGGAGAAAACACTAGAGCGCACATTGGCACGCGTACAGTACTACTGTATTAGAGCGTATTTGGCGGATCGTGTATAATCAAATTTTCCGCTTTCGGCAAATAATTGTTCGCATTTATTTTTCCGTGTATAAGCAAATTCACGCTGGACAAACACGCGTTGGACGAGGGTTATTTATATATATATATATATATATATATATATATATATATGCAAATGTTATTTTAGAGAGTGTTCTGTTTTTATATATTCGTTCATTATTTTTATAATAGAATTTAATCAATACACTTTATTGTAATTCATTGCTAATATTTTGATGTGTTTATTTGTGTTAAAATAATTTATTGCAACAAAAACATTTTTTAATAATTTGAATTCCTATAAATCTCGCTTTATGTCTGCTCTGAACTTACACCAGTTCAAAATGGGAATGCATTTTCTATTAGATTCGAAGGAGTGAAGGATTCGAGTTTAATTGCAGTGAAGTCAAAAGTCGTTTGAATTGAAGGTTTTCAATAGTTTTTGGTCATATATCGATTGGATGGTCGACGAGGGAAATTTTCTTTTTACCGAAATCTCAAAGTAATGAATAAGATCTGCGCAGAAGTGTTGCGGAACATTAAGATTCATAGGGAAGCGTTAGAGATTACAGGAAATCGCAACGGAGAAAAATCTCTAGTTAAGGTAAACAAATACTCGTGCATTGTACAAATATTTAACCTAACTGTATTGTATAGTTAACCCAATTATACTCTCGTAGCAACAACCATAATTATTGTTGTAATAAAAACTTAAATAGTTAGAATAACACAGAACATTTGGATTAACCATTCAATATAGTGCGCAAATAGTAAACCAAATGTTTCATTATTTTGACCAAACCATTTTCTGTGTATCTACCGTTAATACAGCATAATGGACATATTATACAAAGGTTACTTAAATCGTGTAAATGGTGGCATTAGCAAGATATGAGAAAATGAAAGCTTACTAAAATCACCACTACAATTTATCAGGGTCACTGTGTGTATATATATATATATATATATATATATATATATATATGTGTATATACAGAGGGTTGATTGACAAAGTAATGTCCTGAAGAACAAATGGCATATCTCATCAATGGAATGGAAGAACGTGTGTCAGCTTTACATAATGCAAAGAGGAGAGTGACACGAATTTAAATTTATTGATTCAATAAATTTGTTATTACATATGAACTTTTATTAACAAGGTCTATTTACTTTTGTCAACCATTTGTATTATATACTAAATACATGGTAGCATCGGAGTATGTGCATAAAGTAAACTTCAAGTGGGCCTGGGCAAGGAAAGATAAGAGTTGAGTCCAGCCTCTTCTGAGTGCTTTCAGGTTCCTTCTGATGCCAATCTACAACCAGACGGGCTACAGGAGCTCTCTCTCTCTCTCTCTCTCTCTCTCTCTCTCTCTCTCTCTCTCCTCCATTCCATTACTATGACGTCAGCATGACGTCAGCATTATGACGTCAATTATGACGTCAGGCGCGCTCTTTCGTTCCTGAAATAAACTTAAGCTGAAGTAAAGACGCCAGTGTTTTCCTTTCCACGGAACTGTGACTCGATAAAAGAGTAATTTAATGAGAGAGAGAGAGAGAGAGAGAGAGAGAGAGAGAGAGAGATTAAATTATGTAATATATTTTTTATGATTATTAAATAAAATTAAAATATGAATTAGTTATTACAAAATGGAAAAATTGTTAAGTAAGACTAAAGATATTATGACTTAGAAACAGATAATAATTCTCTTTTGATGAACGCTTCTTTCACGTTTGTAACTCAAGATAAATAGGTGCCAAAAATGCATTTACCAATTTGTCATTTCTGATCTTATTTGAAATTCACATTTTGTAGAAAATGAAAAAAAAAAATTAAGTGAAAAGCGATATCTATTTCAAACTTTGACCATTTCCCGTGGTTAAGATGTTCAAAAACTGAAAAAATAAATAGAAAGATTGATAATTGTTTTTTTAAAGAATACAGAATCCTTCATTTAAATAGTTTGTTTGTGGAGGATCATTGAACCATGTATTCAATTTACCATTGCACAAATTCATTTTACATTCACTAGCCTATCCCTTTTATATATAGGAAACACTTTATATATTGTATATATATAAAGTGTAGCCTAGTAGCGCCTCGGTGGTGTAGTGGTTAGCGTCGCTGACTACGAATCCATCGGCCCCGGGATCGAGACCCGGTGACGGCAGGCGGCGCGCAGCAAAACCCAGCTCTTTATCCTTCCATACAATAAAGAAAAGGTTGGTAGATAAATGGGTACCCTGGGTAGCCTAGTGGTTAAGACGCTGGGCTGCTGGTGGGGTGTGGTTTGGATTCCCCGTTAAACTGTAGGTCTAAAGTGGAGTGACAAGCTTGACCTTCGTCATAATGAACAATTTGGGGGGAAGCAAAACCAAGGTTAACCAATGTTGTATATATATATTACTGTGCGTCAAAAGTCGTAAAGAGGTTTTATTTCTTACTACGTTGGAACTGTTATTGATTTTTTTTTTTTTTCACAAAATATTTGGTCCCTTACATTTTAAACGATGACCAAATGGACAATTCAGCAACGCTTTGCCATTATAGAGGTATATTTTCAAAATGGCAGCTCCATAATTGCTTCCCAAACATATTACCGACGAAAATTTCACATTAATGTTGCCCCATCAGAGCATATCATCATAAGATTGACAACTTCTTCAGACCAACACTAGAGGAAAGAAACCTACAGAATATGTGGTTCCATCAAGACGATGCCACTCGCCACACGTCGAAACCAACAATAGCAATGTTGGGTAGATTTTTTCCAAACAGACTGATCTCACGTCACGGAGACATGGCCTGCGAGATCCCCTGATCTCTGCGTTGCAGACTACTACTTCTTGTCGGGTTCTTAAAAGAAAGGGTTATCTGAACAAACCACGGACAGTACATCATCTTGAGAAAAAACATACAGGAAGAAATGGCAACATCACTCAAGACACTGAGGAAATTAATGGAAAGTAGTGTTGTAAGAGCTCGCAAATGTGTTGCAGCTGATGGTGGAAATTTAAATTACATTATTTTTCATAAATGCTCTCAAAGTAAAATCTCATAAACTTCCTGATTCTGAAAATATGTGACTTTTGACGCACCCTGTAAATATATATATATATATATATAGTTTGGCTAAAACTCACACTATGTACTTGCACAGATTTAAAATTAGAGGTGTGGACCATCTCTTTTGTGTGTGTGTGTGTGTGTGTGTGTGTGTGTGTTTTGCATATTACACTCGGGAGAAAAATGTCCTTTGAGAGTACCTTAAAATTTCAAAGGAAAAATTAACGCTGTTTGTTCTCCATAAACATCGAGCGACGTTGCTCTTTTTTTTTCAACGCTCATGATTTATGAGAAAATTGTTCTTCAACTCGGATGCGAATTCAGCCAACTTTATTTTAGTTTTAGCATTTATAATTAACGGACGATTTATAGTTGAATATTACAGTGATAAACATTTTTTTGTTGTTTAATAACATTTATAGTGTATCACTAGAATGAAGCCCACTTCCAGGTTATCAGAACTTGGAAAAACAAATGATTTACGAGTTGAGTCAACCTCTGAGAAAATGTTTGTATTTGCTATGGCGTGGAATTGCCATCGCGTTTCGTTATAGTAGAGCACGAAATTTTTAAAACAATTGCAAAATTACCGTTAACTACTTAATAATTACGACATTACATTGTTAGTATATTAAACTGTACTAATGTTATATTTGTATTATTAATTTTTTTTAAAATTAGCGAGCAACTATTTCATTTTGTTAAGAACGTGATCAACATTATAAAAGCAAAGATCCTTACCTCCTACAGTGTGATATAATGATGCTCGCACAATTGATAGTTTAGTCATGTAATATTGTAACAAACGAATAAAAAACACTGATTTTAATGTAATAGTATTGCGTCTTTTATTATTAAGAATGTCTTTTATTATTAAGAGAATATTTCGAATAAAAAACATAATTTTCAAAGGACGTACGCCTACTTTGAAATCCGTTTCTTGCGAAATATCTGATTAAATTTTAGTGCGTTCTTCGACAGTAATTTAAAATTTACGTGATACCTTTTACTTTAATTTTTTTTTACATTGTTCTACGTCCATTTTCTTCGTAATTTAATATTATTATTACTCAGAATTATAATTCATTTAAAGGTTTTCTCGTAAGCCAAATTCGTTTCCTTTTTCAGTTTTAAATAATTCGTAAGCCAAGTTATCGTATGTATCATTTTTAACCATTATTTTTTCCTTATTTTTTTCTAATTATTTTATTTATTTTCTTTACTGTCTCGGAATCGTTTCAATTTATTAATGTTTTTAAAACTTAACGCGTTTCAGATTCTTTTTGCGTCTCATTAAACCTTTCTTTTTATGATCTCGTATTCATTATCCTGAATTTTGACGCGTTACAACATTTTCTTTATTTCTCATAATTAAGATTTCTGAGAAGCGAAAATCTTATTGTATTTGTAATTGGTTTGCTTTTACGAAATTTATATTTTACATGCATACATTATGAAAAATTTCATTTCCCAAGGATTTGGGGTGAGAAGGCAGAAAACAACCGAGATGTAAAATACGAAATTTAGTGAAAGGAGAAAAGACAGACAGTAAAGCGTACACATTCATTCACACAGGCATCTTGGACAGTGATAGATCAGCGCCCTTTAACGTGAAAAAATCCCATGCCTGCGGCGCTTCATACGCCGTGCGTGGAGCGCCTCCAAGCCTTGTCAGAATTTATATTTTACACTAAGTTAATAAGACAGATTGAGAAATGTTAAAATATTGTACTCAAGTTTACTGTGAAGAAGTTAACGGTAATGTTCTTGGAAGGTTAATTAGGGTGTTGGTTAAACTCCTTCGTAACAGTGAAGGGCAGATGACAGAGGGGAACTACGACTTTACGCGGGATCCGAACCATCTGATGGTGGATACATCATCTGAATGCGGAGGGCGCCGACTCATCCAGCTAATGAACAGACCCAACATCGCTTAAATCACTGATCTAACCGGAAGCGGTGTTCGAGATGCCCAAGAGGTAGCAAGAAGGTTAATTTAATCGAAAGGTTATTCCAGTTGAGTTATATAATAAACTAGAAGTGTGGGAAGTCTGTTGTATTGATATAGTCTAACGAAACTGAGCATCGTAATACTGTTTGTGTTTTTTACATATTTAATTTATTGTTTTTAAACACAGTGAAAGAGATATCATTTAGTTGACTGTGTATGTTATCCTTTAGAGAAGTCAGAAGCGCCGTTTAACATGTTTATTCAACATCATTCTCTTAATTTAGATTAGAAAAAATGATCGGTAGTTATACTTTCTTTATTTTTTGACTATCCCACAAACCTGAGTTATTCATTTACTCCATCGAGAAAATTTGTCTTAAAATCTTCAAAATGTTTTCTTCCGCCAGATTAATCTAGAGGTAGTGTCGAGCCGTTAATATCTGGATTCGAATCTCGGTTCGGACTTCGTTTCAGTGAAGGTGCTGGTCTGGGTCTCTCTCAGTGGAGAAGTGGTTCGGATTCCACGTCAAGCTGTAAGTCCCATCCGTCCTATGACCTTCATAGATTTTACAAAGGACTGAACAACCCTAAACATTATTCAGAATATTTTCTCCGTTGCTTACAGTATATTGTTATAATGTTATAATGTTTCAGACCAACAAAGACCTTAGGATCCACTCATGGCTGGTCTAGCTAACTGTGGTTGTAGTTGCGTATTACGCATGTCCTCCGTGGTGGTAGAGGGGACCTACAATTTTACGTGCGTTCCGAACCACAAAAACCTTAATTTTACTACGTTAAACATACCTAATCTATCAAAATATGCGTCTAATCTATTTTTAAACATGTTTATAGACGTGCTACCAATTACTTCTACCGGCAAACTATTCGAGCTATTTACTATTCTATGCGTAAAAACGTTTTAGGCAACTGCTGTCTCGAACGTTCTACTTCTCAACTTACACCCGTTATTTCTAGTTCTATTATCAGGGGTGTATTCGAAGGGTAACGCGGTATAACGGCGTTATACTTCCTAAAATTTCACTGAAGTAGCGTTATACTACCTACTGTAGTAGCCATAGCTGAATGCTGAGCACTTACGGACTTTTATCCACTATATGTAACTGTAGTATCTACTACATCACTATGAAACTGCATTATACCGTATACATACGACTGATACGAGTATCTCTATGTGTGTTTTATTCAAAGAAAAAGTAACTAGAGCATGTACTGTGTTTGTAGTTTTATTTACTGAATATATATTTTTTATTTTCGAATTAACTTTTACTATTTTTATACAGTAATTGTTCAATGAAACACTCTATTAAAGTTTTTCATGTAACGTTTTACCCTTCCTAAAATTTTAGGACTACACCACTGTCTATTATAGTGTGATATTTTGAAAAAGCTATCTCTATTCATAATTCATAATTTTAAAAACCTGGATTAGATCATCCCTTAGCCTCCTAGTCTCGAGTGTAGTCAATTTTAACTCCTTAAGCGTATCCTCGTAAGACTTCGACCTTACCGACGGAATCATCTTAGTTGCTCGTCTTTGAACTCTTTTGATTTTGTCTATATCTTTGCGCATATGCGGATTCCAAAACTGGACCGCGTACTCCAAATGGGGTCTAACTAATGATTTATAAAGAGGAACTATAATATCGCGCGATTTGTACCCAAAATTCCGAGCTATAAAACCTAGCACTTTGTTCGCCTTACTTACCGCTACTGTGCTTTCTTTCGCTACTTTTAAATCACCAGTGACGATAACTCCTAAATCTTTTTCCTGTTCTACGCTTGCCAACTACTCCTCTCACATACTGTACACAAAATTACCGTTACGCGAACCTATATGTAAAATTTTGCACTTATCGACTTTAAATCTCATTTGCCATGTGACTGACCAATCAACGATTTTGTTCAGTTCTTCCTGGATTTTACCTCTATCTTCATCATTAATTGCCCTACCACCCAACTTCGTGTCATCCGCAAACTTTGAAACTGTACTGACTAGGCCGACATCTAAATCTTTAATATATACAGTGTAAGAACAATGAAGGGGCCGAATACAGAACCCTGGGGAACGCCGCTCGCTACATTAGCCCAAGACGACTCCGCTCCATCAACGACCACCCTCTGTTTCCTACCTCGTAACCACTCTTCTATCCAGTTTATTACTACAACCCTGATTCCATGAGCCTTAGTTTTTTCAGGTCTTTTCCGTTTGGGGGCTAGCTGGGAATTTTAATGAAAATCGGTATACCAATGTAGTTTTGGTCACTGATTTAAAAAATACCTTTCTTTTTTTGGAGAAATGAAAAACAAACATGTTAGAGCACTTTAAATAATTAATATGTGTTTTAACTAGCTTAAACTAGTTACAGAGGATTGTGTTAAATTTAGCCAGTCACAAACTGCTACTGTTTATGAAAAAGTGCTCAAGTATGGGAAAGTGTGTTCCTTTGATAAAAATACCCAGTTCTTTCGTTGTCAAAAGCGTCGGTCAAACGGTAAAAAGTGCAACTTTACGAAGAATACGTTTTTTGAAGGATCCCGGCAAATCTGTAAAGGTAGCAGAAAAAATCAAGAATTAATGTCCAGTTAGGTCAATTGAATGCCCAGGTAGGTCAATTGAATGTCAGGTTAGGTCAAATGAATGCCCGGTTAGGTCAACTGTACGCCCTTGACGATTGGTTAGGTTAAGTCATGATATTTTCGTTAAAAACACATTAATTATTTAAAGTGCTCTAACATGTTTATTTTTCATTTCTCTAAAAAAAGAAAGTTATTTTTTAAATCAGTGATCAAAACTATATTAGTATACCGATTTTCATTAAAATTCGCTGCTCGCCCACAAACGGAAAAGATCCGTTTTTTCAATGAGTCTTTTGTGTGGTACGGTGTCAAACGCTTTTTGAAAATCTAAATACACTACATCTACCGCCCGACGACTATCGTAAACTTCAATCTCTCTTTAAAAAAATTCTAAAAGATTAGTTAAGGAAGATTTGTTTCGCCTAAAACCATGCTGCGTATTTCTAATCAAGTTATGCAGTTCTAAGTGTTCGACTATACGATCTCTAATTATATTGATTCCAGTAGCTTACCTACAACAGACGTTAAAGGTTAAACTGATTGGCCTATAATTTCCCGCCGCAACTTTATCGCCTTTCTTAAAAATTGGTGTTATATTTGCAAACTTGAAATTATCTGGTACGGACCCCTCAGAAATAAACGCATTAAAAATCTTTGTTAGCGGCAGAACAATGCTTTTTTTTAATTCTTTTAGTTGTATGGGATATGAATCCGGCCCCTGTGATTTACGCATTTTCATTTTATCAATACAGCGCATTACCTCCCTTTCACTAACCACAATATTTTCTAAAGTATTACCTTTGTCAAAGGGTATTATGTCTATGACCGTAGAGATATTCGTTACATCTTCTATTGTAAAAACTGACGTAAAAAATTCGTTTAGCAGGGTAGCCATTTGCTTGTTTTCAAAAACTAGCTCTCCGTCAGTATTTTTCAACAGCCCCAAGACACTCTTTACTGGATTTCTATTATTGACGTATTGAAAGAATCGCATGGGGTTTTCTTTGCCGTAACGAGCTATGGAGATTTCAAAATCACGCTTGGACTTTTTTATTACGCTTTTCGCTTCACGCCTTAGAGATATGTAGTTGTTTCGTAACCGCAAATTGTCTTTATCGCACTTATGTAGCGTATAAGCCCTATCTCTACTCTTTATAATATCTCCTACTCGAGAAGTAAATCACAAGGTTTCGTACGCTTAAGCTTGTACGGTACACATTCCTCATTTATAGTCCTAAATACTGTTTCAAAAGATCCCCACTTTATTTTTGCGTTGGACAGCCCCATTACGTTTTTCCAAGTGACGTGTGACAATTCATTTCTAAATTTACAAAAGTCTGCGTGCTGGAAGTTAGGAATTTTAGTCGAGTTAGCTGGTTTCGAGTGACTTACTGAGAGGACAAACTCAACCATATTGTGTTCGCTATTTCTTAACGGTTCTATTACTTGAAGATCAGTGATTAACCTTCGTCCGTAGTTATTACTAAATTTAAAATACTGGCCAACCTCGTAGGTTCCCCAAACTTTTGAATAAGAAATCTATCCTCGAGAAAATTAACTAAACGATTGCCTTCCGCATCTCCCTGCATTGTATCGTAATCCACGTTGGCACAATTAAAGTCACCCATAACTAAGGCCTGCTCACTAGCTATTATTCTCTTAAGTTCACGATATAACGCTTCGTCCGTATCAGCTGTTTGATTAGGGGGCATATATATAACGGCAACAAGAAGTTTGAAATCGTTCAATTTAAGTTCTGCTGTAGTCGAATCTATCGGGTCTAGAATTGTGTGCTTTACTTCTTTGACGTTCGCAATATTATTTTTTATACAACATAACACCGCTTCCTCGTCTACCTATTCTGTTTTTAACAAAACTCTAGAACCTCGAATTTGATACTCCCCTACAAAGTCATGTATCTCAGTGCTAAGCCACGATTCATTTCTCGCAATTAAATCATCGTTTTTACAAGCAATTAAAGAAAAAAATTCGTTTATTTTATTTCGTAGGCTAAGAGCATTTAAGGATAGAACCTTCAAATTGTTTGTAACCGCGATACCTTCGCGCGCGCAAGGGAATTTTAAGGAAATTACGCCGGGACAGTTGGAGTTACGGCAGCCTGAAAAGAAGAGACAGTATTATGAAATAGTCTTCCTAAACGCGCAGAAGTATGGGCGCAAAAGGGGAGAGTGCAATGCAATTGCAAATGTTGATCATTGTTGCAAAGAAAATGTTGCATAAGATTATGCACCAAGAGGGAGGGGGAATGTTTCAAGATGTTATGCAACAAAGGGGGAGAGGGGGATGTTGCAAGATGTTATGCAAAAAGGGAGAAGCGGAATGTTGCAAGATGTTATGCAACAAAGATGGAGGGGGAATGTTGCAAGAGCAACAAGGGGTTATGCAACTTGGAGGCCGAGTTATCTCCCAAGAGAAAGAAAGGGGAGAAGGAGAGAGAGGAAGAGAGGTGTTCGCCTGGCAGGATCCAATCGCATATTAAGACTTCAGCCGAGCGGCAATTATCTTATAGGGCCCCTAATCAGCTAGATGGCTTAAACAGCCAGTTTGCTTATCTGGTTGAGTTGCCAGATTGCGCTATTTATTTAATTAAAGCGTATATTCTGGCTTAATCTGCCAGTTGCATTATCTGGCAGAGTTGCCAGATTGCGTTTATTTATTTAATTAAAGCATATATTCTGGCTTAATCGGCCAGGTGGCTTAGAAGGCTTCTTAGAAGGCATAAATGGCCTATATATATTAATAACCTTCAAACGAATTAAAAGCGCACGCAAACGCCCATACACTCACCAACTGTACGCCCATAAAGGCCCTATTACACACACACACACCCACATATATCATATATATATTATATATATATATATATATATATATATATATATGATTGATGCATCCAAAGCCCCAATAGCAAAATATATACGAGCACAACCACCACACAAAAAAACATCACATCACCAACAATCGTCTAAGTATAGACTTTTAGGAACTCATCACATCAACAGCACATGGTGAGATGAGGGCTATGACTTTTAGGAGCTCATCCCATCAACACCACGTAACCGATATGAGGGCTACAACCAAGCGTCGAAACTTAGACGAGTAGTGGTAAAGCACCACAACCACCGCTTTATTTACCAGCTCCTGATAGACCGACAAGGTCTCTAAATACGACCCAAAGCGCACACAAGTGCACACCCCGACTATACACCCATAAACCCCTATTATCACACACACAAAAACTGATGCATGCAAAGCCCCAATAGCAAAATATATACGAGCACAACCACCACACAGAAAACCATCACATCACCAACAATTGTCTAAGTATAGACTTTTAGGAGCTCATCCCATCAACAACACATGGTGAGATGAGAGCTACGACTTTTAGGAGCTCATCCCATCAACACCACGTAACCAATATGAGGGCTACAACCAAGCGTCCAAATTTAGACGGTTGGTAGTGAAACAGTATTACACAACAACCATCAACAACCCACCAACCACCTCCACAGCACCACTACCACCGCTTTTCTTACCAACTCCTGGTAGACCGACAAGGTCTCTAAATACGACTCAATAGACAGAGCTATTAAACATAAACAAATACATTTATGGGGCCAAGTCACGAAAAGGCAACGCAAATAGTTTTTCTATTGAGCTTCCCGTGGTGAAACGAGGCCTATTTGACATTTGGTGGGACGATCTTTTAAACAAAAATTCGAATAAGATAAACTAAGTTTAATATGAATACAAATTTTCATCATAATACACAATTTTACCCTTAAATGATTTTTAAAACAAAATAGAAATTAAAGTAGGGGTAACTTATTAATTTTTCCTCTTTAGCCAATTATTGTGTTTTAATAAAAATTTATCTTTAAGACACCAATATATCTTTAAACCTTATTACAAAAAATATTAATATGATTTTTAAAACAAAATAGATTCTATTTCGGGGTAACTTATTCATTTTTACTCTTTTGGCAAATTATTTTGTTTCAATATAAATTTATCTTTAAGACACCAATATATCTTTAAGCCTTATTACAAAAAAATATTAATATGATTTTAAAAACAAAACAGATTCTGTCTCGGAGTAACTTATTAATTTTTCCTCATTTACTTACAGCCCTGCCGCAACACTGCTGCATTATTTTTAAATATAATTAAAACCAGCATTCACGATCATATTAAATCTTACTGTTGAAGATATGCTGAAATAATATGATGCAAAATTATTTTAAAAGGTATAGACTCCTCGAAGTATCTTAAACTTTGATACAAAAAAAACATTAATATAACTAGATTTTAAGTTTTTGCTGGCTGACCCCAATAAATATCTTTTTCTGAACGAATTTATAAAATGTGGAATTTATGGCATAACCCATATAATTTCACCTTCTATAATTCAACAATTGGATTAACATGATTTAGGCATTATATTTATTGTAATTTTAAACCAGCTTTTGGGACATATTAAATTAAATTTTCATCTCCCATCTCTCTGCCCAAGCAACTGCTTTATCATTGTCCTTTTGTAGAAGGCAATATATATATATATATATATATATATATATATTATATATATATATAGGGATACAAGTTTAGTTGCCAGAATGCGCTATGCGCTATGCTATATATATATAAATATATATATATATATATATATATACCGAGATAATTCACAAGATTAGGTGCCAGACTGCGCTGTTTATTTTAGTTGTACATGTTTAATGGAGAAGCGATGGTCTCCGTATAATTAGTTTTTTTATTATGTACGTATTATTAAGGGAAAAGTATACTTTGTAGATATTTTCCTCGTTCATGTCATACGAATTTATTCAGCCTCCATCTTAATACATAAAGTTATGTAAAAGCAGTAATCAGGTAACGCTTTCAGTTAAAATAGTATTTATATATGCATTTAATATGGTCTATACAAGTAATGTAATTTTGTATGGATATTTATAAAGAAAATGGAATTTTGTTTAAGGAGTTTCTTAATTGTTCATCGAATTACGGTATACAGCACATTTTACGTTACATGGTTTCAACATGTCTAACACATATAGGGTCATAGACAAGTGGGAAAGATGGAGTGAGGAAGATTCAGAATGAATTGTCGATGTGATGTATCGTGTTAATTTTAACTACTCTAGGAGTGATTCAGGCAATGAGAGTGTATAACAGACTTTGATGTATGCAGAAGATTGGGATCTATCCAACAATAAAGAATTATGAAATGCTTCGATATATATAATATATATATATATATAATATATATATATATATATATATATATATATATACACAGTGTGTCCGTAAAGTCATGGTGGGATTTTAAATAGCTATATTATTGCAACGAAACATGATAATGAGATGAAACAATGCCAAATTTAAGAACAACTCTCAAAGTTGTATCTTGTAGTTAGTCTAGGCTAAGCTTAACCTTTATCTCGTAGTTAGTCTAGGCTGTCCACATGCCTATGTTGAACATGAGCGTAATAGCCCGAAAGTTAATGTGTGGTGTGCTCTCGCACGAGATCGAGTGATTGGCCGATTTTTCTTCGCGGAACCCACTGTGACGTCACACAACTACCTCGCTATGTTGGAACATTTTGCAGTACCCCAATTTATTGACAATAATGTCATCTTTCAGCAAGATGGTGCTCCTCCGCACTATGCCAACGTTGTTCGAGAATTCCTTAATGAAAGATTTTCACAGAGATGGATAGGAAGAGGAGGATGGAAGCCATGGCCTCCACGCTCTCCGGACCTGACACCTTTGGACTTTTATTTGTGGGGTTACGTCAAGCAAAGCGTGTACAGTGTACCCATTAGGGATATTCATCACTTGCACGAGCGAATCACGGAAGCTATCGCATCCGTCACTCCTGATGTTCTTGGGCGTGTGTGGCTGGAATTGAATCATCGCCTAGATGTCTGCAGGGCTACCAGAGGAGCCCATATCGAACTACGTTAAATAAAGTTATTCTTTTAGAGTTGTTCTTCAATTTACCTTTTTTTCATCTCATTATCATGTTTCGTTGCAATAATATAGCTATTTAAAATGCCACCATGACTTTACGGACACACTGTATATATATACTAAGTCCTTTTTCATCCGGTAGTTAAAAGAATACATTAATTTTCTCCTGTTCAGTCTCATTTGTTTAAGGTTCAAATTGCGTGTCAAGCGCGTTGCAAGAGAGCATTTTCCTCCTCCACCAAGCGGTCATGTGTGGCGGAGAGTGCAAAAGAGCAAATCGTTCCTCCACCATGGCAGATCTAGAGGCGGGACCCCCAGCCAGCGTGACCTCCGTGTGAAGAGAGGCCGAACAGAGAGGACACTAACAAATGGTCAGAAGAAAACAATAGGGCCTTTAACACCGAGAAATTTTAATTCTTGAGATATGGTAGAAATGAAGAAATTAGACTGCATATTAGGCCAGATAAGCGGGGTGTACATGAAGATGTGCGGTTTAGAGCGCGAGAGAGCAACTTGGTCCTCCACCAAGCGGTCATGTGTGGCGGAAAGCGCAAGAGAGCAACTCGTTCCTCCACCAAGCCGGGTCTTGAGGCGGGACCACCAGCGTGACCTCCGTGTGAAGAGAGACCGAGCAGAGGGGGACACTAACAAATGGTCTGAAGACAACAATAGGACATTTAACACTGAGAAATTTCAACTCTTGAGATATGGTAGAAATGAAGAAATTAAACAGACTACATATTAGGCCAGGTGAACTAGGTGTACATGGCTATGCGCGGTGGAGAGCGCAAGAGAGCGGCTCACTCCTTAACCAAGCCAAGCCTAGAGGCAAGGACCACCAGCTCGACCTTCGTGTGAAGAGAGAACGACACGCGGAAACGCATCGTGGCACACACACACATTTTATTCATGCAGTTAACCGTGATTCACTGTCGTCAATTGAGTTAACATGACCTGCTAATTGTTACCATCATGCACTTATCCGTGATCGTTGCATAGAGTTAACCGCGACTTGGAGGTGTTTACATTCACGGGTCCATCTCGCCATACCGCCACAATGTGCCTCAGTCAGTGTCTCTCAGCGCGACCAAAGTCAATATTACGAACGAAATTATCAAAGACGCAAAGAGTAAAATCGGCGAGTGGTACCAAACCTCAAACTAAACCCAATAACCATACACACTGACATCACCTAGTGACACGCGCTCATTAGTTGCGGGACTATTTACCAAACCTTTTGATCACACCTCGTATATATAAGATCTACTATGTCCTGTTTGATCCGGTAGTTAAAAGAACATTCATTTTCACCTGTTCACTCTCAATTGTTTAACTTTCAAAAGTGAGTGTCAAATGCGATGCAAGAGAGCAATTCCCTCCTACCCCAATCGGTCATTTGTGGCGGAGAGCGACTGTTAATTTTGATCTGCCTTAAAGCTAAAACAACTTCTTATCAATTCATGTTTTCAGCTTCAATAAACATCGATAACCCCCCACCCCACCCATTCCACACACATTGGGAGTACTCAACAATTGGAATTGAATGAAATATATATATATATACCGTAAAATTCCGTGTATAAGTCGTTGTTTAAAGCCTTAAAAAATATCTTTAAATTTTAGGGTCGACTTATACAACAAGTATGAAATCAGAACCTTAATCCAAGAGAGGTAAACTGGTGCACATGATCAAGGATGAGCTCAAATACAGATATTGAATTACACTTTATTTATTAAAAACACAGTTAAAAGGTTAAAAGACAATAAAAACTTTAAAAATTTAGTTAGGATTAGGATCAAGATCGCCATATGTATCTGAATCTGAATTGGAATCGCTTAAATTGTTTACTGCATCTTCTTCGTTATCACTATCTCTCCACAACAAATCATCTTCCATCCATCCATTTGATTACTAATCCCACATTTTTTGAATGATTTTTGAACAATTTCAATTCCAATGGCTTCCCAAGAATTTATCACAAATCTGCATAAAGCATCTAGCGATGGGGCACGCATATTACCACCTTTTGTGAAAGACTTTTCGCCCTCAGCCATCCAGTTATTCCATTGCATACGGTACGCATTTTGTCCTTAAATGGCTTATTGATGCATATATCAAGAGGTTGAAGCACAGACGTTAGACCCCCAGGAATAACAACAGATTCAGTTTTATTGCTCTGTAAATGTTTTTTAACACTATCTGTTAAATGGCTTCGAAATGCATCCCATACTAACATTGATTTTTCACGCAATCCGCCTGGGCGCCGATTCCATACATTTTCAATCCATAAATGAATTCCATTTTCATCCATCCATCCTTTTTCATGAACGTGAACAAACACGCCTGCTGGAAACTTCAATGGTGGCATTGTCTTTCTTTTAAAAATCACCATTGGTTTCAACTTTGTGCCATCAGCAAGGCAACTTAATACCACAGTAAATTTTGTTTTCTCATGTCCTGTACTTTTTATTAAAACTGTCTTGGAACCTTTAGAGTGTACTGTTCTATTTGATAGCATATCAAAAAAGCATGGAGTCTCATCCATGTTACCAATCTGACTTAGCTGGAAATTTTGCTGTTTTCTCAGTCCAATAATAAACCTGTGGAAATTTACAATTTTATTCTCTAGGTCACTAGGTAAATTTGTGCAATCTTAGTTTTCTGCCGTAATACTAAATTCTTCCTATTCATAAAACGATCACACCAACTCACTGTTGCCCTAAAGTCTTCACTTTCATCTGGGTGTGATCGGGCCCACTTAAGTGCCTGCATACGTATGCTAGGTCGCGTTACAGCTAACCCAATTTCACGATTTTCATTTATCCAATCTGCTAAGTAATCCTCTAATGCAGGCCATTGACAAGCTTTGCCTCGTAACGCACATTTAGACTTTGGCATTTCACTTAAAACACATTGATTCTTTTTCCAGTCTCGCACTAACTTTTCATTAATTCCAAATTTTCTTGCTGCAGCACTGTTATTTGTCTCACATGCATAAGCAATTACTTTCAGTTTAAAGCCAGCATCATACTTCATTCGCTTTGACGGAGGCTCCATAGCGGTAAAATTATGGGTAAACTAATGCGGTAAGGCGGTGGCGGTAAACTGATGCAGCAGCAGCGGTAAACTAAACTTGTAAACTTGGTTGGTTGGTTAGTGGAGGAGTGGGGGATCGACTTATACAAAGGATATATCTTGAAACACGAATTTCTTAACCAAAATCTTGGGTCGACTTATACACCACGTCGACTTGTACACCGAATTTTACGGTATATACACACACACACACACACACACACACACACACACGGATTCAAAAACTGAAGACGGCACACACACACACACACACACACACACACACACACATTAGTGATTTGAAATCGCTGTTAAAAATGATAATTATCAGAAAACTCGGAAGAGCAACTCGCTCCTCCACCAAACTAGGAAGACCTCAACTTTGACTGTTGTGGCGGTCCTGAGATACGTTCATTTAAGTCTCTGACAATATCCCAGGATGTATCATAACGCGCGGTTAGTGTTACTATTTTGCAGCAGTATTACAGCCTTCCGCCCAACCCGAGCGCATAGTGCCAAACTGAGTTTCCCTTGCCTTTCACACCCCTCACAGTTTCTAAGGATCATAAAATCTGGGATTTTTCTTGTCAATACTTTAAAACTTGCTGCATCAAGTTTTAAAGTATCGTTAATAAAGGTCCCTTTTGTGATTCTTAGAAGTTGTGAGGCGTATGGGAAACGCACGGGAAACTCAGGTCGGTACTATGCGTTCCGGTTGGGGCGGAAAGCTGCAATACTACAACAAAATAGTAACACTAGCCGAGGCGTTATGATACATGCTGGGATATTATCAGAGACTTAAATGAACGTATCTCAGGACCGCCAGAACAGTCAAAGTTGAGGTCCTCCTGGCTTGGTGGAGGAGCGAGTTGCTCTTGCGAGTTTTCTGATAATTATAATCTTTAACAGTGATTTCAAATCACTAATGTGTGTGTGTGTGTGTGTGTGTGTGTGTCGTCTTCAATTTTTTATTCTCTCTCTAGGTGTGTATTATATATATATATATATATATACACACACATATATGTATTTCATTCAATTCCAATTTTTGAGTACTCCCAATGTGTGTTGGATGGGTGGGGGATATCGATGTTTATTGAAGTTGAAAACATGATAAGGCAGATCAAAATTAACAGTCGCTCTCCGCCACACATGACAGATTGGTGTAGGAGGGAATTGCTCCCTTGCACCGCGTTTGACACTCAATTTTGAACCTTAAATAATTGAGAGTGAACAGGTGAAAATGAATGTGTTCTTTTAACTACTGGATGAAAAAGGACATAGTAGATCTTATATATACGAGGTGTGATCAAAAAGTTCGGTAAACAGGCCCGCAACTAATGAGCGCGTGTCACTAGGTGATGTCAGTGTGTATGGTTATTGGGTTTAGTTTGAGGTTTGGTACCACTCGCCGATTTTTCTCTTTGCATCTTTGATAATTTCGTTCGTAATATTGCCTTCAATCACGCTGAGAGACACTGACTGAGGCACATTATGGCGGTAGGGCGGGAGGGACCCGCGAATGTAAACACCTCCAAGTCGCGGTTAACTCCATGCAACGATCGCGGATAAGTGCATGATGGTAACAAGTAGTAGGTCATGGTAACTCAATTGACGACAGTGAATCACGGTTAACTGCATGAATAAAATGTGTGTGTGTGTGCCTCGATGCGTTTCGGCGTGTCGTTCTCTCTTCACACGAAGGTTGAGCTGGTGGTCCCTGCCTCTAGGAGTGGCTTGGTGAAGGAGTGAGCCGCTCTCTTGCGCTCTCCACCGCGCATAGCCATGTCCACCCAGCTCATTTGGCCTAATATGCAGTCTGTTTAATTTCTTCATTTCTACCATATCTCAAGAGTTGAAATTTCTCAGTGTTAAATGTCCTATTGTTGTCTTCAGACCATTTGTTAGTGTCTCTCTCTGCTCGGTCTCTCTTCACACGAAGATCACGCTGGTGGTCTCGCCTCTAGACCTGTCTTGATGGAGGAACGAGTTGCTCTCTTGCGCTTTCCCCCACATATGATCGCTTGGTGGAGGAGCGAGTTGCTCTCTTGCGCTCTCCACCGCACATAGTCAAGTACACCCGGCTCATCTGGCCTAATATGCAGTCTAATTTCTTCATTTCTACTATATCTCAAGAGTTGAAATTTCTCGGTTTTAAATGTTTTATTGTTGTCTTCAGACCATTTTTTAGTGTCCCCCTCTGCTCGGTCTCCTCACATGGAGGTCACCTGGTGGTCCCGCCTCTAGACCTGGCTTGGTGGAGGAGCGAGTTGCTCTCTCGCGCTCTCCATCGCACATAGTCATGTACACCCGGCTCATCTGGCCTAATATGCAATCTAATTTCTTCATTTCTACCATATCCAAAGAGTTGAAATTTCTCGGTGTTAAATACCCTAGTGTTGTCTTCTGACCATTTGATAGTGTCCCCTTTGTTCGGCCTCTCTTCACACGGAGGTCACGCTGGTGGTCCCGCCTCTAGACCTGCCTTGGTGGAGAAACGACTTGCTCTCTTGCACTCTCCGCCACACATGACCGCTTGGTGGAGGAGGGGAATGCTCTCTTGCAACGCGCTTGACACGCAATTTTGAACCTTAAATAAATGAGATTGAACAGGTGAAAATGAATGTATTCTTTTAACTACCGGATGAAAAAGGACTTAGTAGATCTTATATATATATGTATATATGTATTAAGGTAGGTTGATTTTGGAACTGTGATCTTGGACTAGTCTAGATAGAAAGGTATTAATGTATAAAAAACGTTGCACCAACTCATATTTGTGAAAATGATTGTATTTTTTGAGGATTGTTAATTATTTTTAAGTTGTAAAATTGCCGAATTTTACGCGGTAATCGCGCGCGCGGTAATCGCGCGCGCGGCATTCGCGCAATGTAAACAAACAAACTATCGGACCTTGTTTCATCAAAATAACACCGGTTTGCATGAAAATCGATTTCTTTATTTTGAGTTGTGATTCTGAAGCAGTTCGCTGCGCTGAATTAAAAAATGCTACCAGTTTTTTTCTATCACCCACAGTTTTAAAGTTATTAGCAAAACAATTTTGGGCCGTTTTGTAATTTTTTACCTTTTTATCTTTAATTAATTTCGTTTTTTCATATTTTTCAGATAGATAATTCTAACATTACGTCTTTAAAATTTTAATAATGGCTTCTAGAGGATGTACCCATAGTCCAGACATATTTTGTTATATTTGTGGTCGGTATGTTGTAAAACAAAGGACAAATGTAACGACCTTCATTAAGAGAGCTTATCATGCTTATTTTGGAATTAAATTAGGAGATCAAGACAAAGTTGGGCTCCACACAAGGTTTGTCTTACGTGTGTTGCGGCACTAAGGAAGTGGAGCAAAGGTAAAAAGAAAAGTTTGCCATTTGGGATCCCTATGGTATGGCGCGAGCCTAGAAACCATACCGACGACTGCTACTTCTGTTCTTGCAATGTTAAAGGTTATAATGCAAAGAATAAAGAGAGCCTTCAATACCCAAGTCTTCCATCTGCAATAAGGCCGGTACCCCATGGTCCAGAAGTTCCTATTCCCCGCCCACCCGAGAGTCTGGATCAATACAATTCAGATTCTGATTCAGCTCCAAATCCAGACAATGATGATGTTTATGAACAGCCAACAGCTGACCGAGATCCTCCTAAACCATTAACCCAAGCCGAACTAAATGACTTAGTCAGGGATATGAATCTGCCTAAGGACTCTGCAGAACTTTTGGGGTCTAGATTGCAGGAGAACAATTTATTGGCATCCGACACATACTTCGCTTGGTACAGAAGTCCTGAAATGTTTGCAAGTAAAGAAGGTAAATATATTTTGTTTCTTTCAGTTATTTTTTTATTCTTTCATAAACAAGCAATATGCTTGTCCAAGAGCTAGGAGCTATTTAATTCTGCTTTAATTAGGTTTTACTCTATCACCTAAAGATTTCGTGCTACAAGGGGTGTTGTAATACCTCATCTGTCCCCAAATGTTAACCACCCATTGATGGGAGGGGAGAGAGTATTTTGCTGGGAACGGGACTGGTTGTTATATATATTTACCCTACATTATTTTATAAGCGTTACTGTAGTCTATAACAACAAAGTTTATGGTTTAGCATGTGCAATCCAATGTTGGTCTCGATAAGATGGTTCACATTTGGGGATAAATGGGGGATTTATGACACACCCTGCACTAAGAAAACCATACGTGATAGGGAAAAACTAACTATATTTTTGAGATCAGCGCACTCAAATTATATAGAATCACCAACTAGTTTGTAAAAATCGATCGACAAGTTTTCAAATGTGTACTGGTGTAATCAATTAAAATTCGGCTTGTTTAACAAAACGATGCTTGAAACTTATTGTAAATGCATTATAGATGTTTATTAGTGTATTATTTTGTATTTTTAATGATATTTACCTATAAAATGTGTATTAAATTAAGTTATTTTATGATGCGTTCATTTAATTGTGTTTATTTTCAGATATTTCATAAAAATGGGTAAAAAACGGAAGTCTGCAGTGTCAACTCGAAGTGATAGTGCCAAAAAATTCAGTTGCCAGCCTTCCCCTTCGGATAAAACAGAGCCTCCTACCCTTCGCCAAGTTATTCAGTACAGTTATTTCATCCAAAACAGCCACCCGGACTTGAAAGACTATGATATTGCTAAAATGATAGCAAAGGATGTGATTGAGATCTGGCAGGCAGTGAACCCGCGGCTGCCCCTGTATGAGGAATATTATATAGTGAAATTGGTGGATAAAGTGTGCTTCAAGAAAGCAAAAGAGATAAACAGGAAATCTCTTTCTACAGTCCAGGAGCAGAATCTGGAGGAAAAGCTGGATAAACTTTTTGACATTTCTGCTTGCACCTGTAAGCTACCTGTTCGTCCCTGTGATGACAATGCTGTGAAGTGCAAGAAAGAAAATTGTCAAACACAGCACATAATCTGCACTTGTCCTCCCAGTAAGAAGGTAATGTTATTATTTTTTTAACTTTTAACTGGCCTAACTTAGTGCGATTAGGTGCCTTTTAAATGGAAGGAAATTCAATGCTTGTAATTGAAAAATATTCGCATTTTCCTCGTGTAATCTTCCCTCCCCCCCCCTGGTAACAGAAATTAATAATCAATTTTTTTTCAGGATTTTATCTCTTATTTTAGATCCGCTATTTAATATACTTTAATATTTCAGGTTCCAGTAGAGGAGAGGGAATACTTAAGAGATCAGAGGGCCAAAATGGGACCCAAGGGCTCTTTCCAGCTGGGATCTCTGGATAAAGCTGCTGTGAAGAGAGACCAGAGGGCTGCAGCTGAAGCAGAAAGATTACAGAGCCAGATTCAACAGCAGCAGGAAGTGGATTTGGCCACTTTTGCCTCCACACCTTCACAAGATATTTCTTTTGAATCCAGCTCAGGAGAATCAGGAGAGGTAATATATATTTTTTCTTATATCTTATCCCATTTTTACCCAAATTTATCCCTACTTTTTGTCCCTATTTCTCCCCTTTTTTCCTCCATTTTGTAATTTATTTTTATTCTCATTTCAGCCATCTGGTGGTGAAGCTGAAGAGTTCAAGCCAAGGAGGCACCCAAGTGGAGGTTACAGCTTTTTGAAAACCCCCAGATTTGCCATGGAACTGATCAGGGGTGATGTTTCTTCCAATCTTGGGGCAAGTCTTGCTAATGCCTTCCTCCTGGACTTACAAGCTATGGACCTGCTTAAGCCTGGCCTTGATGTGAAACAGATAATAGTTAATAAATTGAAAATGGACATGGAAAAAGCTAGAATGAAAGTGAAAAGTGATGAAAAGCACAATGAGGGTCTGGAAAAGTTAGTCTGTATTGGGGTTGATGGGAAAGTTGACAAAGACACTTTGCTGTACAGAGAAGTTAAGGATGAAAATGGGGTGACTAAGCTGAAGAAAGGAAAGGGACAAGAACACCATTTGACTTTCACAAAGGAGCCGGGAACTGAAAGTGGATATCTTACTCACAGAGTCATCCCAATTAAAGGTGCGACTGGAGTTCTTCTTGGTGAAGAAGTTGCTAGTGTCTTGGAGGAGTTTAACAGTGTTCATACCCTGAAAGCTGTCCTCCTTGACAACACAAATACAAACACTGGCTGGGAGGGAGGCCTTTTAACAGCTCTGGAAAATAAAATTGAGCGGAAATTGCACACC
>JAJOZX010002435.1:502500-684510 GCA_023014485.1 Bathynomus jamesi
AATTCAGAGAAATTCCAGAGCAAAAGATTTAGGAGTTGTAATGACAGATGATGCGAAATTTGAAACACAAAATAAGATTGCAGTAAACAGAGCAAAGAGAATAACGGGTCAGATATTGAGAACCTTTAAACGAAGGGATAGGAATGTAATGATTCCTCTACTGAAAACCCTGATCATACCCAAATTAGAATACTGCTCGGTCCTAACTTCCCCATATAAAAAAGAAGACATTAGACAGCTGGAGGGGATCCAAAGAAGCTTCACAGCCAAGATCAATGGGTGCAAAGAACTAAATTACTGGGAAAGGTTACGAGAACTAGACCTATATTCACTGGAAAGGAGAAGAGAGAGATACACCATTATTTACACTTGGAAAATAATGGAGAAACTAGTCCCTAATCTTACTCTGAATCCCATAACTCCCCAAACAACGATGGAAAGTAGAAGCGGTAGACTATGTCGTATTCCCAAATTGAAGGCGAGCCAGGGAACATCCTTAACCCTGAAAGAAAATAGTTTTGTAGTGAGAGGACCAAAACTGTTTAATCAGTTGCCCAAAGACCTAAGAAACACGAAGGGAGTTGCAGTGGAAATCTTCAAAAGAAGACTAGACGCCTGGCTCAGAACAATCCCCGATGAGCCGGGCGTACCTGGCTATGTGAGGTGGAGAGCGCAAGAATCTAACTCACTACTTCACCAGGCCAACTCGAGAGGAGGGGCGACAAGCTTGACCTTCGCGAAATGAGAAATCATCGCGCGGAACCTTTGTAAGGTTGTAAGGTTATATATATATATATATATATATATATGTGTGTGTGGTGTGTGTGTGTGTGTGTGTGTGTGTGATAATAGGGGCTTTGTGGGCGTACAGTCGGTGAGTGTATGTGCGTTTGTGCGCGCTTTTAATTCGTTCGAAGGTTATTAATATATACATGCCATTTATGCCTTCTAAGAAGCCTTCTATGCCAACTGGCGGATTAAGCCAGAATATATGCTTTAATTAAATAAATAAACGTAATCTGGCAACTCAGCCATATAAGCCAATTGGCGGATTAAGCCAGCTGGCCCTATAAGACAACGGCCGCTCGGTTGAAGTCTTAATATGCGCTTGGCTCCTGCCAGGCGAACACCTCTCTTCTTCTCTCTCCTTCTCTCTCTTTCTTTCGGGGGATAACTCCGCCTCCAAGTTGCATAACCCCTTCTTGCTCTTGCAACATTCCCCCTCCCCCTTTGTTGCATACCATCTTGCAACATTCCCCTTTTCCCTTGTCGCATAACATCTTGGAACATTCCCATCTCTACCTTTGTTGTATAACATCTTGCAACATTCCTCCTTCCCCCTTGTTGCATAACCTTATGCAACATTGATCGACATTTGCAATTGCATTGCACTCTCCCCTTTTGCGCCCATACTACTAACCGCAACTCCAAGGCCATTATGATGAAGTCCATCTCCGTGGAACAAGTCCCTCCTGCCCTAGAAACTGCTCGAAAAATACGCAAAATGTCCTCCTTCCTGTTGACAAAGTGACTTTAGGTTATTGTTAATATAGGTCGCCTTGCTGTACAACTCGTTACGTTGGATAATTCGAGGAAGTATACCTGTTAAAACAATCTTATTAGTTTTCCTTTAGTCGCTCTAGTAAGTCGCTGTATCTAGCCAGCAGCTCTTCCGATCTAGAATTTAGAACGTTATTAGTACCAACGTGAATAATATACATTGTGTCCTCGAAGGTTCCCTCTGTAAAAACCAATACTATTAGTTATAGCTTCCACCCTTGCAACAGGGTAGCAGTAATGGCGACTACGACGGGAGTTTCTCCCACAGAATTCCTCGAGCTGCCCTCGAACAATGGAATCACCAACGAGTCGTATTTCAGGTTCATCTACGTCTTCGAAGCCTAAAACAGAAAACTTATTGTTCATTAATACGGGTAGACAAGTTTTAGGTTGTCTCAATGGGGCTCCATTACGCACTTGCACGAAGGGTCGGGAACTTGGGGAAGAGAGAGCTATTAGTATTATTCATATCAATCGTAGAAACTGAGGTAGGATGGGCCGTGACTGAAGAATAACTCCTCTCAGAAGGCCCAAGGGATTCTAACTTTGCCGTCAGGAGCTCCACCCTTTCTTCAAGCCACACTCTGGCCTCCCTCTCACGCTCTAGCTCGTTCCTCAGCAGTACCATGTTTGAGCACCACCTGCAAACTAATTGATCATTATTATTAGCCAAATTAAACGGGTAAGCTGCAAACTTTCCTTCACAGCGAATGCAAGTACTTGACGCGGGTGCCATGCTATTAACTAATTGAAAAACGAGCGTTTGGAAATTAATATCGAGTTAATAATATTAATCTAATAACGACGTAAGTCTCCTAGAATAAGTAAGGAGCAATTAATAAATAAAACTTAGGTCTACCGCGTGCTTATTGTGACGTCACCTGCGCAAGCCCGCAAAAATGTTCTACAAACGCAGAAACAGGTTCTCGTAACCCAAATTTATACTAAATGAATATAGACTTAATTAAGCTACCGACGAAGGTTCTGGAAAAGAAAAAGTATTAATAAAGATGGATAAAAAAAAAGAAAAAAAGAAGAAAACTTATCTGTCCACAATTCGGCCGACTTTTTTCCTTTTTTCCTTTTTTTTCCCCACGGATGGTGACCACACCCTACCTGATGATCCTCAGCAAGGCAAAATCAACCTTATTAGACCACGTTTTGCAATAGATTGGAATTTTATCCTGTTGAAGGAAAACAAACAAGGCAAGCCACGTGCACTCGCCTTGGTTTAATCAAATAATACAGTAATACAATAATACAGTAATAAAGTAATAAATAAATAAAGTCAATAAATAAAATATATTCGTTTATGAATAACTAATAACAGGAGGTAATTTAGTTAAGAAGGCACAAAACACATTTTTTTTTTAAAGACACTTCGAATAAAACCATTTATTCAATTGGTTACACTGGACACTCGATAGAACACGTCTGCTCACAAGGAAAGACAGATCACTTCTACAGGGTAATCCAATACATTTATACAGGGTAATCCAATAAAGTATTAAAAAAAAATGTGCAATAAATTGCTTTAAGGAACAGCTTTTTGGGATCACCCTCTATATTAAAACTTCATATTATCTAACAGCAGTTTACAATTTGTACACTATAGCAAACTATGTTTTTACCATTGATCTTTTGCGATGTAAGTCGATGAATTGAATTCTGGTACCACTGAGTCGAGTGAGCGAGTTGAAAAAGCTATGACCAAATGCCCATAACAATAAGCTTCAAATAACTGAAGTTCTTCTAATCTCCATTTCTTTCAAAGAAATTTGGAGGGATAATCTGCTTAAGGTAAAAGAAAAGTGAAACAATTGTATAAATTTTTAATTACAAATTAAATGAAATGTGCAGAAATTATAAAAATAAATTTTAAATAAACATGTTTGGCACATCCAAAATAGCTGCTTTTGAGGTGTAATACGAACCACAGAATGGCATTCCGTCTGTAATAAATCTTAGGATAATTAAACCCACATTTCATTTACTTCATCTCTCTCTCTCTTTCTCTCTCTCTCTCTCTCTCTCTCTCTCTCTCTCTCTCTCTCTCTCTGAGAGTCTATGGGTGGCGACGGGTATCGAAAGGTATCGGGCAAGAAGGTTTCGAAGCCGACCCCTGAGACCACGGTGGCCGCTGTCAGGACCTCCAACCGCTTTAGTCGCCTGTGCGCGAAGGAGTTAGACACCGTTTTGATTGGGGACGCAGATCAGGAGCCAGGAGAAGTACTTTGCTTCCGCAAACCGAGACAGGAGGAAAGTAAGGTGCTTACCTGGTCGGGGAACGGCGCATTTAAGGAAGGAATTAGAGAAGCTGCGCGTAGCTAGTCGGAGGACTGCGATCGTTGTCCACGCTGGTGGCAACGACCTGTTCCTCAAAGGCAGTAAGGTAGGTTCGACAGAAGGGATTATCACCAAGATCATGTCTCTTGCAGATGATCTAAAACTTAAGACAGACAGAGGAATGTTGATGGGTATTTTACCGTGGATGAATGCCAGTGACCACGCACTCAGTAAGGTCATTGGCATCAACGAGAGGGTGCAAGACTTGTGCGTCCCACTGGACGTGAGGTTTGTTGACCCGTTCGACGCGTTTTCGGGTAGGTGGGACCTGTATCAGAGGGATGGTGTCCACCTCAATGTCAAGGGTAAAGTTGTGCTAGGCACGCTGCTTGACCGGCGCCTATACTGCATGGTGAGGTCAAGCCCGGGGATTGATGATGGGCCCCCACCGTGGAGAGATGATGTTGAGCCGGTGGCGGATGTGCCTTCAACTGAAGGGTGCGTCCATGTACAGGTGGGTAACCCTCCTTCCCCGTTGGATGGGGCTCAGCCTCCTGCGGAAGTTGCCCCCTCGTTGATGAGGGGCCCTTCAACTCCCGACAGCCCTGGCTGTTCGAGAAACCGATCGTGCTAGGAGGCGGTCAGAATAAGGAAGAGTCCCTCCGTGCAGTACTTTTTAATGCTAGGTCGATTAGGAATAAGTTTTGCGAGCTACGGCGCTCTTAGCATCAGAATACCAGGATATCGTTGCTCTCACCGAGTCCTGGATTCATACTGATCGTAGGGATTACGTTGGGGAGTTCGAGATTCCAGGGTATAGAATGTTTCACAAAGACCGCACCCATGGGGAGGGTGGAGGGGTACTAATATACGTGACGGACACGTTGAGTTCGGTTGACTGCCAGTTCCGATCAGAACGGGAGCTGCTTGGCGTCGATCTGAACGTGGGAGGGACGAACTATAGGTTAATCTTGGTGTACAAACCTCCGCATCTCCTCCTCGAGGAGGATACAGCCCTGTATACCGAACTCCGTAGCCTGCTAGGGGACAGGGTGTGTGTATTTTTAGGAAACCTCAACTGTCGTGGCATAAAGTGGGAAGACAGGACTGCTGATGCCGAAGGGAGGGGGCTAGTTGACTTTGCTGATGAGAACTTCCTAACTCAGTGGGTCAATGGGCCTACACGATGCGAAAGCGTTCTATACTTAGTATTCACGACCGAAGAAAACCTCGTCACTGGCATCACCGTTGATGAATCGTTGGACGGGAGCGATCACGGTCTGATTAGGTTCTGTGTGCGCGTCCCTCGGGTAAAGCGTATTGACTCTAGAGGCAGTAAGCTCGATCTACGGCGGGCGGACTTTGTTGTTGGATTCCGGGAGCAGTTTATGGCGCTGCAGTCTGCTGCCATACCCTCAAAACCTTCAACGCAGCCTAAGTGGTTCAGTCGTGACATCGCTTCTGCTATCCGAAATAGGAAAGCTGCGTATAGGAGGGCGAAGGCCAATCGTTCCCATGAGAACACTGAGTCGTATGTCCGCCTGTGCAGAGAAGTGAAGGCGAAGGTTAGGCTAGCGAAACGTTAACGAAGGACTCCGGGTGGCAAGCCTCTGCAAGGGGAACCCTAAGGAGTTCTTCAGTTATGTTAATAGTAGACATCCCATTAGAAGCATGATAGGTCCGTTAAAGGACCCCAGCGGCGTTCTGCGGACCTCCGACGCGAACATCGCTAATGTGCAGAGTGAGTACTTTGCGGGAGTGTTCACCAGGGAGGATACCCGCGTCATCCCCGAGCCAGGAGTCAGGCACGAAGGTGCTGGCCTGGATAGTGTTCGGTGTACCACGACAGTCGTTGCCGATAGAATAGACAAACTGAGCGCGTTTAAGGCTCCTGGGCCAGACCAGTTCCTTCCTAGAGTGTTGCGGGAGGTGCGCGACCAGGTGGCTCCCCACCTGGCTACAGTCTTCAACAAATCGTTGGAGACGGGCTAGGTGCCTGGTGACTGGAGGGAAGCCAATGTGACCCTTATCTTTCAGAAAGGGGATCACGAAAGCCCAGGGAACTATCGTCCTATTAGCCTCACTTCGGTTGTAGGTAAATTATTAGAGGGGATAATAGCGGATAGGATCGTTGACCATTTGGATTCCTACAAGCTTCTTGGGGACTTCCAATATGGGTTTTGACGGCATAGGTCGTGTCTCACCAACTTGCTCGAGTTTTTCCACCTCATGTTGAGTGAGTATGATAAGAGTAGGGCGATTGATATACTTTATCTCGACTTTGAGGAAACCTTTGATAAGGTACCTCACCGCCGGCTAATGGCCAAAGTGCGCCCGCTGGGTATCGGTGGGGAAGTGGGTAGGTGGATTGAAAACTGGCTGAAGAATAGGCGGCAGAGGGTTGTAATTAAAGGGGCTAGTTTGGGTTGGGCCTCGGTCACTAGCGGGGTTCCTCAGGGTTCCGTTTTGGGGCCACTGTTGTTTATCATTTACATAAATGCTATCGACGGTGGCATCGTCAGTAGGATCGCCAAATTCGCTGATGACACCAAGCTTGGGGCCAATGTTGGGATTCCAGAGGCGATCGAACAACTGCGTGCGAACCTAGGTAGGACAGGAGAGTGGTCCTAAAAATGGCAAATGCCGTTTAACTTGGGTAAATGCAAGGTGATGCACATTGGCTACGCCAATCCCAAGTCGGACTACTCGATGTTGGGGAGTAATATCGAGGCCACTGATTTGGAAAAGGAATTGGTTGTGCTAATTAGCAGCGACCTTAAGTTTACGAAACAGTGTGTAGAGGTGGAAAAGAAAGCCCAGAAGTTGTTGGGTTATATCAGGAGGCAATTTCGATTTCGGAACAAGGAGATTGTGCTCTCTCTGGTTCGGCCGCATCTGGAGTATGCTATGCAGTTCTGGTCACCCACCCTCAGAAAAGATATTGAGAGGCTGGAGCGAGTGCAGGCGAGGGCCACAAAGTTAATCCCTTCCGTTAGGCATATGGGCTACAATCGACGCTTACGCGTCCTGAATTTGTTTTCGCTGGAAACTCGGAGGCTGAGCGGTCAACTCATCGAGGTTTTAAAGTTCTTACGCGGGTTCAACAATGTCGATTTTAGAAGTATGTTTAGTTTAAATGATAACCCAACTCGCAACAATGGTTAGAAGTTGGATTTGAAACCGTTTAGGACTAGTGTGTGTGGGAATTACTTTACATATAAGATCTGTGACACGTAGAACAGGCTACTTACAAAGTTGTGAACAGTTCTTCTGTGCATCTGTTCAAGAAAAGGTTAGACCGAATCTTGCACACTATTTGAGGGTGTAGGAATTTTTTCCTGGCACCCGTTGCCATTGGTACCTCCTCGGTATGGGCCGCAAGGTCTTTTGAGGTAGTACTTTTTCTTGTAACTCCTTTAAACTCTCTCTCTCTCTCTCTCTCTCCTCTCTCTCTCTCTCTCTCTTTATATTATATATATATATATATATATATATATATATATATATATATATCGAACTTATAAACACATACATTCCTAAATGTAATGTACCTCCAACCTTTTCAATACAACAAATATTGTAGTGAAACATACAGGGTAATCGAAAAATGTGTTTCCAGAAATAACTTGTTACATAAATAATTATGGGAACACCTTCATGGATCACGCCATATTTTGATACACTTTTCTTGGTCTTTCTCTACCCAAATTATTGTTTCTGCCTTTTGTAAATGTGTTTCAGAATACGTTTTCCTCTCTACTTGTATTCATTTACACGTATGTATTACTGATGTGTATGAACTGTATGTTTCATAGAGACATTCCCTCTATGAATTTTGTAATATACTGTAATATATATATATATATATATATATATATATATATATATATATATATATATATATATATATATATATAGAATAGAAACGACATAATATTAAGGAACGTTTCTGCACACGCGGAAGAGAAATAACGAATAAATTAAAAATGAGGCGAACCGCCCGGGAATCCAACCGGCAATTGGAAGGCCCTGGGTTCGATTCACGGGCGGTTCGCCTCATTTTTCATTTATTCGTTATTTCTCTTCCGCGTGTGCAGAAACGTTCCTTAATATTATGTCGTTTCTATTCATTTATATACTGCGTGGTCATTGCAGTTAAATGCATATATATATATATATATATATATATATATATATACAGGGTGTTTGAAAACTTTCTGTACAAATTGTAATGGGGGATAGGCAACACCAAGACAAACCCTTTTCGTCTATAAGTGTATGTCCGCTGACGTCACCATTCGGCGCGAGAGGGCGCCGCTGCAATTGGCTAAAAGGTGAAGTGGGCTAGACTCGCGCTTGCCGCGGGCATTCTTAAATCGGACGTAGTACGCGTAACATGGAGCGCTTCACGACTGCTGAGATGGCTGACATGCATATGGTGTATGGGGCTGCCAATGGAAACGGAAGAGCTGCTGTGAGGTTGTACCGACAGCGCTTCCCAAACAGACGTGTGCCAAACCACCAAACGTTTGCGCATTTGCATCGGCGACTGCGAGAAACTGGAACATTCCATGCAAACATGCATGACACTGGTCGGGAGAGAAACGTGCGCACTCCTGACATGGAAGAAGAAATCCTACGGCGATTTGAGGACAATCCAAGCGCAAGCACGCGAGGTGTTGCACGTATCCTCGGTGTGAACCACGACCTGGTCTGGAGAGTGTTGCACGAGCAGCAGTTACATCCGTTTCATTGTCAGAGAGTCCAGGCATTACAAACCCGTGTAGCATGTGGATTTGCGTGCGCCCACACGTGAGAATTGTGCAAGTTAAACACACCCTCACGTGTGAAACAGGCCTCATCTGAGAACAGCACATAAGCCGGAAAATTAGGCTGCACCGCTGTCTGCTGCAGAAACCAGCGTGCGAATTCCACACGAAGAGGGTAATCCCGAGGTTGTAATGCCTGGACTCTCTGACGATGAAACGGATGTAACTGCTGCTCGTGCAACACTCTCCAGACCAGGTCGTGGTTCACACCGAGGATACGTGCAACACCTCGCGTGCTTGCGCTTGGATTGTCCTCAAATCGCCGTAGGATTTCTTCTTCCACATCAGGAGTGCGCACGTTTCTCTCCCGACCAGTGTCATGCATGTTTGCATGGAATGTTCCAGTTTCTCGCAGTCGCCGATGCAAATGCGCAAACGTTTGGTGGTTTGGCACACGTCTGTTTGGGAAGCGCTGTCGGTACAACCTCACAGCAGCTCTTCCGTTTCCATTGGCAGCCCCATACACCATATGCATGTCAGCCATCTCAGCAGTCGTGAAGCGCTCCATGTTACGCGTACTACGTCCGATTTAAGAATGCCCGCGGCAAGCGCGAGTCTAGCCCACTTCACCTTTTAGCCAATTGCAGCGGCGCCCTCTCGCGCCGAATGGTGACGTCAGCAGACATACACCTATAGACGAAAAGGGTTTGTCTTGGTGTTGCCTATCCCCCATTACAATTTGTACAGAAAGTTTTCAAACACCCTGTATATATATATATATATATATATATATATATGTAAAATTGAACAATGAACAATTCCTCTACCATCATTATATGGATTCATTGTCTTCATGCAGTACTTATGTTTGTATGGTTTTTATGTTTGAATGTTCATTTTTACATAAGAAACCAAAATCGCCTAGCGAGTTTTGGATAGAATTTCGATTTGTACTTCTTTATTCATTACTGTATAATATACATATTTTCAGATCGGCTCTTTGTCTTAAATAATGCATTTATATATTTCCCATAGCATTTATATCGTTGCTTAGGCATGACATAACACACACGCAAAATTTTATGACTCTAGGCTAGGGTTTAAAAATACGTTTTTGACTACTAAAATATGATTTTCATCGCTCTGCCGGGGGCAGAAGATGATTACCTATTAAGCTAAGATTTTGCAGAGGCTATTTTCTCATGCATGCGCAAGTGTTTGTCTCTATTAGAATATGGAAATCGAAAAAAATGTAAAATCGATCCACCCTAAGTCGTCCATATCTTATCTTGACCATTTTCCTATATCAATTTTATTAAATATTCATTATTTCTCGTGTCAGTCTGTAAAATGCAAAACTTTATGCATTCGTTCGAAATCATCTAAATACGTTCTCGTGTATTCTTTTTTTTTATTTTTTTTACTTTTTATTTTTTTTAATTATTTCGCCTCCCGCAATGAACTCTAAAATGCTGAGGCAAGTGATCGAATTCCGCTAATCAGTATAAATCGAACATCTGAAAACGAAAAATCTCCTCTCGCTCTAATTTCAATTTATAATACATTATCATGCGTTATGTTAAATCATGTGTGTCATATATGTATAAATTATCTCGTATGTGCCCATGTACTTTGTGTTGTACTAATAACCATATATAAATATAAGAACACTGTAAAAATTGTAAGTGACTAATGTACTTAATAATGTAATTGATGTAATGTACTTCAATAAAATTGTAATTAAATGTAATAATTTAATATAATGTAATGTACTTTAATAACGATAATTAACGATAATAAGCGAATGTGAATTAATTGGTAATTGTAATCGTAATTGTAATGAACCAAAATTACAACGTAATCAATGATGTACTTAGATTGTACTTATGTACTACTACGAAATTATATCGCCTACAGAAATGTATACTCGGCGAAAATACGATTAGTTTTTATTTTGTTTTTTTAAATTTTTATTTGGAATCTTTCATCTGATCATGTGTTTAAAAGGGGGGAACTTAACCTTCAACTGCATTTCCCCAACATTTAGACTTATATGATAAATGTAATTGCAAAATTATTTTCACTTCATTACTGCACTCTTCTTTGGTCACTACTACGAGACTCCGTTGTTAGCAGCCTCGCTGCGAGGAGGGGGCAGAGGCCCCTTGCCTCCTTAATTTTTTTAGATTCCGGCCTGAGCCATGGTCGAAAGAGGTCGAACCTCTACCCCTGTAAATTCAGAGCACTACTTCTACATTTTTTAGAAGTAAATTACAGTAAGAGAAACTTTTTATTTTCCCCTTCGAGTTGGGCTCTCTTCAGAAGAACTTAGTCACTAAAGTCGATGAGTTATAAAAGAAAAGTCGATAATTTTAGTATCAGAGAAAGTATCAGAGTATTATAGAAAGAGAAGTATTAACAACTGTCGACCATATAGCGAGAGAAAAGAATTAGAATGTTATAGAAGAAATATCCGTTGCTGCCTCCTAACCAGAACCCCCGTCGACTCCGAACCACCCCAGAGCCATAGACTGAGGGGTTAACATATTTATATATATATATATATATATACATATATATATATATATATATATATATATATGAGTGATGTAGGTCACATCCGCATCCGCATCCGCATCCGCGGAACATCCGCACATTTTCTCGCATCCGCATCCGCACTTTGGACTGCGGATGTCGTGCGGATGTGGACCGTTGAGATAAAACGTCATTAATAAGCGGAAATTATCAAATTCTACTATATTAATAGAACTAGTTCATTGTGCGCAAAAGTGATGCAAGCGACAAGACGAGAGGCTGTTCTTGTATAAAGTTACTCTCTTGCAACCTACTTAGATCCACGTTACAAAGCTAAGTTATTTTCACCTAGTACATTAGAACGAGTTAAATCATCACTTGGCAAAGCAGTTGAAGAGCTTCAATCTCTTGAATCTGTCGCTTCGCCACCCACCAAAAGAATAAAAGTTTCAGTGACAGAACCAACACCTTCAACAAGCAAATCTATCACAGAATCTGTCTCTCAGTTTCTTGAGTCAAGCAGCAATGACGAGACCTACGCGATGTCAAAAGAGGTAGTAAAAATGATCGAGAGCTATCACCAAGAAAAACGCCTGGCTGCATGTGACAATCCTATTAGTTGGTGGAAAAATACGCAGAATATCTATCCATACTTGAGTAAACTTGCAAGGAAACATTTAGCTTGTCCTCCAAAAACGTACCAAGCGAGAGATTATTTAGCAGTGCTGGATTAATATATGATGAAAAGAGAAACAGACTGGCAGCAGAAAAGGCAGAAAAATTAATGTTCCTTAAGCATAACCTTCCTATAATTAAGTTTGAACATTAAACGATGAACATCTTAGTTTACTTTATTTTAATTACTCATTTATAAATATGCCTAATAAAACTTTAAACTTAATATAAATAGTTATCAAGCTAATTAAAGATCTCTTTCTATAAGGGTGGAGGTTGGGGAAAGAGGTCGGTGGGGTGCATTTGAGTTGGGTTCACGTCCCGCATCCTGGTAACACAATTATGGTTTCTAATTGTGGCTGAAACTCAACAAAATATAACGAATTTATTTGCAGACGAATTCACTAATTGATTTCTATATTAGTTAGATGCTTGATATTATTTTATATGTTCAGAGAAAAGTACAGCAATTATTGTACAATTAATCAATTATACTACATTATAGCTACAGCTCTCTCTATATAATAACTTATTATATACGTTAAACACAACAAATCTCGAATATATCCTAAAAAATAACGAAAATGTAGACATCCGCGGATGTTGAAATCAAACATCCTCATCCGCATCCGCATCCGCGGATGTGAAAAAAATGACATCCGCTACATCACTAATATATATATATATATAAATTTAACTAAGAAAATTTCGCAGGTCAAAAGTACACACACTGAAAGATTAATAAAAACGTTTTCGTCTTGTTTTTTCTTTATCGGATAGACTATTTTTTAATCTATGATATTTTTCAAACGCAACTTTTTGTTTGACTTTATAAAAGTGACAATAATAACTTCAATCACAATGAGAAGATGTCCAAACCATCAATATTTAAGAAGTATATTATAAAGTATAAGGCCTTACTACGTACTAATAAATGCTCTCTTCATATATACAGGGTGGGCCGTAAGTTTCCATACATAGGAAAAATTAAACGTTTGTTTTTATGTTTCAGATACCCTAAGAATATGCGTGTAAGATCTTGTTTACTGATGAAGCAAATGTTTACGTCAATGGAGAGGTTAATCGGCAAAACATACGTTATTGGAGTAATGCTAACCCTAACTGGCTGAGTCCGACGAAGATGCAAGGTGCCGGTAAAGTGATGGTGTGGGCCGGGATATGGGGTGACAGAATTATTGGACCAATTTTTGTCAGTGGAAATCTTAATGCCGAAAGGTATCTTAACATGTTGCAAGAAGAGATTTTCCCATCCCTGCTAAACGAGGAAGGTAACTTCCCAGTTTACTTCCAGCAAGATGGAGCTCCACCTCATTATGGTCTTCACGTGCGTCGGTATTTGGATCAGCAGCAGTTTCCGGATGCTTGGATTGGTCGGCGTGGTCCTGTGGAGTGGCCTCCCAGATCCCCAGATCTCACCCCCCTTGATTTCTATCTTTGGGGGCACTTGAAGGCCATGGTGTATCAGGAAAAGATACGAGACATAAATCATCTAAAGGAACGTATCACCAACGCCATTACAAGCATAACGTCAACTGTGCTAATGCGTGTTCATCAACAGTGGGGAACACGTATTGAAATGTGTTTTCAAAACAATGGCAACCATGTAGAGCATATTATATAAATAAAAATGGTTGTCCATAAAAAAATGTTTATTTTTCCTATGTATGGAAACTTACGGCCCACCCTGTATATTAGGGTCGTTCTCAAATTTGAAGTAAAATATTTTTTTACATTATTCGGATCGCCTGAAGATCAGAGGCCCCAGCCTTCGTTAGTTAGCTTATAATGCTAAGTAACTGAAAATATCACGACTTAACCTAGCCAATCGTTAGGTCAACTGTACGCCCTTGACGACTGGTTAGGTTAAATCGTGATATTTTCGTTAGTTAGCCTAACTAAAGAAGGCTGGGGGTCCTGATCTTCATGTGATCCCATTATTCATAGTTCGGAACCTTGCATTTTATTTTTAATGACTTAAAAACACTTTTGATGAATTTTAGTGAAAATGTGATTAGTCAAAGAGGTTGCACAAACGGTTTGAAAATTTTTCAGTAACAAATTTATATCAGTTTCTGTGAAAATTATGAGAGAAGCCATTTTAAGCATCATATTTATGATACGTTTTCTGGTAATAAATGTCTTTAGCACTTTTAATTGAGTAAAATAATGCTTAATAATATAATAATATAATAGCATATACATAATATAAAAAAATTTATAATTATATCATACTAAAAACAATATGTTATATAATAATTAATGTAATATATTTAATATATGATACATTTCATGGTATACAATATAATAATTATAATAATAATAATTATTATTATTATTATTACTCTTGTGTGAGATGTGATGAAAGCAGAACCTGGAAAATTCTCTTTCTCTTCGTACAGACACCGCTTCTTGTCTCTTCTGCTCCCCCTGAAACACTCCTCCTCAGTCAAATAGCAGTATATTGACCGAGAGAGCACTATTGCTGCTTTAGTACTAACACTTCAGTTGTTCTGAGATGCTGAGGGAAAACACACTGCTTACCATAATCATGGTGTGTACTGCAGGTAGAACCCGTGCCAAGACAAACATTTAGCTTATTGACCAACCTTCGTCCCAGATTCTTGGCGGCAAACTTCGTACATGGGACGAAGTTTTATCATTGTTCTTTTATCATCACACAGAAATGAAGTTAACTTTAAAAGACAGTGCAAAGGAAACCTTAAAAGTTGTGACACAATTTTGAGAGAAAGCTGGTATCCCAACAGCTCATCAACATGATCTTCTGAAGAGATTACTGAAACTTCACTCAGAATGGCAATCTCTTAAAAAGGGCAAATCTCATAGATCTTCTAAGCAGCTCTCTCATGAAGCAGACTTCATCTCAAAGCTCAAAGAACTATATGACATCGCCCATGAAGATACTCTTTCTCTCATTAAAATTGAGGACGGGCAGTTTCTCATAGCTCAAAGACAAGAAGGAAGGAAAGGTCATAAGAAACAGATCAAGAAAAAAAAAATTTCTAGGCCAAAACGAAAGCATGAAGAAGAAATTCAAAAGCAAACTGAAATCTTAGCACTAGAGTCAAGCAGCAGAAGTGATAGTGATAGCAATGACAATGATTACAACATCAATCCCAGAAAAAGCAACATGCACTTCAAGTGAGGAAAGCCCATCAACTTCAAAAAGATTCCGCTCAACAAATATCATAACTGACTTGGCTCAGGCTTTAGACAGAAGAAAACCAAGCGACAACTGCACAGAGTTTAGGACATGATGTTACGTCTTTAGCCATCAATAGGAGCTCCATCTGCAAGGCACGAAAGACTTTTCGTGAAAACATCAAAGAAACTTTTGCATAAAAAACTCCACTAGTTGACGGAAAAATGTTGACTAATATCACACGAAAAGAGAAAGTTGGCCGGCTGGCAGTGTTACCATCTGGACATAAAGTCTGTAAGCTTCTTGCTGTACCAAATCTTCCTTCAGAAACATCAGAGGAAATTGCATCAGCTGTAATAAAGTGTTTATAAAGCTGGAATCTGACTGATCAAGTCCAGGGAATAGCTTTTGACACTACTGCCAGCAATACTGAATGCCGAAGGGGAGCATGCATCTTAATTGAACAGGGACTTCAAAAAGAAATTTTAAATTTCGCCTGCCGACAAAACATAGAAATTGTCATCGAGAAGTATTTGTTAAGCTTCATGGGGCTTCTTCTGGTCCTGAAATTGCTTTGTTCAAGAGATTTCAGCAGCAGTGGACATCAATTGACAGGACAAAGCTGGAACCCATTGTTAATGACGAAGAAAGAAAAATGCACATTTCTCAATGGAAAAAAAAGAAATAACTGAGTTTGCAAGAAAGAACCAACTAGAACAGCAGCCCAGAGATGACTACAAAGGACTTCTTGATTTAACTCTGATGTTCTTGGGTGAAGAACCGCCACGTGGGATACAGCTTAGACGATCAGGAGCTCTGCACCGTGCTCGTTGGTTAGCAAAGCTGATTTACTCTCTGAAGTTTTTTCTCTTCTGTTCGCAGTTATGATTGACAAAGCGTGATGTGAATGCTCTGAGAGAATTTACAGTTTTTACCACGAAAGTATATGTGAAGGCCTGATTTCACTGTCCTCAGGCAGTTATGGTTCCTGCAAATGTTCTCGAACTTTTTCGAGATATCGAAAGATACCCGAATTCTGAGATCTCTAAGTGTGCAAGTACTGCTGTTGGAAATCACTTATAGTACTTGAGTGAACATCTAGTGGGCTTGTCTTTTTTATGATGACTGCTTGGCTACAGAAACGAAGAGAAAAATGGTTGCCGCACTTGAAAATGAAGGAGCTGAAGACCCTCCTCGAAGAATACAAATTGATGAAGTGGAAACGAAAGATATTTTATCATTTATAATCGGAAACTCCCGACCTCCTATTCTCTAAGCTAGGACTAGATGTTTCATTCTTGGATGCCAAGGACCCATCAAAATAGTCTGAAATTCCAGAATATCAAACAGCTTCTACAATCCTCAGGAGCTTGAAAGTTGTTAATGATATAGCAGGACGTGGCGTAGCCTTAATGCAAGATTACAATACCATCACTAGAAATTAAGACCAAAAACAATATCTATTCCAAGTCATTGAAGATCACCGGAAAAGGTTTCCGAATTCGAGTAAGAAGACCATAGTTGAAGGCCTCCAGAGTCCAACCAGGGTACAGTGAGGTGATTAGCAACCATGACATGAGAGGATAATACTCACCCCACAGGGAGACAATATGCAAACCCATACCAAGTATTATACAGTAATATGAGCTATTACAGTAATATGAGCTAATACAGTAATATGAGCTAAATGAGCTATTAAACATTACAGCTTATTATGCAACTTCTAAAACTTTTTGAAATTTGCCAAAAATTGGTTATATCAGTTTCTGAGGAGAAGGAATAGTATCCCGGGTTCCGAGATAAGAAATTCTCTAGTTCATTTCTGAGGACCACCCTAATATATATATATAATATATATATATATATATATATATATATATATATATATATATATATATATATATATATATACACACACACGTATATATATATAGAGGGTGGGCCGAAAGTCTGGATCCATAGGAAAATAATTATTTTAATACATAAATTACAACAAATGGTAAATACTTAAAATGAATATCAACTTTAACTCGTAAATGCGTATCGATACTGTACAGTGGTTCGTACTCCAGTATAAACAACAAATTATAACAAATGCTCAAATTGGCGGCCTCTGACATCGAGACACTTAGGGCTGGAATTTATGATATTTAATAATTCTTCGAATTGACGTTCTCGAGATGCGTGTTTCATTTGATAATCTTCTTGTTGACTTTACTGGACTATTCGTTAAAGTTTCACATACCATTGCAGAGGTATTTTCATCAGTTGCAGTTTTTGGACGACCAGAACGCCGTCGATCATGTACACTTCCTGTTTCTTTGAAACGTTTAAACAACTTGCCAACAATCGCATGTGTTACTGGATGCTTATCAGGATGATTTCTATTGAATTCGGTAGCAACTTCTCTGTGTGTAGCACCCTGTCGTGCGTACATGAGCACAAGTTCTACCCGGTCTTCTGTTGTTAGATTCGAAGCCATTTCTGGGCTGAAATAAAAAAAGTATTTGAGTATTTATACTGGAGTACGAACTACTGTACAGTATCACGGATACGCATTTACGAGTTAAAGTTGATATTCTTTTTAAGTATTTATCATTTGTTGTAATTTATGTATTAAAATAAATATTTTCCTATGGATCCAGACTTTCGGCCCACCCTGTATATATACACACACACACACACACACACATATATTTATATATATATATATATATATATATGTGTGTGTGTGTGTGTGTGTGTGTATATATATAAAGCTATTGAGAGAAAGTTGTATGATCATATCCAGTAGTAGTCATGGCTTTTTGAAATGGCTTTGCTTGGTAGTATTTCCAAGAAAATTATACTAACGAAAGCATGTTCCAAAAACACTTTATATTATATATATATATGGGAATGAACTCAGAATGGTCCCCTGAGTTTTTTATGATATATATATATATATATATATATATATATATATATATATATATACAGGGTGGGGCACGGGAACCAAGTGTTTTTGGAATAATCAGGAAAATGATATTTATTTTTGTAAAGAAAATATATTGGTAGAACAACATTCGTAAGGACATAGCATTTCATGTCATAATAATCATGTACCGAAAATTATATCTGGCATATGATGTCCTTGGCCGTCGACGCATTGTTGAAGGCGTTTACGAAAATTGGCCTCCACTCTTCCCAGCAGGTCTCTGTTGATTTGGATGATTTGTTGACGGATCGCTTCCTTCAATGCATCTAATGTACGGGGCTTGTCCTCGTAGACACGTGACTTGAGGTACCCCCATAGAAAGAAGTCACATGTGGACAAGTCAGGGGACCGAGGGGGCCATGCAATGTCACCAAATCTCGAAATGAGATGGTTGGGAAACAGGGGGCGAAGAACAGCCATTGACGCTCTGGCGGTGTGTGGCGTGGCCCCATCTTGCTGAAACCACAAATGTCGACGAGCAATACGCCTTCTTCGTAACTCAGGGATGAAAAAGATGTTCACCATCTCAATGTAACGCCCAGATGTTATGGTAACGGTAACCCCATTTTGTTCGAAGAAATAGGGACCGATGACGCCAAACTTTCCCACCGCGCACCAAACTGTAACCTTAGGGCTATGCAGCGGTTTTTCATGGAGTTGTCGCGGATTTTCAGCAGCCCAATACCGACAGTTTTGATTGTTGACGGCCCCATTAAGGTGGAAATGGGCTTCATCACTCATTACCACCATCATGTTTTCATTCTGCTCATAAAGTGCAAGCATTTCCTGTGCAAAATTCAGTCGTTGGGGGCAATCGTTTACATTCAATTCCTGCACCATCGCTAACTTGTATGGGTGAAAATGTAATTCTTCATGCAAAATCCGTCTAACAGTACGATTGCTGATTCCGAGTGCAGCTGAATGTCTCCGAGCAGAGCGGCCTGGGCTTTGCAACATCGCTTGTCTGACCCTTTCAACGTTCTCTGGAGTACGCACAGTGCGTTGCGGCCCCTTCGGTTTTGTTTTCATTATTGAGCCTCCTGTTCGAAGATTGTTAACCCAACGTAAGATTGTGTCACGAGCGGGAACAGAGTCATTTCGATGAATGTTGAATCTGCGGCGAAACGCACGCTGAACTGCTGTCACTGACTCGCCACTCCTAACAAAATGATCATACGCGAACATGCGGTGTTCTAACGTCCACTGCTCCATGATGGCACCTGAAAGATAAAGGTGAGTGTTAGTTAAAGTTAAATGCTATGAACCCAGGAATGGAATGCTACCTACCGCACGCCCCTCCCATTCCTAATGGCCGATTACTAGCTATTCAAAAAACACTTGATTCCCGTGCCCCACCCTGTATATATATATAATTTAGGTGTGCTTTTAAAAACTGAAAGTGTGAATTTCGAGTCACGGAACCCCGCAAATGATGAGGTTCCGGGAGCAAATAAAGCACATGATTTTTTTGGAAAATCATCAAATATTTAGAGGTTGCCCAGAGACCCCAAAGTTTTACCCATAAGCTCATTTATTTATGCGCCCTTTTTAAGTCACTTCTAGTGTTTATTAACCCATTGATACACAGCTTCCCCAAAATTAGAAATTGCATTTGTCAATTGCGTTCTGATAATCCATATTTCTTTACTTCAGTATACCAACAAATGAATTTTCTTTAATTCTAAATCGTTTTCTCTTAATTACTCACGTCTTTCATGCATTTACGTAATGGTGGCCAAGAAGCATCACAGTTCTCATAACGGTAAGTGTTATTTAAATAATTCATATATTTCAAACGTTTTTTTTTACTTAGCACTGTAATGGATGGTATTATGAATTGTTTGTAAGTATAATGACTTGTTTTACCGGCAATATTTTTGTTTCCAAAAATAGTTATAAGGTTTAATTTTTATGCGTATAAAATTTTGGACGCTCTCTGCTTCAGCGTATTGCAATCATCTTTTTTCGCATCGTCTGAGTGAAATAGTGTAGTGTACCGTAGATTATTTTAAATTTATATATGGATTGGATATACTGTAAATGGTTATGTATGCATGATTTCGCAAAATTATTATAATTTTAATACATATTGTGTTCATGGATTATCAGCCAATCATTGTTTGAACACAGATTACGGTTACAAAGAGAGTGGCTTATTTCTACACATTTTCCTGAGGTACTTTATCCATGAATGGGTTAAATTAACTTACCAATTTCACTGTTTTGTATTATTCACAGATAACTGGTGAACGATGGCGGCATGTACAAGATCGAAGAAATCAATCTGGCTTGTGGGGTCATCAAGTCCTACTATTGCCGGTCAGCAATTACCTTCAAGAGGTGATGTATTGAAGTACCTTTTCCATCTCCACAATGAAGAGAAGAAATCCTTAGCTGAGAGTGTGTCCTCGACATCACAAGCCATCATTGAAATCTGGGTGACAGAAGGTTTACCGACGAAACATCCGCACGACGTCAAGAAGCACGTCCGGAAATTGCATGACGAATGGCAGGGTTTGAAGAAGAGAATTTCGCGGAAAACGAAGACCAATTTGGACAACCAGGCTGCGTTCAGGTCAAGCTTGAACAACCTTTTCGACATTGGTCACCAAAATGCCCTAAATCTTATCAAAATTCAGGAGGACAAGGACTTCCTGCTTGCTCAAAGGGAAGAGGGTCGGAGAGGAAGGATTGGAAATGTCGACAAGAAGATTCCCAAAAAAGTCGCAAGGGCCCAAGAAAGAACTGCTCAGGAATTGAAGCGGAAAGACAGGCATGTGCAGGAAATGGAAGAAATCTCTGCTACCGTTGTTATGGAAACCTCATCGTCAGCGTCATCAAGTGAGGAAACAAGTCCCGAAAGAAAGCCAGTTACATCGTCGGCTCCAAAACATCGCCGTGGGACGACGGCAATCAGTTCGGAGGTCGCTGCGGCATTGGACCGCACGCGGATGAGCGACAGGGCAGCTGCTCGTGTTCTCATCCCCTTTGGCATGCAAATGGGTCAGGACATAAGTGAGATGTGCCTCAGTCCAAGTGCTATTCGGGCCAGCAGATACAGGTACAGATCAGCCCACGAAGCAGAGGTGTGAGCTTCATACAAGCCTGAATGCCCTCTTGTTCTTCACTGGGATGGAAAACTTATGGCAGACTTAATGGGAAGAGACAAAATCGACCGTTTAGCCATCTTAGTTACCGGGGATGGGATGAGCAAGATTCTAGCCATCCCCAAACTCCCAGACTCCAAGGCAGAAAGGACAGCAATCGTCATCTTCGAAACCATCGAAAACTGGGATCTTGGCCAGAAGATCAAAGCTCTTTGCTTTGACACGACAGCCACCAACACCGGCATCCATGGAGGAGTGTGTGTGCGAGTAGAGCAGGCTCTCGGGCGTGAAATGATTTACTTTGCGTGTCGACATCACGTGCTGGAACTGCTGCTTGAAGCAGTGTTTTCTTTCCTTGTTGGAGACCTTTCCAAGGGACCTGAGATTACGATTTTCCAGAGCTTCCGTAATGTTTGGCCGCAACTGAAATTGAATGAATACTCCACTGCCGCGGACGAAGAGGACACGGCTGCAGTGATCAGTCCCTGGGCCGAGAAGATGATTCATGAAGCAAATGACCTTCTGAAAGTGAAGCATCCCAGAGATGACTACAAAGAGCTTCTTGAACTTGTAGTCATTTTCTTGGGAGGAGTACCTCACGGACGTCGGAGTCCTGTGTTCATGGCTCCAGGGGCTTTGCACCGAGCACGGTGGATGGCGCGTGGAATTTACTCTTTCAAGATTTGGATGTTCAGATACCAGTTCACGATGCACATGAACCAATGTCCTTCAACATCTCGTGGAGCAAGTAGCAGTGACCGCCTGATTTCTGGGTTGCGGGACTTCTGTCTCTTCGTTGCTCAAGATTACGTCCTTCCGTGGTTTTCAGCAAGAGAAGCAGCAAGCGCTCCACGAAGCGACTTAGCCCTCCTTCAAAAGTTGCAAAACACCAACGCCGCTGGGTACAAGTTTTAATCGGCATCTCTGGTACCTCAATGAGGTAAACGTGGGCCTTGCACTATTCGATCCTGCAGTCGATGATGATGAGAAGCGGAAAATGGTAGAGAATATGAATTCCGTTGAAGGGTCAGAAGCTCCCCCCGACGAGTCTGGATTCCAGATCCAAGAGGAAAGACCCTGACAGACTTTTGCTCTTCCAATACGTACAATCTGTTCACCCTTCTAGATCTTCCGGTCGATTTCCTGCAAGAGGATCCATCAAACTGGGAAAACAACACCAGCTTCGGTTCAGCAAAGATCAGGGTGGATTCCTTAAATGTAGTGAATGATGCAGCAGAGCGAGGCATAGCATTGATTCAAGAATTCACGAAGGCTGGAAGGACTCGGAACGAAGAGCAGATGCAGTTCATGATTCAAATCGTCGAAGAACATCGTAAAGTCTTGCCGACAGCCTCCAAAGCCACTTTGATGAAAAAATGAACGCCAACACTCGAGGTGTCATGTACTTTAATCGTTAATTATGAATTTAGTGAATATACTCACACGATATATTTGTTCTGAATACTTATTGGAGATGTATATTGGAGATGCAATTTATCATTTAAACTGAGAATTAAAATTTCCATTGCCCTATAAATTGAAAATACCTATCAGCTGTGGGCAACCTCTAAATGTTGTTGAATTACAAAGAAATTTTGCCTGTTCTGTTTTCTCATGTATCCTCACAAAATAAAGGGTTCCGCTCCCTTGCATTTTCATTTCGCATTTTTCACCATATACCATAAACACACCCTAAATTATATATATAATGTGTATATATACTCTATATATACAGATAATTTAGTTAAAATAAAAATTTACTCACTCACACACACACACACGCACACATATATGGGGCTCATGTGTAGTGTATATGATCATTATATGCTTAATTTAATTAATGGAATTTGATGAGTTAATTATTATGATGAGTAATGTTGAATTATGACATTTTCGTCTGAAATATCATTTCTAAAGATAGTGATGATGTTTATAAAGTTGTTGAATTGATTTTTGAAGTAAAATTTATGCACAACAAATATATGTCTAATTATGTACTCGTACGTATCTATGTGTATTCGTCTCTCTCTCTCTCTCTCTCTCTCTCTCTCTGTATATATATATATATATATATATATATATATATATATATATATATATATATATGTGTGTGTGTGTGTGTGTGTGTGTGTGTATATTTTTTTGTAAAAATGAACAATAAATAATTCATATATTCATATATTCGTTCATTTATTCATATAATTCTTATATTCATTCATATAATTCTTATATTTATTCATATAATTCTTATATTCATTTATATAATTCTTATATTCATTTATATACTTATTATATTCATTCGTATAATTCTTATATTCATTCGTATAATTCTTATATTCATTCGTATAATTCGTATATTTATATAATCCTTGTACTTATATACTTCTTATATTTATATAATCCCTATATTTATATAATCCTTATATTCCTACTTATTATATTCTTGTATTCACTTTAACATATAGAGTCCAAATTCGCAAAACGTTGACGAAGTTTGGATAAAATTTTTGATTCGCTTTCTATTTTATTTCTGCCGAATAATTGGTGACTTATTTCTTTTTAAATTACTTAATCATATTTTCAGATTTAACTTAATAATGTAATCTTGTTAAATTCCGCAATGTTCGTTTTCTGTGTACATTCTCTCTTCGTTGTAAAAGATGAAGTCATGTCTTGCTTAACGTTTAATTTTAAATCTTAAGCATTTATTTTTTGCTCATATGCATGTTTAATTGTAGTTCATAATAAAATGCATATTTCAATTTCCATTTTTAGTTAACACGGCAGATCACGATAACATCAGATCTATCAATATGCGGTTTAAAATAAAAACTTCGCTTCATCTTCAAATATCTTGTTTATCTGTCTAGACAGTGCTACAGCTAAAATATTTACCTTATCTTCAAATATTTTGCAAAATAATGCAGCCTATTGAGAATAAAAAACAAAACAAGTCAACATTAAATAATAATGATGTCACCAAAACTTCAGTATAAAAGCCGAACAATTTTTCAAATATTCATTCTGATTGTCTGATCTAACTTAGAGGCTGAGCATTACCTGTAACATTTTAGCAGTAAACTACAGTAAGAGATATCTTTGTCTTATCCTTCAAGCCTTCCTTTCTTCAGAGAACTTAGTCTTAAATAGAAAAAAATAATTTCCCGATACGTTACAAGAAGAATTGGGGAACCTTCAGAGAATTTAATAAGCTCCACAGAATCCTCCGATTCACTACAAGAAGAAATCGGAGAGGAGTATAAGAGAAACTTCTGCTATTTCCTATTCGGTACCAGATACTCCAGAGTAACAAATCCATTGCTGCCACCTAACCAGAACCCCCGTCAACTGTATATATATATACACACACACACACACACACCCAGTATATGTGTATATATATATATATATATATATATGTGTGTGTGTGTGTGTGTGTGTGTGTGTGTGTACAGGGTGGCCCAAAAGGTACCTACCAAATTTAAGCCTTTATTTCACTAAAACTATTGAGAGTACAAAAATAGTTCAAACCAGTTCAAATTCAAATCAGCATCTCAAGCCATTTATATGACAATGTGTTCAATGTGCTGTCCCTCCACTTCGACGATTTTTCGCAACCTCATCCCAAAATTCGATACCACGCTGTGGAGAACTTCAGTCGGAATGTCGACGATTTGACGTTCAGTCGGTGATTTCAGCTCCTCCAAAGTCTTTGGGTTGCTCTGGTAAACTCTATCTTTGAGGTATCTCCAAAAAGAAATCACACGGCTTGAGATCGGCGAATAGGCAGGCCAATCATTGCCGTTTCGATATTGCTTCCGATAGTCCAAACCAATTACATTCTCTTCAAACTGATGTTAAAGAAATGATGTGAGTAGTATAATGTGTCAGCAAATTTTCATCGAATTCTATTTATTCGTTTCGGACAAAATGTAAGTTAATGTTGGTAGGTGCATTTTTGGCTACCCTGTATAATATATAGATATATATATATATATATATATATTATATATAAAAAAATATATATATATATATATATATATATATATATATATATATAGTTTGTTTGCTGTTGTGATGGTTACACGTGTTTCGATCGAAGTCCGAATAAAAGCGGTATTACAGTAAAAATCCTGCAGTTAATCAGTTTTAAACGGTGCCGATATTGTGAGTTAATTGATAGTGCATAGTGGTATTTCTTTTTACAAAAGTAAAAATCGCGGCATATACAAAAAAAAAGTAAATAAAAACAAAGTGAATTAATATATATACAGCATTTGTTTTTTTTCCGAGAGTGTCTTTGTGAGGAAAGTTTTGTTTTTGAAGTGCCCGCAAATATCCCCCCATTATCCCCCGCAGCCACAGTCGAGAGGACCACTCAGTGAGAAGCATACAGCGTGCCACATCCCCCATCCACCCCCCGGAGTAACGGAAAATTTTTTCCCTCACCCAGCTTGAGTCATCCCCCACCCAATACCTCCCATAATACCCCTTTTTGATTCACTTCAACAACATGGGAATTAATACATACCCGCAACTCTGTGGTATGTGTAAAGATGCAACAGATGAGACAGGGGCGATGAGGTGTGATTTTTGTCAGCTACTTTTTTATTTTAAATGCTTAGAATGGGAGATGAAAAAATCTCCCTCATAACGAACGCAAAGCAGTTTAATGGGATAAAATTTTTCTGCGAAAACTGCTTGACCGAATTAAACTTTTTACAGTATTTAAAGCAGAAAGAGACTACGAGAAGAGAATGAAAGAGGAAAGTGGGAACAAAGAACAGTGGAAAACTGAAGAAACGGAGAAAGGCGAAATAGAAAAAAATCAAATACCGTCACAAAACGAGGCCAAAAACACACAGGCGACAAAGAGTGTAAAGACAACACACAGCATAAGGGCAACGAAGGACACAAACACAACTAGCACAAATAGCACAAATAGGACAAGACAAGAGGGCAGTCAAGAAAACGGAGTGAAACTGTCCCCCAATAAGGAGCAAAAAACAAAGGCCACGAGTAAATATTGGGAAGGAATTATATGCAGATATTATATAAAAGATAATTGCAGATTTAAAAGAGGACAATGTATATATGAACATCCCCCAATATGCAATTTCTTCTATAATAATGGTCATTGTAAATTTGGAGAAAGATGTAAATTCTACCACCCGGACATTTGCAGGACTTACGCAAAATATGGAACCTGCAAATTCGGGAAAAAATGCTACTATCAACATCTCCCGACGGATTCAAAGAACAAAGGAAAAAGTTTAAATGACAATAGGAATAACAATAACATTAGGAACAACAATAGGAACACAATAAGCGAACAAGAAATTTTTTTCAACATCGCTGACACGTTACGGATGCTAAATGTCATCCACATGCAATTGACACAGCTGGAAACCCCCTAGCCAAACCGCTATGTACAAGTAGACGGAAACGGATCTCTCTCGGAGGATCATAGGGCAACGAATCAAGAGATCTCGAAGGGAAACGAACTTGAAATGCACAAGGGGCAAGAAAAACAAAGAACATAAAAATTGTCCTTGCTAATATTCATGGAATAAGACCAAACCAATCACTCAATAAGGTTTCGTACCTGAGAGTATTTATGGACGAAACAAGGGCGGACATCGCATGCCTCACAGAAACTCATCTTAAGGATTGCCAAGGAAATTGTGAAAACTGCGAACATTGTATTGATAAGAAAGAGATAAATATAGAGGGCTTCAATTTACTAAGAGCGGATAGAACGACGAGACGTTAAGGTGGCTGTGCTATATATGTACAGGAAAGCCATATGACAGAGACAATAATAAGTAAATCAAATAGCTATGTGGAACTCCTAGCAGTGAAAATAGAAAAACTAAACGTGAGAGTAATAGTCATCTATAGACCTCCAAGCACCCCAACCGAAAAATTCTCGGAGGCCATTGATGACATCAGAAAGCTAATAAAGGCCATAAACCCCCCCTCCCCCAATATAATGATCTGCGGAGACTTTAACTTCCCATTTATAAAATACAAAAAGGTGGATAGGAATATATGTATTCATCAGGACAAGGGGAGCAAAAGAGAAGACCAGGACCAAGCAAAAATGTTGATGGCTCTCACAAATGAGTTTATGCTGACACAGGGGATAACAGAAAATACCAGAAAAAATAACTGCCTGGATCTGGTATTCACGAATAACACGAACTTGATTGCTGATGTAAAAATAACCCCAACCATTATCTCAGACCACAACTTAATCGAGATATCAACAAATATGACGACAGCATTAAAAGACAATACACATATTGAGGAAAGAAGTAAATTCAGGGCCTTTAACTTAAACTCGAAGACTATAAATTGGGAAGCAATCAGATCGCACATGGCCCAAATAGAATGGAGAACAATTTTCGAGAATAAAACAACTGAAGAAATGCTAACAACTTGGAGGAAAAAACGCTGAGAATTTTAGAAAAATATGCTCCGAAATCACAGCCAAAAGGAAAGAGGAGCTGGCTAGAAAGGCAAAAGAGAAGACTATTCCGCAAAAGAAAGAGAGTGGAGGCGAAGTTAGGAAACTGCGGAGATAATGACAGGAAAACAATAAAAGAAAAACTGGAGGGTATCGATAGGGAAATACAAGCCCTGATTAAGGACCATACAGAGAGGGAAGAGGAAAAGGCGGTAGAAGCAATAAAGGAAAATCCAAAATACTTCTATAGCTATGCAAAAAGGAAAACAAAAACGCGCGCCGCTATTGGGCCCTTAAGGACGGAAATAATGAACTAACCGACGATCCAAAAGAAATATCTGATACATTGAGAGCTCAATATGAATCAGTTTTCAGTACCCCAAAAAGTGACAAAGCGATACCTGACATAAATGCATTCTTTGAAGAGGAATTGCAAGGAGAGTATATAACAGACTTTGAGTTTACACCAGAAGATGTAGCGAGAGCTATAGGACAAATGAAACTACATTCAGCTGCAGGTCCGGACAATTGGAACGCATTATTGATTAAAAACTGTAAAAATGAAATAGCTACACCTTTATACTGGATATGGAGAAGATCCCTAGACACTGGGGAAATACCGAGCATCTTGAAAAGAGCAAACATTGTCCCTATATATAAAGGAGGGGACAGATCTCAAGCAAAGAACTATAGACCAGTGTCATTGACGTCCCACCTCACCAAAGTATTTGAAAGAATAGTTAGAGAGAAAATTTATGATTTCCTGGAGACACGGGAAAGATTCAACGAAAATCAGCATGGATTCCGATCAGGTAGATCATGCCTATCACAACTAATAGAGCACTACAACAATATCCTAGATGCATTGGAAGGCAATGACAACTACGATGTTATATACACAGATTTTGCTAAAGCTTTCGATAAATGTGACCATGGTATAATAGCACATAAAATTAAAGACATGGGAATAACAGGCAAAGTGGGAAAATGGATCTACAACTTCCTTAGTGATCGTCTGCAGGTCGTCAAAATTCAAGGTATATCATCATCAGAATCGGAAGTACGCAGCTCAGTACCACAAGGGACAGTACTGGCCCCACTCCTGTTCATTATCATGCTAACAGACATAGACAGCGGAGTAAACAGCAATAGTATAGTAACATCCTTTGCAGACGATACAAAGATCAGCAGAAAAATCAGCGATGTACATGACGTGGAGGCCTTGCAGAGGGACACGAACAAAATATACAAATGGTCAGAAGACAACAACATGTCATTCAACGCCGAGAAATTTCAGCTCTTGAGATATGGTAGAAAAGAAGAACTTAAACAGACTGCATATTATGCTCCAGATAGACAGGAAATTCAGAGAAGCATGAAAGCGATTGATCTCGGGATAATAATGACAGATGATGCGAAATTCGAAACACAAAATCAGATAGCGATAAATAAAGCAAAAAGAGTCGCCGGACAGGTTCTAAGAACGTTCAAGAGAAGGGACAGGACAGTAATGATTCCCCTGCTAAAAACACTGATTATACCAAAACTTGAATACTGCTCAGTTTTGACGTCCCCATATAAAAAGGAAGAAACTAATAAACTAGAAGAAACGCAAAGGCATTTCACAGCCAAGATTGATGGCTGCAAAGAACTCAACTACTGGGAAAGACTACGTAAACTAAATCTGTACTCACTGGAAAGAAGAAGAGAGAGGTACATCATAATCTACATATGGAAAATGATCGAAAAACTGGTACCAAACCTAAAACTAAACCCAATTACCATTCAAACAACACTGGAAAATAGGAAAGGCAGAATGTGTAGTGTTCCCAAATTAAAGCACGACAAGGGACCTCCTCAACCCTGAAGGAAAATAGCTTGGTTGTCAGGGGGCCAAGACTTTTCAACCAGCTTCCTAAGGACCTCAGAAACGTAACGGGGGTCAAAGTTGAAGTCTTCAAGAAAAGACTGGATGCCTGGCTCAGGACAGTACCAGATGAGCCGGGCGTGCCTGGCTATGTACGGTGGAGAGCGCAAGAAAGCAACTCGCTCCTCCACCAGGCCAGACCTAGAGCGGGGCCACCAGCTTGACCTCCGTGTGAAGAGAGACCAACGCACGAAACAACATAAGGTTCATAAGGTAAGGTATATATATATATATATATATATATATATATATATACATATAAAATAGGATCCCTCCTAAGGAGACGTAGTTTTACATTTAGGATAAAAACGAAGACGTAGAGCAAAAAAGTCATTATATTTGGCTGCAGCCGACGTTTCGGGCAACTCTACCCATTTTCAAGGCCTAATAAATAAAAAGCTAAAATTAATACATGACAAAAATATATGAATGTCAAAAACTAAAACTAATTTACAGTACAGAATAAAACCTCCAAGAATAAAAATTAAAAAGCATAAAACAAGCATAAGCCAAAAACAAAAAGTAAAATTTATATACATGACAAATATACACATGATAAAAATAAAACTTAAAAACTAAAAACATTCAAACAAATTAGTTAAAAACTTCACTAATAAAAAGTTAAATGAAAAAACGCAAAAGTGCACCAAGCATACCATGCTCACTTGACAGCCACAAACAACTGAGGCGAAAAGGAGACAGGGTCAAGGGGGGGGGGGAAATTAGTTTGTAGGTATTTTAATTAATATAAAGGGGGTAACAATTAGAATCAATATTTAAACTGGAGTTCAGAAATTTAATGCACAGAGATTCGTAAATACGGAGAGAGGACGGGCATTTAATGATTTAAGAATTTTAAAGTTATTAACGGAAATATCAACCTTACACTTAACACAATGATTTCTAATGGCAGACTGTTCCTTTTTAGATAAAACTTCCCTGTCCTATGGCTAATACCCATATGGGAGCAAAATCTTGCCTGCAAAGAACGAACTGTGCTGCCAACGTAGTTCCCCTGGGAACACCCAGGGCAGGTAAACAAATAAACGACAGAACAGTTCATCGCAGGGGGGATTTTGTCCTTACAACGGAAAAAACATTCAAGGGTATTATTATTTACAAAAGCAACCTTAAAATCAGTGTGAAAATAAAATTTCCTCACCACACTCAACAATTGCTTTTTCACAAAAGTGTTAAAATGGTAGAGGTCAGGTAAAACAAGATATTTACAATTCTTAGGAACATCATACGTTGGGATAAGGTTGGGGGAATAAACATTATTAAGAAATTTACCAATAATACCTTGTATTAAGTTCCATTCGCACTTTAGTGCATAGAGCTTATAATATTTGCTCAAACTTTGCTCTGCTTCATAATGAGTTTGAATTCCTTACTGATTTTTTCTTTAAAAATGGTTTTCCACGGGATCTTGTACAAGGTATTATTGGTAAATTTTCTTAATAATGTTTATTCCCCCAACCTTATCCCAACGTATGATGTTCCTAAGAATTGTAAATATCTTGTTTTACCTGACCTCTACCATTTTAACACTTTTGTGAAAAAGCAATTGTTGAGTGTGGTGAGGAAATTTATTTTCACACTGATTTTAAGGTTGCTTTTGTAAATAATAATACCCTTGAATGTTTTTCCGTTGTAAGGACAAAATCCCCCCTGCGATGAACTGTTCTGTCGTTTATTTGTTTACCTGCCCTGGGTGTTCTCAGGGGAACTACGTTGGCAGCACAGTTCGTTCTTTGCAGGCAAGATTTTGCTCCCATATGGGTATTAGCCATAGGACAGGGAAAGTTTTATCTAAAAAGGAACAGTCTGACATTAGAAATCATTGTGTTAAGTGTAAGGTTGATATTTCCGTTAATAACTTTAAAATTCTTAAATCATTAAAATGCCCGTCCTCTCTCCGTATTTACGAATCTCTGTGCATTAAATTTCTGACTCCAGTTTAAATATTGATTCTAGTTGTTACCCCCTTTATATTAATTAAAATACCTACAAACTAATTCCCCCCCCCCCCCCCCTTGACCCTGTCTCCTTTTCGCCTCAGTTGTTTGTGGCTGTCAAGTGAGCATGGTATGCTTGGTGCACTATTGCGTTTTTTCATTTAACTTTTTATTAGTGAAGTTTTTAACTAATTTGTTTGAATGTTTTTAGTTTTTAAGTTTTATTTTTATCATGTGTATATTTGTCATGTATATAAATTTTACTTTTTGTTTTTGGCTTATGCTTGTTTTATGCTTTTTAATTTTTATTCTTGGAGGTTTTATTCTGTACTGTAAATTAGTTTTAGTTTTGACATTCATATATTTTTGTCATGTATTAATTTTAGCTTTTTATTTATTAGGCCTTGAAAAGGGTAGAGTTGCCCGAAACGTCGGCTGCAGCCAAATATAATGACTTTTTTGCTCTACGTCTTCGTTTTTATCCTAAATTGTATATATATATATATATATATATATATATATATATATATATATCCTCCTAAGGCCCACAATTTTAATACTTTTCTCAAGTTCGTATCGACGGTCATGAGAGGAGGTTACCATTACGAAGCTTTCGCTTGCCGATACAATATTCTCAAAAGCCGCAGAACATCTGAAGAAGGCTTTCTAGGCATTTGCGTCAGGTTCAGCCAAAGATGCCTTTGTTCAGCTTCGAAAGTTTTTCACTGAAGCTTGACCATGAGGTCAACCTCCAGTTAACGTTCCACGATATTTCAAGAGACTTCTTGATACCGATGAATTTCGAGTTCCGTCCGCGTAAAACCACGGCACTGATAGCACCTTGTCGAATAGGCCTACACACAAGCCTTCGCCTATTTTAAACTCAGTGAAAGTGCTTTGGTGAATAGGCTCAAACTCGCCTTTAGCATTTTTAATTCAGTGACTTATCTTTGGTAAATAGGCTCTCACTAGATTTTTATACAAAATATTTTAATGTTCCGAAGTACCAAAAGGTTCCGACAAAGGTTCCGAGGTGCAAAAAATTATCTTGCTATATTTGTGAATTATCATACACTCGGCCTCACTTATGCCCAGTTGCTTACATACGCATACTCTCTCTCTCTCTCTCTCTCTCTCTCTCTCTCTCTTATCTATCTCTCAGAGTCTAATAGCGCACAAATATTTCGATATGGGCTAAAAGCCAGAGTAAAAGTGACTTAATTTATTAAAATTGGTCGCACAAGCTCTATGATCTCCTTCGCACCTGAGGAAGATCATAGAATTGAGAAAAGGTTTTTGCACTTTAATATCAATAAAGAAAGTCTCTTTTACGGTGGCTTTTATCCTTTATTGATTCACATCTCTCGTTACTGAGAAATATATTAGTTATTCTGATATGGTTTACTCTTCACTATCCCATCATGAAAAATTTCTGGCTTCATAAACGTACGATAAGAAGCTATAAAATTGTGTAGAACACTTTATCTTCGAATTTGATGAAAAAGGTGTTTCTACATCACTTTAAAAAAATATTTTTTAAAAGTGAATAAGGAAAAGATTATAATGATGTATTATCATTTTTGGGATAGTTTGCTTTTGACCACAACCTCCTTTCCTCCTTCCTCTTAAAAAAAAAAAATTCCCTAAAATTTGGGAGAAAATAAATTGAAATTGGGAAAAACGCGTTATCGTCGAGTCCTGGAGAAAATACATTAGAAACTGAGATGATGCATCAATAATTAAAACTGATTACGACAGTAGTATGACCACAAAATGGGAGAGTGCAATGCAATGGCAAATGTTGCATAATGTTGCAAGAGTGCCACCCCACTCCCATAGTGTCAAACTCCCACCCCTTGTTAAAAGGCATCCCATAGTGCCAACCCCCACCCCCTTTGTTGCAAGGCACCCCAAAAATGGGGGAGGGGGATGTTGCAATTGCAACTTGGAGGCGGAGTTATCCTCCAAGTTGCAATGAACCTAACCTAAGAGAGAGAGAGAGAGAGGAAGTGGTGTTCGCCCGACAGCTGTCAGGCGCATATGAAGAATTCAGCCGAGCGACCGTAGTCTTATAGGACCCCTAATCAGCCAGTTAGCATCATCAGCCAGTGCCAACGGGAGCCATCAGCCAGTTGGCTTATCTGGATGATTTTCCAGATTGCACTGTTTATTTAATTAAAGCATATATTCTGGCTTAATCAGCCAGTTGGCTTAGAAGGGTGAGTTGCCAGATTGCGCTCTTTATTTAATTAAAGCACATATTCTGGCTTAATCCGCCAGTTGGGTTAGAAGGCTTCTTAGAAGGCATAAATGGCCTGTATATATTAATAACCTTCGAACAAATTAAAAGCGCACATACACTCACCGACTGTACGCCCATAAAGCCCCTATTATCACACACACACACACACACACACACACCACACAAAAGTATCACCAACAATCGTCTAAGTATAGACTTTTAGGAGCTCGTCCCATCAACAGCACATGGTGAAATGAGGGCTACGACACAAACACATACGTACACACACACACACACACACACACACACAAAAAAAAGGCATCACCAACAATCGTCTAAGTATAGACTTTTAGGAGCTCGTCCCATCAACAGCACATGGTGAAATGAGGGCTACAACTTTTTGGAGCTCACCGCATCAACAGGAGATGAGGGCTACGACTTTTTAGGAACTCACCCCATTAACACCACGTATCCGATATGAGGGCTACAACCAAGCGTCCAAACTTGGGCGATTGGTGGTGAAACCAACAACCCACCATCAGCCAACTCCTGGTAGATCGACAAGGTCGGTAAATAGGACCAATAGACAGACCTATTAAACAAATAGGATCCCGTTATTGTAACACTCGATCATGTTGTTTATTTCCCTCTCTCACCACCAGTTGGCGTATCTGGTCGAGTTGCCAGTTTGCACTATTTATTTAATTAAAACATATATTCTGACTTTAAGCCCCATTTGGCTTAGAAGGTCGAGTTGCCAAATAACGATATTTATTTAACATATATTCTGGTCTAGAAATTCGCTTTAGAAACCGGCCAATTGATATAATTAAATACCGTGTACCAACAAAAAGGAATAAATAAAACGCCAATACATGGTTCTGTTTATTTAGGCGAATTAATGGAAATATATATACATTGGGGTGTATATATATGATCCAAAAATTATAATAGCATCATGAACGTGGAATATATAATCAAAAATATACAAAACGGTGCATTATCAATATATTAGTACCGGAAAAATATATACAGTTATATTAAATATATACAATCAGAAATATACAAAACGTTGTATCATCAAAATATTAGTAAAGGAAAAAATATAGTTATATTAAATATATTAAAAATATACGAAACGTATAATCAAATTCATATTAGCACAGGAAATATATATACACACAATTTAAATATATATACCTTATGTTCTACGGTGCAAAACGCTAAACTCACATAATAGAGTCTACATCCACATCGCTATTACTTTGTACGACGTGGTGAAACCGTCCAAGCATCATTTCACCGTTTAACTGATACGGAGGCCTATACTCGACATAAATGGCCTTCATATCATTCAATACTATTTTTGTGCCCACTTTACACCCGGTTGGCAAGTTATCTTTAAACACAGCTAGAATACAATCAAAAGCACGCAAAAAGAGGTCATCGTCAACCACAACATCAAATACAAGTATATAAACACGCCTTTCCAATCGGTTTTTTTTTCTTATCGCCCCGAGATTTTCAATCGTGAACTCTTCTTCACTCTGCATAGCGGCAGTTGAAATAATCTTCCAAGTCGTAACGACAGCTATTCATTATATAGAGGTACAGTTCTTCAGGGTGAACAGTGTAGGTGACCTCAGCCCTGTACCGCTCAAGGGCTTTGCACCAAAGTTCAGGATATTTAGAAGAATCTAAACCTTTTAAATATGCATCCAGCTCTAGTCCATTCTCGCCCTGTTCATTCCTACATTCGATAAATCCGTCGAGCAGAGCGGTGTATGTGTATTCAAGAACCATGTCAAAGCATATCCGTAACATGGGCGTCTAATATAGGCTTCAGCTTGCGGAATCCGACGATTTCAAACATTCTGTCGAGGATGAAACGGTTTCTCGTAGGGACAAGAACGTTATTATCAGCTGCGTTCTTCCACATCAGTCGTATATCAATGCATGGCTGTTCGTTATTTATATACAACGTGCAAACAACGGCATATGAGGGGGCATCACTAATCTGCTCTTTTCTTGTACCTACGCCTGCAGGCATTTTATAACGGTCCTCCCCCCACTTCTCAACTATCACGAAGACGCTATTCTTCTCCTCAACACTTAAATAAATAACATTACGTTTGCTTGCTTGCCAGCAAATCGTTTCAAGTACATAGTTAATGGTGCCGGTTTCACGCCTGAACACGCGCAATGACTTCGTCACAGAGACATCGTACGAGGCGTTGAGAATGGTTCTCAAAGGAAGTTCCATCGTATTCACATGTCCACTCAGTTCAAGCTCTGAGATGACTATGAGTCGCAGGTGGCCGGATCGGCTCGACGGGACGGGGTGGGTCACGCTGATGAAACGCGTATGGGTTTGTTCGAACTCGTATGTTCCGTGAGGTACACGGGTGGGCGGCACAGGAATGCGTCACACTGCTAAAGCGTGTACAGGCTTGTTCGAACACGCTTGGACAAACAGAATTTCCCGAAACGAATTTAATGTTTTATCACTCACCAGACGTTCATTTCCACAAACTAAACATCTTCATAAACCGGCGCACTATTAGAGAGGAACATATGTTCATATTTGGCCTTTTTGTTTAACAACGATACTCGTCTCTAAATTCTGTTAAAAACTCACACAGCCCATTAGCCACAACCTCACTACAAACCTCATCATGATATATATTAATATAGTAGTAAAAATACCGTATTTTCCGGCATATAAGGCGCACGAGCATATAAGACGCACCCCAATTTTGGCAGGCATATTCTTGAAAAAAAATTAAAAAATATAATACTTGCCGGTAACCAAAAGCCTACCCATGACCCTGACCTTGAGCATATAAGGCGCAGGATGATTTTCTGAGAATTTTTTGGGGAAAAAAAGCGCGCCTTATATGCCGGAAAATAAGGTACTTAAGATTCTTCTCAACCATAGGGTACGAGTAGTCGGTATGGTGTAACATGATATAATATCGCTTGTCACACCACTCATCCACAAGACTCACTCTCCATAACCGTTGCTTATCTTCTGAACGTGTTGCTTCTGATACTTCGCAGTATATGTGAGCCTTTATAAAGCTTAGGTCTATAACGTACTTCAGTACATCGTCTGTACTACGAAATCCTACAACGCCCTCGCCAGAATACCGGTAGAGTATTTGAACATCTTGGTCCTTCGCACGGATCAGTGTAGCCTTAAAAGAGGCAAAGGAGGGGGGAATAGGGAGTTTTTCAGTATCCACCACATCTATGCACTTTGCTGAATACCACTTCATAAATGTTGAACACGCAATATTAAAGGTAGCCATTACTATTTTTTCTTCTACGCGAGAAAATACACGTCTGAGCTCAAGGGTATACAGAGGTCAAATGAGCACGCAGGGATAGAGGCATGCTCAGGTTGCGGCATGACCCACGTTGCTGGTCTTACAGTGGGCGGGGCTTACCTTTTTACTGTACACACGCACGCACGCAAAGGAGAAAGTGAAACGCTAGTTGAAACACGATTTATTTAATAAACGAAATATTCAAGGTGTATATACAGGGTGTCCCATAAGTCCGGCATCATAGGAGAAATTCATATTTTTCTATTTCTACATACCATAATTCATATTTTTATCTTTCTACAGGCCATAATGTCTGTGAGCAAGGAAGGACGAATCCAGATAATTCTACTCATAGGAAATTGGAGTCAAAGAGAGGCCGCTGCTGAATTTAACAGACTGCATCCAGACCGCGAGCCAATAATACAGAGTGGTGTTAGCAGACTTGTTGCAAAGTTTAAGGAAACAGGATCCATAGAAGATAAACCACGCAGTGGACCTTCAAGGAGGTCCACTGACGATGATACAGCGACTGCTATCCTGGCTCATTTTAACAGAAGTCCCAATAAGTCTCTTTGGCGATTGTCCGCCGAGAGAGGAGTGTCGAAAAGTAGCATCCATCGCATTCTTCAGGCTCACAAATGGCATCCATATAAACTTCAGATCCTACAGAAATTAAGCGAAGATGATCCCGACCGGCGGATGGAATTTTGCGAATGGGCTACGGAACAATATGCTCGGAATGCCAATTTCCCGTCCACCATTCTGTTCAGTGACGAGGCAGTTTTTTATGCAAATGGTGAGGTAAATCTCGGGTGATGGTATGGTGTGGCATTTGGAAGGATCGCATCATAGGCCCCCTCTTTTTCGATGAACATGTCACTGGAGGCACCTACCTACGTATTTCTCAAGGAAGAAGCATTTCCCAGTGTCTTGAACGAAGAAGGAAATTTCCCAACATGGTTCCAGCAAGACGGTGCTCATGCACATTACAGCACCCAAGTAAGGGAATACCTGTACCAACAATTCCATGGTCATTGGATAGGACGTCGATGGCGTGTGGAATGGCCAGCTAGAAGCCCGGATCTCACGCCACTAGATTTTTATCTCTGGGGCCACTTGAAATCGCTGGTATACGCAGAGAAAATTAGGAGTGTTGAACATTTGCGGCAGCGCATTATTTGGGCATGTAACACCATTACTCCTGACATCATTCACAGTGTGCTTGCTGACTGGGTACCACGTCGGAATTTGTGTACTGAAAACAATGGTGGACATATTGAGCACGTTCTGTAAATAAAAGCTTTTGTTTTGCCTTTTTTATTATTTTTCCTATGACGCCGGACTTATGGGACACCCTGTATATTTAGAAATACGTGTTATAAATAAGTTAACAATAGACATATCAAAGATTATGGTATCGAAAGGGCACGGTATCATAGGTACCAGGCACCTGGTAACGTTTCCTATAGGTGTTACGGCACACCTTTGTACCCCTAAGTTCCTTTACGCCCCTCAGCTCCTGCGCCCGAAAATTGTGGGTACCTACAATTAGTTGGGGAGGCTGGTCGCCCTCATCTTCTTCCAAGCACACTAGCTCCTTCAACGAATCAAAGTTAACGACCCGCCGATTCGCATGGTTAAGCGTGATACCCTTAGCTTTCGCGATATACTTCGTATCTTCCCCCACCCTCACCCGTACCCCATAGGTTTTCGGTCCTGTTGACACAAACGAGTCGGCGTATGCAATGTCTCCATACTCATCCTTGATCTCGTCAGTTAGCTCTCCGAGGAACTCCCCAATAGCGGGCATGTATTCACCCCTCCTCACTGTGAATATCACGCTATCTGTATCGGCATACAAAACCCGCCGCCCAAGAGAATGCAATAGACCCCAAAATTTGATGCTTGCGTAGGCTGTTGTGAAGCTGGCTACAGGTATGTTTGTAACACGTGAAGTATCTGCGGCCAATTCGGTATTGTTGTACTTTATAATATAAGTATTACTTCCATTCACAATCTCCATGACCTCCTTATCGGGTTCGTTGGCATAATCCCAGACTTCACTATAACTTTGTGCCAAATGAACGTTCCCTTTCCCAGTATTCTGCGCAAATTTTCCCCAAAGACTGTTTAGGCACAACTTTGCACTAAAGCGCTTGCCAGGTTTCTTTACAATTTTTTGAACGATCAAGCTGTATACCTTCACGGTCACGGTAACGCTGAATATAAGACGTTTTTACATATTCGGTATCAAACCCTCGCAGATATCCTGACGCCTCAACCTTATCCTTCAAAAAAGCGTTTATATATGGTGTAAAAAGGTTGGGTAGCTTCTGAAACCTCCACACCTCATGTATCTTCATTATTCTATACCCATGACGAACGGCTAGGGCCAGCTCAGGACTTGTGTATATACACCTCTGATCTTACGCTGGTGGGGTGTATGGTCACAATCACTATTGTTCTCTTCTGCGCACTTCACGCAAGGGGGTAAACATGAGCTCGTGATCTATAACGACGGGTAAGACCGGCATCCATAAATCGCGAGGGGGGAGCACATCTACGAAAGAGAGTCCAAAGTAGCGCTCATTCAAGTTGGCTGAAAACTCCTCGATGGTTGGTATGATGAGACCCACCATTTTTTCAGGTGCACCTACGGGGTACGGATTGTTCCTCATCACGTAGGGGTATAAAGAACAGAAGTCGTAGTAATGGAGTTTCACACTCTCCGTAGGCGGAATGTATAGCTTGAAGGGATTTGTACGCCCTCCAAACAAGCTATCACCGCATTTGAGAGGATCCAGCACCATTGAACGTTTGATCGTGTTTATTTCTTCATGATACTGTCCATCTCCCTCCATCCCTGCATCATACTCATGCTCCCACAAAACTTTGTGAGTGAACTGGGATCCTATAAGTCGATCGCGGGTGCGGGTCCACGACCATAACTGCGGGGGTTGTTTCTGTGGATAATGGCTAAGGTGTCTTTAGGCATGAAGTTATTCTTGAATACCGTAAAACATAAAGAGGCGATGGTGGTTGCGACTTGCAACGGATCGCATTTGAAACAACATATGCACATCCTTCTAAAGGCCTGGAAACATACTCTAAGCACGCGCACATCACTCACGCAATAACGCTCACATTCATCAGCTATATTATAAGGATTACATTCATTAAAACTGTTGTAGTATCGGTCAAAATCTTCAAGTTCATCTGTGCTCATATATTCATAGTTAAAGTAATGTTTGGGTGAAGGTAGACCTACGTAATTTAAAGTTTCGCTAGTGAGGAATGTGTAAGGGAAATATCCTTTTGAAACTTCAGCGGCTACGCCCATCACCTTGGGTAGCTTTGCTAATTTACAAGGTGTGAATAATAAAGTGTCTTTAAACTGTACATTATCTCTTATTTGCATCTGTATTAGTTTGTTACCTCTTTTCAATGGATCACCTGTAAATATCTTAGAGGACTCGTGCTCAAGCAACTCCTTATACAGGAACTGCGTGTCAAATTTTGCCCCGTTATGGGCGAGAATATACACAGTCATTTTCTTTAACTTTTCCGCTAACTTGACAATATAGGACACAAAGAGTTTTACAGGGCTATCGTGGGCAATCGTTTTGAAAACGTTTTTCCGTTTACCACATTTGTGACAGTCATCACAATCGATCTCCATACACTCATCACATATAGTCTGGCTCACAAGTAAATCTGGAATAACCTCTTTGGATTCAGCGTTCGTGTATGTTTCTATATCGTAGTACACAGTTATACAAGGGCTGTTTTTAGGCTTTGCATCTTTCATATAACATACTTGCTTTACTCCAACCGCCTTATATTTCTCTTGGCATGTACAACAGTGAATTTCATCACATTTAGGCGTGAATTTTCCCCAATTATCCATCATATGAAATATATCACATTCACAGATTCTCATTTTCCTGCACGAAGCAATTGAATTATGGAGCTCAAATAGTTATTTTTGAAAAATGTGCGTCTACACACACTACAATCCCTCTTCTCAGCTTCAACTACACGGCTTTCACATTTGCAATTTTTACAATGTTTCACTATATCATCCGCAAACTCGATACACCCCTTACACAAATCATAATGTCGTCCATATTTTCGACTTTTATCATAACTCGCGTAAAGGTCCCTTATATAACGGATGGGGAGATACGTTGTCCCTGTCAGCCCTAAAATAAGTAGGGGTCTTGTACGATCTCTCACACAGCTTTTAAAAGCATTCACAGTTCTACGACGATCATCCATTCCAAATACAACTATACGAACATTCATTTCCTATTCTACCCTTCTCAGCTCTTCAGGACTCATGTTACAGTCAAACTCAAGTTTACATCTACAGCTAATTTACGGGCACGCTCCACTACCGTAGGCAACCAAATTTTTTGGGTTCGTGTATTTAGTACAGTAAACATGCGCGCTAGGACCGCTGCTATAAAGCCGCAATCACGATCGACGTTTATATGCCGTCTAAAAATAGCCTGAGAATTGAAGTTAAGAGTATGTGGTGTGGAACTATGGCCCGCAACACGGAATACACGGTCAATATTTACCGTGAAGTTGTCCATATTGAAGGCTATACTACTTTGAGAGGCTTGCATTATACGGCCTAATATATACTCTATCTCCAGCGGCCAAACGTCTGAACGGTATTACTATCCAAAATCACCTTCATCTCCGTCATCTGACCTGAAATCGAAGGACAGCCTCGATCTGACTTCACGTTCGTCGCGGTTCTGAAGGGCAAACTCTACAATACGTTCAACAGTGTTCAATGCCATTGCTATACATGGTTCTAGGATCAACCCTGACTATATACCGATTTCTAGTCAAAGTCGGGATGGGGGTTGCGGTGCGTAGGAACTCGAATGTTATGCCAGCCTCAATAGAACGGGAAGCTGCCGTGGAGGATGTACCCGGAATTGAATAAGGGGGTATATTTGGGGAAGGTACCATTGTGGGGATTATGTCGTAAGACGTTGAGGGTTGGGGCTCTATTACTGGTGGTCTAATAACCGGGTCAATCCTGGCGCGCTTTATACCTGACGTGGAAGGTTCTTCATCACGCCTCTGCTTTGAACTGGCGCGTGCTACAGGTGTCGCTGGTGAGGGCTCGTAGGCGGGGAAGGATTCTGTAGCTGCACGGTCAACAGATTCATCTGTGATGTCGATGATAGGATGCTGTACATCGTCATCATTCACGGTTCTGTGGGAGAAGAAAACAAACTATAAGGAGCAGGGCATCAGGACAAAATCCCCCCGAGGACAAAATCCCCCCGAGGACAAAATTCCCCGAGGACAAAATCCCCCTAGGACAAAATCCCCCCTAGGACAAAATCCCCCCTAGAACAAAATCCCCCATCGAATTTAAAAAAAATTAAAGGATAATCAATATGAAAAAATCCCCCGAAGTCAAAAGTAAAACGATTTAATAATAAAACAATTTATTGATAATAACAATTTAATGATAAAACAAAATGACCAATATAAAGTAAAATCGAAGACTAAAAACTTAAATTAAATGCGATGCCTCTGAGAAAATCTAAATTTGTTCTATTTTCATAATCCTGTAAAATTGTTAGAATACGATATGCAGAAGCTTTGTATTCCTTTCTTGGCGGTTCAGTTGAGAGGCCGGCAATACTTTGGTCCATTTGAACGTTTTGAAAACTTATTTCTCTTTCAAGAACATTTAGAAACTTCCAAATATTTGGATGAGAGCACCCGGAAAAAGAAGCAAGGCGCCTATGCCAACCTTCAACAGAATTGTTTGTCCGTGGGAGCTCAGCATTTGTTCTTGCGTGCATATTCCATGTAGATATACTAAATATTGGCTCTCGGCGTCCTCGTCGACATGGTCTTCCAATATACTGCAGTTATCTTCAAAATAATCTAAGATTGGCAAGGCTTCTACTGGTAGAAGATCATGTAGCTGTTCAAAAGCAGCCTCAACATCTTCAGGGGGTACAAAGGCAAGGGCTGCTATCATTCTCGTTTTGAGAGAGAAATCATTGTTTTCCTGATATTGTTTCTGAAATCCAAACTGCTGTATTTTTCTATAAATATTCTGGCATAAGTGAAAAAAACATCCTTTGACTTGTAACTCAGGAAAGCTATCTAGTAAAGAATTCAGCATCGCCTTTTCAAAATCAACCATTGCACTTGTAGGAGTACAATTTGTCATATTATTTACCTCTTGTATCAGTTTGGTATAAGTTGTTTGAGTTTTATCAGGCAAAAGTGCATAGATGCAGGGTATTGTATGTTGCTCTGTTAAGGCATGAATTGTATACAGTTGAGTAAAAATTTCAGGGACTACTTTAAATGTTCCATCAAAGAACCAATGAGAAGAATTTGCTAAAAATTCTATGCTTTTAGCAGTTCCAAATATTAAAATTCTCTTACCTCCAGACGTTGAATCATGCAGCAAAAAATTTTCACCATCAGCAGTTTGGATAAAATTTTCAGGTATAACAAGATCTTGAGCACATGCTGGCAAAGGTAAATGGTTCTTATTCTTGTCTGTAGCGTCTAACATCTCGCCGAAGATGATGAAGGGAATGTATTTTCGTCGCTACTTCTTCCGATATTGATGCACAAGCCACATTGTGGTGTATCTGGTGCATGGGTGTGATTGTGCAATTTTTCGATAATTTCACTTTGCAACACTTTCACCTTGCTTTACATGAAGCTTTAGACCTTCGGCGTTCACATTCGTAGGATACTACACCATTTGCCAATTCTTTCTGCTTCACATAAATATATCCTTCATATAATAATTTAACTTGTCCTTTATTACTTTTAACGAACTCCATCTTCTATGGGTGAAAGCAGAATGCGAACTAAAATTAAAGCTATTTGTAAATCGAGGTAAACTTTTGGATAAACTTTTGGAAATAAACTAGTTGGTTGGTCAGAGAATATAGGTTTCATTCATAGAAACTTTTTATATAAATCGGAAGAAGCTGCTAGATAAAAATCCTGGAGGATTTTGTCCTCGGGGGTATTTTGTCCTCGGGGGGATATTGTCCAAGTACCAAGGAGCAGCACTCAAAATTTGTAATATTTTGTAAATTGCCCACTTAGGGGCGTGACGTGTTAGAAATGGATTCTGTAGAAAAATTCAGGCTCACGAGCCCATCCACATGTATTATATCTGGCCCTACAGGATGTGGTAAAACTGTGTTTATGCTTAAAATCATTAAAGAAAAAGGGTAGATGTTCTCAAAATTTGTGCATAAAGTTATATGGTGCTATTCGACGTATCAATCAGTATTCAACGAGTACCAAGAGGATATTTTGTTCCACAAGGGGGTCTATGACGTTAATTCGTTAAAGGGAAATGAACATACAGTCATTGTAATTGACGACCTCATGTTGGAGATGGATAAAACGTTTGCCGAGACATTTACAGTATTCTCCCACCACCTTAACATAAGCATGTTCTTCATCAATCAGAATCTATTTTTCAAAAATAGATACATGCGCGATGTGTCGCTAAATACAAAATATCTAGTCTTATTCGCGCAACGTAGAGTTGCATCGAAAATTGGGGTATTAGCCCGTCAAATGTTCCCGAATCAGCGTAAGGAGTTTTTGGAGGTTTATAATGAGGCCACAAACCAGCGTTATGGATATTTGCTTTGTGACCTTCACCCGCGAAACACGTTTAGGGTGCTTCTAAGAGCGAATATATTCCCAAGCGAGCCTGAAACGGCGTATATTCTAGAATGACAAATAGGCTAAAGAAATACCATAAATTAATAAAAATCTATCAAAGATTGCCCCGGACGCTGCAACAGATGTTTGTTAAAAATATATACTCTGACTTTTTAAAATGCATCGTGAAATCTGTCTTAATGTTATAAAATGTAATGTACAAATGAAACCCTTTCAGAAGACTCGCTTACGTCGTTACAAGAACATAATACGAGAGCTCGCTCATAAAAGTCAAACTGTGGGGAAGAAAAAGCGTATTATTTTACAAAGAGGAAGATCATTCCTGCCTATCTTATTTTCAGTTTTGGGTCCTTTACTGGCTAGATTAATATAATGAAGAAGGTGGTTGTGATTCCGCACGAGGTGTATGCCTCATTGCAAAGTTCAAAAACTCCAGACACGGTACTAGAACCACGTAAAAGTAGGCTTAAAAGAATGGAAAGCTACTTACTAGCCCTATTAAACAGTGAAAAGTCACCTGATGAGAAAAGGATCTTGTACCAAGAGGCTTTGCAGAAATTTCTTCATGAGTACGAAGATTATAAACATCCTACAGAGCTCCCCGTGGTTATTAGGCACAGCTCGAGTAGTGCTGAGCATAGCGACACAGGACCTGACGATGACCAGCCAAAGAACAACGGTACACAACACTTAGAACGAACATGTGCTAAAAAACAGCCTCCCACAAACATTGAGGAATAAAGGGTTAAGTCTTTATAATCTATTGAGTGAGAACCCCATCATACAGTGGACCGATACAGGCGAGATCATTGTTGAAGAAACAACGATACAAGGGTCCAATATCATTGATATTGTTCATGATCTGGTGAGAAAGTGGGACAGACCCTCACCAACAGGATGGAAGCATATTAAAGCAAGACTACAACAAATAAATGTCCCCAAAACATTGATAAGTAATCTGAATAGGTTAAAAGACTTGGACCAAGTCTCGCATGTGTCCAACTGAATACGCCATCGCCCCCAGCAGTAACAGTGTCTCTGAAGAGGAGAAAGAAGAGAACAAACGGTCAACCCTACCCACGTGCCTCTAAAATACGCATATAGCTAACATATTAAGTAAACGCTATTATGACATTTCTAACCCCGCCTCCTATGGTGGCGTTAATAGACTATACAGAGGTGTTTACTGTGGAAGGAAAAAAGATGTTGAGAGATTTTTGCGGGAAAAGGATACTTATACACTTCATAAACCGGTGAAAAAAAGGTTTAAAACGGCTAAGACAACAGCTGCCTCGATTGACTCTATTTGGCAAGCGGTTTTAACAGACATGCAAAGATATTCAGTGTATAACGATGGTTACCGCTATATCCTATTCATAATAGACGTATTCTCTAGATATCTGTGGCTAATTCCCCTGAAAAATAAATCGCCTAAAACAGTTGCTAAAGCGACCAAAACGCTGACGTTGAAAGAAAACAGGATTCCTGACTATTTTGTACGGATATGGGGAAAGAATTTATAGGACGCGCTTCTCAGAACATGCTGGCAGAGTTTAATATCAGCTATTACACTACCAATTCTATACATAAGGCTCTTTAGCTGAAAGAGTTCAACGTACCATAAAGGAACGCATGCACCGCTATTTTACACATAAAAACACATCCAGATAAATAAACGTTCTCGGGTCATTGGCTTCATCCTACAACCGTTCACACCATCGCACGATCGGCACAACACCTAACGAGGTTTTAGAAAGAGTTATGCGTCCAGAGGTAAGAAGAGATGGAGCGCCACCACCACACTCTGCGCGTTTCAAAATCAATGATTATGTAAGGCTGTCACGTTTGGGGAATAAATTCGCGAAGGGTTTTGAGCAAGGATGGACACGTGAAATTTTTAAAGTTAGAGGCTATGAGGCCTAAAGGTGAGATAATGATGTGTTACATTGAAGATTTTAATGGGGAAGAAATCTCAGGAGGCTTTTACCGGGAGGAGTTGCAGAAAGAGGCATTTAATTTAGGAAAAAGTGAGTTTAAAATTGAGAAAATTATAGGAAGCAAAGGTTCATCAAAGAGAAAAATGTACCTGGTGAAATGGCTGGGTTACCCAGATAGCTTCAACACCTATATAAAAGCTGATGCAATAATGAAGCTCAAATAGTATGCAACATGGCTCCTAACCATTTCTACGTCACACTCCCTTCCTCTTCTTCTCTGTCTGTACATCCTAACAACACCCTCGCCAACTTTTTTACAGAACTCCATGGACCCATTGAATTGGAGCATGATTCGTATGAGGTGGGGTTATGTGAACTCCAGTTAGCCACAAAATTTTTAACTCCTGAAACTGAACAAATCATATTCCTGATCATCAGAAGATACGACGAATGCGAAAAATTAGGCATAGCCTTAGACAATACTATGCGATCAGTCCTGTTCGGTGAGAAACGGTACTATAGCACAAATATATCGCTAGGAGTCGGGTATTATGATACAGCAATGGACATTGTAACGGGGTTAAACAAGAGTCTTGAAAGGTCGCGCCTGACATACGATTTACTTTTTGAAGTCGTAAACATAGACACGCCTGCATGCTCAATGAAGTTAAAGTCAACGCTTAGTAGAAATATTAAAGATAAAGAGCTGTTCACAATTGTGGCTGAGGGCCGATATAGCGCAGCTCTCCAAAGAGATACCTTTCATAAGGCCCAGCATGACTTGTCCAGCTTAATGTATCAAATGAAGATGGAGAAGTTGGGTGAATACTCTCCGTCCCCAGACATGTGCTATATTTACAGCAATATCGTAGAGCACTAATTTGTTGGGGACACCCAGGCGCGCCTGCTGCGCATTGCACACATCCCCCAACCATAGAGGGAAAAGTTTGAGCATTACATATGACAAGCCCCATTATGTGAATGTTGCGACTAATCTATTAACCAACATCTCGATATATATAAGGACGATTGAGGGAAAAAATTTCCCATTCGGTGATGGGAGCTTAACTGTGAAACTACACTTTCGTCGTTTATAATGACTCGAAGATCGTTCACACTATACCGAGGGGAAAGGTACCAGCGTGGGAATGGACTTGGATCCATTTTTTCATCCATACTACGCACCGCTGTCCCACTGTTGAAGAGGGGTGCCAGGTACCTAGGGCGGAAGGCGTTACAAACAGGTTTTAACGCGGCAAAAGACATAATTGGTGGCACTAAGCCTAAATAAGCTCAAAAAACATCTAAAATGTACACGGGATGAGATCATCAAAGATTCAAAGAGAAAAATGCGTGGTGGCGGAAAGAAGAGATCTGTCAGGAAGAAGGGGTTAACAGCGCGTGGCGCTAAACGTAAAAGGAAATAAAAAATGATGTGTTCTAAGTGTATGGAACCTATGGCTTATCTTTTTTTGGCTGATATAAGCTGAGGACATTATTCTCACGAATAATAGGTTGACTAATACTTGTCGAGGGAGGTGGCATTATTTCTGACTCGTCATGGCGCGTTTCATCCATCCGTGTACTTCACAATGCTGTAAATCGGAGCTGTCCCTCTTTGATATGCCCCGCACTCAGGTCTCTATTGAGCATAGCGACTTTATTACAATTAACCCATTAAACACAATTAGTTCACCCAGTGCCACTATAGAATTCGTGATGCCCAGCGCAGGCCCTTATTTTTTTGACCCGAGCTGCATGCACATGTACGCTAAACTGCGTATAGTCCATTCTGATGGAACGGACTGTAATGATAGTTACTCTGCCTACCCTGAAACCAACATTTTACACCCCATATTCAGCCAGTGTGAAATGTATTTAAACCAGGTTAACATCTCGGCAGGAACGGGGTACTGCCACTTACGAGCCTATCTGGAAAATGTCCTCAACTTTTCAAAAGAAGCGAAGGACACCTTTTTAACCGCCGAGGGTATTACCACACTAAAGATGAAAATGGAATAAAGGATAAATTTAAAAATTCAAAAAAAGATATATGAATGTTTTGGACGCCTGCATACAGACTTCACATTCCAGGAGAAGTTGCTTATGAACGGGGTGGATATGAAGTTGAAGCTTACCCGCACGATTCCTGAGATCTGCATAAATCTGGGGTCTGATCAAGAAGAGGCGCGAAACCCGTTGTGATCACATCATGGAACGTATTTGCGTATACGCCGAGTGAAATTAAGTTCCCCGAAACAAATAGAAATTGAGAAAGACTTAATACACGCCACAGTAAAATACCCAATTAACAGGGTACAGATCAAACTGTACACGGTCCCCGCGGGTTGGCCTCGAAGCAACTAGAAAACGTGGCCCTTGGAGTCCTACCTAAAAGGATATTAATTGGAATGCAGGACCACGCCTCGACGAATGGAAAATATAAAAAGAGTGCCTTTAAATTCGAGAATTTCGGCCTTAAAAATATTACTCTATACGTAAATGGCTCGCTCTGGGAGGGACCATGATTACGGACTACTCATCAGACGCTGTGTTCCCGCTCTGCGCGAGAGCATATAGTAGTCTGGCTCATAATACAGGGCCTGTGACGAACTTGGTTTGGTGTAACGCAGAAAGAATTTGTCGAAGAATTTAACATTTATTCATTTGATATTACGCCTGACTTGTCTGCTGGCGCAATACGCATTTAAGTCCACAGCAGAGTGGGAATATCTCAGTCAGGTTGGAATTTGCCAAGCCTATAGACGCGCCTATAAGTGTACTCGTGTACCTCGAATCACAGGCACTAATAGAAGTTGATCGTTTCAGGAACGTGGTCACAGACTTTTAAAATGGACGCGAATACACTCCAGAGAGTAATGAAAAGTGACCGTTTCACACGCTCAAAATTTATCGGTGTGTTTGCGAAGAATGAAATATTGAAGCTGCCAAGTACGAGAAACTGGTACGGGATTATCGTTAACACCGACATTGTGGGGGTGAGGGGATTCATTGGTTTGCAATCTATTTTAAAAATAGGGAAAGAATGTACTATTTTGATTCACTCGGATTTCAGCCCTGGAATGATTCGGTAATTGTGCAGTTTATGCGCAATTACGTGCCTGAGATTGTTTGGAACCCATATCGTTTTCAAGGATATTATACTGAAACATGCGGTTGTATTGCATTTATTTCTCATGCACATGTCACGTGGGAAGGGATTTATGAATTTTTTAAAATTATTCGATTTGTGCGACACAGATGAACGATAAAAGTGTATGCAGACAGATAAAAAAAGGTTCCCATATGTTAGCACCCCTGTAATGTGTAAAGGTGTATATCTATATTGTGTAAAGTTGTATATACATTTGTAACTGTAGCCATTAAGACTTATTTAACGGATACTGGTTCCGCTTTGTACATGTTTTCTGCATTTAATAAATGAAAATACAATGTGTTTTGTTCTTAACCTCAAAAATACTTACATTATTCCTCGATGACGTGGCACTCGCTGGACCGAATTGTCCAATACCTCAACTTCTGTATTCAGTCACTGGGTTGGCTGCGGAGAAGCCCCCATTTCATTTATCCCCTTTCATCAAAAGTAGCTATAAACGTCCTAGCTCGGATTCGGTCCTGTAATTAAATAAAGATAATGTCACGAATTTGAATGCAGAAATTATAAAAGTTTTAGTTGGGTGTGCATGCACCATCTGCCGCAATCAGACTCGAACCCGGAGCCAAATCTTAATAGTTTTTAATATTCTATTGAGTTTTATAAAAATTCCACAAGAAACGTACAAATAAAAACACACCATATATATATATATATATAATATATATATATATACACTGGAATAATCCCCAAAGGAAGCAGAGAATAAAAAATATTTTTGAAAACGCTTTTACTGACGTCTTTTATAAGTTAACATCGATTGAAACTAGATTACTAATTATAAACGAGAAAAAATGCAAACTATTTTTCAAAGCAATTATTATGACATTTATAAGTCACTTACATTCTCTTCACTGATCGGTTCTAGCATTTCATCACAATTTTATCGGCATGTTTTCTGCTATTTTAAAATGAAAATACAATATGATTTGTTCTTAACCTCAAAAATACTTACATTATCTCCTCGATGACGTGGCACTCATTGGACCGAATGTGTGCCAATACCTCGATTTCTGTATTCAGGTCACTGGGATGGCCGGACGGAGAAGCCTCCATTTCATTTACCCCTCTTTCATCAAAAGTAGCCATAATACGGCCTAGCTCGGATTCGGTCCTGTAATTAAAATAGAGATTAATGTCACGAAATTGAATGCAGATAATTCGTTTTGTGTCCAACAGCGGCGTTGGCTTAACGAGAAAATTATTGTTAAAACTCCAATATATATATATATATATATATATATATGCCGAAATAATCACGATGCAAACAGAGAATAAAAATATTTTTGAAAACGTGTTTATTGACGTCTTTTATAAGTGAACATCGATTGAAACAATATATATAGAACGAGAATAAACACAAACTATTTTTCAAAACAGATATTATGACAATTAAGGGTTACCACGCAATATATATATATATATATATACTGAAATAATCTCCAAAGGAAACAGAATAAAAATATTTTTGAAAACGCATTTATTGACGTCTTTTTTGGATGTGCCATGCACCATCTGCATGCAATGAGACTCGAACCCGGAGCCAAATCTTAATAGTTTTTAATATTCCTATTGTGAGTTTTATAAAAATTCCACAAGAAACGTACAATTAAAAACACACCATATATATATATATATATATATAGTACAAACACACTGGAATAATCCCCAAAGGAAGCAGAGAATAAAAAAATATTTTTGAAAACGCGTTTATTGACGTCTTTTATAAGTTAACATCGCTTGAAACAATATATATAGAACGAGAATAAACACAAACTATATTTCAAAACAATTATTATGGTACTTAGGGGTTACCACGCAATATATATATATATAATATATATATATATATATATATATATACATATATATATATATATATACTGAAATAATCACCAAAGGAAACAGAGAATAAAAATATTTTTGAAAACGCGTTTATTGACGTCTTTTATAAGTTAACATCGCTTGAAACAATAAATATAGAACGAAAATAAACACAAACTATTTTTCCAAACAGATATTATGACACTTAGGGGTTACTTACATTTCAGCAGAGTCTCCATTGAAAGGTTCTAGGATTTCACCACAATTTTCCGCAACACTGTGTTGATAAAAGTTCATCCTGATCTACAGCTCTGAAAATTAGGCGCGTTGTGTGAGCATAATTGATTTCATCCTCAATCAGATGGGGGGAATTGTACAAAGATAACTGACTCATGGTGTATAAAACACGCGGTAAATTCAAGAAACTGTGGATCTGAGTCGAGATTGTCCCTTTATAAAGGGGCCTGTGACCAACCCTCAAAACACCATCGCTAGCTTCCTATTGGCTAGCGCTGAATTTTGGGCGACGGTTGACGTGTAGGCCTGCATAGCGGCGAAACAGGGGTCCTGGGAACCGTCCACAGGGCTGTGGTTGGTTGTCCTGTGAAATCTGGGGCGTGTCAGATTCCCGGATTCGTGGAGAGACGCGTTACGATTTGGTTCTCGATCTTGTATTCGAGAGAGGGAGGGAGGGAGGGGCGAGAGAGAGAGAGAGAGAGATTTTGGTAGAAAGATAAGAAAAGTTATGGTCAGCAGGGGTTTGAGATAGAGCATGGAACAGGGGTACAAGGATCCAATATCGTTGATATTGTAGGAATTTGAGCGATAGAATAGATAATGACAAAGATGTGTCATGTACTGGATCATTGAATACGATATCGCGCGAACTGAAATGACCCACAGTTGTGAGATATAATTTAAAATGCAAACCTTATCTCGAGTCTTGAGATTTGCTAATAAATAAACAATGTGTGTGTGTGTGTATATATATATATATATATATATACTGTATATATATGAGATACGTTCAGAATGGAAAGCCTTTTATGTCATGTATTCAAATTTTTGTTGTGGAAAGATAAGAAAAGCTTTGATCAACAGGGGTTTGAGAGAGAGAGAGAGAGAGAGAGAGAGAGAGAGAGAGAGAGAGAGATAAACAACATGATCGAGTGTTGCTATAAAGTAGTCTTGCATTTCTTTCCCCGTCCGAATTGTTCGAAGATTTACAACCCGACGAATTATTCTCTGGCCAGTACCCGCTCCGGCCTCGAGCCCGATTTCTTTTTCTGATCATTAGGGTATCCTGGGTAGCGAAGGCCAGGGCGGGTCTCGAACACAATTTTTTTCATTTTCTGATCATTAGGGTATCCTGGGCAGCGAAGGTCATGGCGGGTCTCGAACCCGTTTTTTTGTTCTTCCTGATCATTAGGGTATCCTGGGTAGCGAAGGCCAGGGCAGGTCTCGAACCCAATTTTTTTCTTTTTTCTTTCTTTTTTCTTTTTTCTGATCATAAGGGTATCCTGGGCAGCGAAGGCCAGGGCGGGTCTGGAACCCATTTTTTTTCTGATCATTAGGGTATCCTGGCTAGTGAAGGCCATGGCGGGTCTCGAACCCAATTTTTTCTTTTTCTGATCATTAGGGTATCCTGGGCAGCGAAGGCCAGGGCGGGTCTCGAACCCGTTTTTTTGTTTTTTATGATCATTAGGGTATCCTGGGTAGTGAAGGCCAGGGAGGGTCTCGAACCCAATTTTTTCTTTTTCTTTTTCTGATCATTAGGGTATCCTTGGCAGCGAAGGCCAGGGCGGGTCTCGAACCCGTTTTTTTGTTTTTTTCTGATCATTAGGGTACCATGGGTAGCGAAGGCCATGGCAGGTCTCGAACCCAATTTTTTTCTTTTTTCTTTCTTTTTTCTTTTTTCTGATCATAAGGGTATCCTGGGCAGCGAAGGCCAGGGCGGGTCTGGAACCCGTTTTTTTCTGATCATTAGGGTATCTATCCTGGGTAGCGAAGGCCAGGGCGGGTCTCGAACCCAACTTTTTTCTGATCATTACGGTGTCCTGGGTAGCGAAGGCCAGGCCGGGTCTCGAACCCAATTTTTTTCTTTTTTCTGATCATTAGGGCACCATGGGTAGCGAAGGCCAGGGCGGGTCTCGAACTCACCTCCGTTTAACGCTCATAAACGGCACTGGCTGATGAAGCCAACTGGCTGATTAGGGGTCCTATAAGACAGCGGCCGCTTAGCTGAAGTCTTCATATGCGCCTGACAGCTGTCGGGCGAACACCTCTTCCTCTCTCTCTCTCTCTCTCTCTCTCTCTCTCTTAGGTGAGGTTCATTGCAACTTGGGGGATAACTCCGCCTCCAAGTTGCAACATCCCCTCCCCCAGTTTGGGGGTGTCTTGCAACAATGGGGGTGGGGGATGCAACAAAGGGGTGTGTGGGGTTTTGGCACTATGGGGTGCCTTGCAACAAGGGGGTGGAGGGTTGGTACTGTGGGGGTGGGGTGGCACTCTTGCAACATTATGCAGCATTTGCACTTGCATTGCACGCTCCCATTTTGCGGTCATACTATTTACGACAACGACAAGAATGCAGCAAAAGTTAGCACACAGCTCGCAGGAACCTTCAATTGACTTTCAGAAATGATATGAAGTGCCATCTTCTTTGGTATCAACTATACACCAATTGCTGTAGTTCTCTGTTCCTCTGAAATGCTTGCAAAAAAGTTTTGTTGAATTACCTAAACGAATGCTTGTGGTCTTCTTGAGTTGATAGTAAATTGGGTTTTAAGGAAAAATGTGTAAAAATATCGTATTCGAATAAAGTACATGAGAACTTTCAACCTCTTGTGCAATAATTCCTTTCGGATGCTAGATAGTTTAATTGAGAATGTGTTCGGCACCACAAATGTTTGCCAATCATGACTTTGTTAGTATTGTTTAAAATTAACGATTGGGAGGGTTTCTCAATAGTTTAATAGATAGGATTAAACATTTCGAATGTCCAGATGTTTATAGAGAATTCGCCAAGTATACCATATGACTTTAAAAACAAACAGTATACTCGTTACTGAAGTCGCTCTCTCCTTCTCAGAGACAAAACTTTTGACTGAAGGAACAAATTCTCCCTACGTCGACAACTTTTTCTCGAATGCAAAAACCGTTCGAACCTACATTAACAAGGTCATAAAAGATAAAATGATTTAATCTAACCCAACCAAACTGGATCTAATTTGGCCTAAACTAATCTTAGTTACCTAACATAATCTAACTATACTTAACTTACATTTATAAAGAGTTTCGTAGCCGATAAAACTGGAATAAAATCTTTACCGGAACGATTTAGGAAATAATTCTATTTTAGATTTTGTTTTCTCGTTTAAAATGTAATATTTCGTACTGAAATACCTTTCTCAAATGTAAGAAATGTAATAAAAATCTTTATTGGTTTTTGGGGATTGAGAGAAAAATATTTTGACCCATTTAACAAACTTGACAAAACAAACGTGAATAACGACCAATATTATTTCGTTTTGATTACAACATTAATTTAACACGATTTTGAAACGTGGGAGTCCATCAAACAATTCTGTCAATCTTGATGCTTTGCAAACCTTCTTTGAGAAATCTGACCAACGTTTCTCTTCAATTTCGGTCTTAGCCTCTTCGAATATTGTCGAGAGCTACTTCAGCTCGTTGTGACAATTTTCACACGGAATTAAAATGGGTGAGTTTTCAGGCCAGATTACAGAGTTTAACTTATCAAAAATTGCTACAATGGTGTCACCTGTCAAAACTACAGAAAAATCAAAAAAATCCGGTAAAGAATTTTATTACACCCCTTAACTTAAAAATGGTAATCAGTGTTTCAATTTTCGATATTTTGTATACATAAAATGTACAGTTGGTGGAAGTGTTTTATTTTCGGCAAAGGATTTTTATTTCTTTTTTTTCTGAAACCCCAAAATTACTAATTAGTAATTTTTAATTTTTGTTTTTGACGAAAGTGCGATAAAGTAATTTTGTTTTCTTACCATTTACTTCAAAGTATTTTTTTCGGCAAATCAACATTTTTGTACATTTAATGCATAAAAATTGCATATTTTCTGTCTTAATTTTTGTTAATACGTTTTGTTTAGTAGTATGACTGCAAAATGGGAGATTGCAATGCAATTGCAAATGTCGCTGGCAATATTGATCAATGTTGCAAAGTGGTTATGAAACAAAGGGTAGGGGGAATGTCGCAAGCTGTTATGCAACAAAGGGGGAGGGGATGTTGCAAGTTGTTGTGCAACAATGGAAATGTTGCAAGTTGTTATGCAATAAAGTGGGAGGGGGAATGTTGCAACAGCAGCAAGGGGTTATGTAACTTGGAGGTGGAGTTATCCCCCAAGAGAAAGAAGAGGAGAGGTGTTCGCCTGGCGGGAGCCAAGCGCATACTAAGACTTCAGCCGAGCGGCCGTTGTCTTAATATGTTCCTAATCAGCCAGTTGGCTTATCTGGCTGAGTTGCCAGATTGCGCTGTTTATTTAATTAAAGCATATATTCTGGCTTAATCAGCCAGTTGGCTTAGAAGGCTGAGTTGCCAGTTTGCACTATTTATTTAATTAAAGCATATATTCTGGCTTAATCAGCCAGTTGGCTTAGAAGGCTGAGTTGCCAGTTTGCACTATTTATTTAACTAAAGCATATATTCTGGCTTAATCGGCCAATTGGCGTATCTGGCTGAGTTGCCAGTTTGCGCTATTTATTTACTTAAAGCATATATTCTGGTTTAACCCGCCAGTCGGCATAATCCGTCAGTTGGCTCAGTAGGCCTAACCAGCCATTTGGTATAATTAAATAATAATAATAACGTTCATATATACAACCAAAAGAACTAAATAAAATAACACCACATCACTATTTAGATGAATTATTGGATTGGCATAAACCGTCAGCTGGCTTAACCTGCCAGCTGACTAAGAAGGCCTAAACAGCCATTTGGCATAATTAAATAATAATAATAATAATAAAGTTTATATATACATCCAAAACAATTAAATAAACCACCAACACATCACTCTGCTTATTTAGACAAATTATTGGATCCAATTTCACGAAATATATTGAAAATAAATATACATTCCAAGAGAGGCGAAGGAATATATGCATCAAAAATAATAATAGCATAAGAACGAATTATTGGATTGGAATAATCCGTAGACCGTTTCACGATTATATGGTAATTTTTCAAATTGAATTTTGATAAACGCACACACTTTTATTTTTTTATATAAAGGAAGAAAAACAAATAGACAAAATATCATTTTATTTGAATGATAAAAAGGCACCCCTCAGATGGCACTTCTTTTACATTAATGGATAATTAGAGCAAATATAAGACTGAACGAAAAATATGTTTTAAAACAAAGCGACTTAAATTCTATTTAAGACATATATTGATTAAGAATATATGGATTTCAGTGGCTGAGGGACCTCCTTTCTCTGATTTTCAATGATTTGAAAGGCCAGTTGTCTCTCTTCCTCACTCTTTGTGAGCTTCTCATTAAACTCTGTAGCCAGTTTGACTCCTCGTTCAGCACAGTCGTTGATTACTTTGACTGCCATGACCCGATTACGGTGCTCCTCAATGTCTTCAAGTTTCTTGGGAATTTCTATTTTCAAACACTTGAAGAAGTCTTGTGTTTGAGTTGTGAAAAACTGGTAATCTTTAAGTCATTGGGGTTTTGCAACATTCGGGGGTCCACCTTTCTTGCCCTCACTTTTCGAGGAGGCGCGTGGTGAAGGTTGTGGAGCATTAGAACCTTATCATCTTCAGTCACGAGGTTTGAGAAAAAGCCAAATCCTACAAGATCCTCACTCAAGTACCAACCATGGTTCTGAAGTTTTTTGAGGGCTGTAGCACCCACTTCCTTATCAACCTGGATCTTGTAGATATGTAGCATCTTGAGGAGGGCCAAATCATTTGCTGGAGCATCAATTCCAACTGGAGATGTATACCAAGCTTGAAGATAAACTGTCACTGAAAAGGCGTTTATTCGTATCAGAGCTTGTTTTTCATGAGGGGTGAGAAGGAATTAGTTCCTAAATAAGTAAATTTTTAAGGAATAGATGCCCTTTCCCATCCATCTAGCTCTGCTGTAAGCTCCTGGGTAGTGGAATCTGCTATCAGAGCCTTTATTTGTTTTAGGCATTGGACAACCAAGGAAGATAAGTGCAAGTTCTAAGTATTCCCTGTAGTCACCTCGAGTGTGGCCCTCTTGAAGTTTGGAGTTGATGAAAGAAATAAGCTTGTCTCTGTGCTTCAAGATCCAATGATCTAAAGATTCTGAGGTGAGATCATTGGGTTCATAGGGCTTGTAATTCTGCTGATCAATGTTATCCCAACAATCTCTGAATCGATTGAATAAGGGAATTTGTGGACCCGAAGAAGAGAAAAACATGTCAAAAACTGCAGTGATAAGAAGCTCGTGGATATGGTGGCGGCATGCCAGAAAAAGGAGTGATCTCTGAAGGGCCTTTGGATGATGGTACAAGCCCCAGCATGGATACCTGTATTGCTTGCAGTAGTATCAAAACAAAGGCCTGCTACCCACTCATTTACTTGTGGCCATTGCTTCAAGACATCTAAAACTGCTCTCCCCATTTCTTCTCCCGTTCCAGAAATAAGCTTTGGAATAGACAGTAATTTTTCTAATTCGCCTGCACCAGTCACAACAATGGGCATTACATCAATCTTACCCCATGCATGGATGGAAGAAGCTTTCCATCAAAATGAATTATTAAAGGGGTATTTGGTTGGAAACTGGCTTTAATGTCTTCTCCCATCTGCATCCGTGTTGATCGCCGAGACCTGTAGATGAGGATGATGAAAGTGTGATCTCTTCAATTTCCACTCCAGCAGCTGAAAGGGCAGGTGCCACAATGTGCATAGCAGCTCTTGCAAATGTTCCAGTGCGGTCCAGAGCAGCCAAGAACTTTTTATCCCTAACAATTACACCTGGTTCAAGCTTCTTTTTTGAAGATGATGATGAGAGTGCTCTGTAGAACAATTCATCACCAGATGATTCTTCACTTCCTCCTGAACTGGAATTTTCACATGGTTGAGATCCACAACCTTTGTCAATTGCCTCATTTCTTCCTTTGATTTCCTGCGAAGTTTTTCCATTCTTTCCTGCTTATCTGTCGTGCTTTTGCCTTTCTTGAAAACTCCTTGTCTTCTGGACCCATAATCATTTTCCGATCGTTCCTTTGATCCTTAAGAAAATCTTTATCCTCCTGCAATTTTATTTCTGTTTCCACTTCTGAATGAGCTACATCGAAAAGCTTCTTTAAGCTGGTGACAAATTCTGCTTCATTCTTCTCTTGGGTAGGAGTTCGTCGAGTTCGGTTCTTGACCAGCCCTTCATGCTTATTGTAAAGCCTTTTAAGCTTTGAGACAATATAAGGCTTGTGGGATGTAATTAAGGAGGTTTTTTCCAACATAGCAATAACTTCGTTGGCTACAGTTGCGCAAGCTACAGAGACATTTTGATTTCCCACCTTAATGTGATAAAAAAGACGTTTAAGGACATCACTGTTAGTTGGAAGCTGCTTCTCAGAAAAACCCTCTTCCAGCACTTGTCCGACCAACCAGACTTCACACTTGTTTCTGGTTTTTGCCATAATTCTGAGGGAAAAAGTTTTACCACCTGTTAGTCTTAATAATAATATAATATAATCATTAATCACTCACCTAAATTATATTATGACTTGATTACTGTAAGAAAGTTGTAAAGTAACATGAAGTAACCTTTCTAGAACAGTAAACTTGTGAAAATATCAGTAATTATAGATGAAAAAGCAAATAAAACATCATATAATCCATAAAGGGAAAAAATGGAAATTCTAGAAGTTATCCAGAAGGAAGAATTTTCTAGAATTCTCTCTAAAGAATATAGGGGGGGTTACTGGACCATTCCTGAAAATGACCTACTTATCTTCCAATTTTATTTATGAATTTTATATACCAAATTTAAGAGGACATCACAAAATAAATAAATATATTTGCCAGAAAAATGAAAATTTTCTCATGAGGGGTAAAATAGATATGCATTGAGGGGTGGGATAACAATAAGCTCTTGTCTTAATATTTTGCATGAAGTCTTTGTTCATGACATATTACGTATTTAGTATGTGTGCGTTGAGCCATCATAAATTTCGATTTTTCGAAACGGCCTAATAATCCGTCAGCTGGCTTAACCCGCCAGTTGACTTAGAAGGCCTAACCAGACATTTGGTATAATTAAATAATAATACTAATAATAACGTTTATATAGGGTGATCCAGATAAATGGGACCCATAAAAAAAAGCCAAATATTCTTAATATTTAATTCCTTTCATAAAAACTATATATCATTCGAAAGAGTAGAGTTACAAGTTTATTATGAAATATTTATTTTTTTAAAATGACTCCTTCAAATGTGCTCCATTAGTTGCCAAGCATTCCAGTGTTCTCGCTTGTAAGTTCTGCATCACTTTTACAAGAGTGTGCGGTGGTATGGCCTGTATCTCATTTGTGATGGCGGCCTTCAATTCTTGCAAGGTCGTTGGGTTATTTCTGTAGACCCTACTCTTTTAATATCCCCAGAGATAATAATCTAAGGGAGAAAAATCCGGAGACCTTGCGGGCCATTCAACGTCTCCAAATCTTGAGATTAACTCGCCTGGAAACGTTTGACGTAAAACTGCCATGCAGTTCCTCGTGTATGGCAGGTAGCTCCGTCTTGTTGGAACCAGTGGTTTTCTAGACAAAGATCTCTTAATTTAGGAATAAGGAAATCGGTCAACATTTTTTCGTAGCGATCACCATTTACAGTGACCGTGTTTCCGGTGGAATCCTCGAAAAAGTACGGCCCTATGATCTGAGATGCAGTAAGACCACACCAAACAGTTACACGCTGACTATGCAACGGGACTTCGGTAATATTCAATGGATTTTCTGTTGCCCAGAAACGACAATTTTGTTTGTTTACAGGTCCATTCAAGTGAAAATGGGCTTCTAGTCCAGGCAATTTGTAGTTAGACCTGGGCAAAATTGCTTCAGAAGCTTTCTAAACTGTTTCCAGCTCAGGAACCATTGCCGAATAACATATCCAAAATCCGACAAAATTGGACCCCGGGAACACCCCCAAAAATGAAATTCAAAATGCCGGACTGGATGTTTCCTACGAAAAAAAATATATATATAATTTACGCTTTTATTCATAGAGATACATTTGATGCTTTTTCTTTCAGTTGTAATGTTTTAAATAATTCAACAATATACAACACAACCAGTTATTACGCAAATATAATGTTATATAGCTTTTTACAGATTTTTATAATCAATAATACAACAATTATTTTTTTCCCAGTTTCAAGTTATGTTCATTACAGAAGAAGTGATACCTGGTCACAAACATACAGAAATTAATCCTCTTCATCACTATCATCGGATAGATTACCGGTACTTGGGTTGTTATCGCAACCACTGATTTGGCACTCGCCACAAGCGGCTGAACAGGGCATTCCATTACGCTTGCATCCACATCTTGAAGTAGCACATTTCGTCTTGCAGGAGCAGCGGATCATGTTGAGTAGATAATTTGGAGCTGGTGGCTTGTCGCAGGCTGTAGGGTAGTAGGAATTATTCTTTACATACCAACCCCACTGTTCTGCACCGATCTTCTCTTCTGTAGACTTCCAGATTAGTATTTGAAAGTATGTGCGAAAGCTGTGGTACTTTGTGGACGCACCGGTAGGTGGCAAACGTTCGGGTGTAACAAAAGATTTAGCTGTAGCTACCTTTTCAACTAACATTCGATGACGTAGTGCGTTAGTGGATTCAAGTGTTTTGCAGCCATACAACAGAAGCATTGCCTTTCTTCCAGCGGCTTCAATGTCAGAGTGTTGGCAACAATCAGAACAGAATGTATTTGTAACTGAACGGAGTTCAGCCACCTTCATCAGTGTGTCGAATGCTTTGGCTTTACCGATCGAAAAAATTCTGGATGTGCTATCACAGCCCGTGAAAGCATGCACAAACAGGAGATACTTGCAGATGTCATTGCCTAACAATGATTGAATGCTGAGAATATCATACACAGGATTAGGAGATGGTCCCCGTCTTATATCGCTGCGATAGTACAACTTGAAACCACTGTCCTTGGCATGGTACAGAAGGAGAATCAGCAAGTCGGTGTCTTCCCCTATTACTGTTGTAGTTGCATTTTCTGATGAGGAAACTGCTGCACGAACGATGTCCACATCAGCATCCCCATCTGCGTTGTGAACAGTACACCCGTGCTTCTTCAACATCTCACCTACGAGGGAAATAAATGCTTGCTTGTTGTTTTCATTAGCCAAGAAGTGTTCCTTCTGGCCAACAAACTTCATGCTTGGACTGAGATTCACATTTCTGCTTGTCTTGGTGCTGCGTCTTCTGTGGGTCATGTCCTTGATCGTAGGAGAGCTGCTGTAGCCATCAAAAACAATGATTGCTTTTCCATATGTTTTCAGAGTGAAATCGGCATATGAGTTGACGATGCTGTCATATGTTTCATCTTGACGCCAGGAAACACGATGTAGTAGAGATCCACCATCCAATACGTACTGGTCTGTGCATTGAATTTCTTGAACTTCTTCCATGCGTAAAGTGTCAGTGTATTTGATTATTGCATGAGCTAGCTGAGACTTATCGGGTTTCCTCAAGATACTTCGTGATTCGAACAATGCAGGAGGATATGCACACAGTTCGTAACACATGACATCTTCAAGATTCATGTCTCCGCCAGTGGCAACAGTCATCATTCTCTGAAACAGTAGTGCAGGATCTACTTCTATATCTGAAGCATCAGTGATCACAACGGCAGAAGCAGATCCTAGTGTTTTCACTTTGTCAGATCTTTTGGCAGAATATGTAAAGGCTTGTTTCCCAATCATTTTTACGACAATGTTCGTACCGATTGAATGCAATTGATGAACGTTAACTCCAGGATCAGCAGTTAGCCCTGTTACAATGTTGCAGAGACCCGAGGTAGAATGGAATGGGGATAAGGATTCCAGACGTTCAAGTACTTTCTTCATGTCATTACTGTCCCTGATTTGTCTACTTCCCCTCATTTCCTTGTGCTGTTCACTACTTCCCAACAAAACTCTGGTGTATTCCTGCATTGCTAAGTTATAAGTGGAACACAGAGGCATAGAAAAGAGCCACGTTGTCCTTTGGATGTCTGTAAATCCATTTCCGCGTGTCAGTCCGCCTCTGCTTTTCAGGGAACGCATTAGTACTTGTTCTATCAGCAGGTCTGTGCCGAGTCCGGCCCATAATCTGTCGCTTCTTCTTACCACAAACTTACCTTCCTGGAACATTTTGTTAACGGCTGGATTTTCATAAGGCAAACTTAACATTTTCTGCAGGTACAGGTATATCGATTTCAGGTAATTGTGATGTCCGGCTGCTGCAATTATGGGGATGGTCTCCAGCATAGCTTGCAAGTGCAAATCCCACGAGCCGGTTCTGTCTGCTGTTATCAAGGAACGTGCAATGTTGATCATTCGCTGATATTCCAACCAGAGTTGACTTGTTTGCGAAGTAGATTGTAGGTCAGTTTTCTTCGCATCCAAAGTGGTAGCAATCTGAGACAATGCATTCGAAGATTCCACATCCTCAACTGATTGTTTGGCGGTCATAACATCGTCGAGCAGGTCACAAGCTTCCTTATGGAGGTCATGAGGAGTTCCATCTTCATTACGAGGGAAAACGTCTGCGACTAGTAAGGTACTAAGAGCTGCATCTACTATCATATGACCACGTATCGCTCTTGAAACAGCTTTTCCAGACATCATGTGTTGCACGGCATTTGGTCCGTATATTTCTTGAAGTACTTCAGACAATCCTGAACCATTCATAAGAGTACCGACTGCTCCCAAAAGATTCATCAGAGTGTGAAATGATCCCAGCATTAAAACAATGTCCTGCAGGTCTCTCTGTTCATTGATGATTTGGGAAGCTTTCCAGAACAAAGGCTGATCAAAGGTAATAATGCATGGGACTTTTTGATCGCGTGCTATCTTGCTCAAATATAGTAATGTCGAAAATATGCAGGTCATGTCAGTTGGCGACATATCTATGATGGGAAGGAACGTGATCGACGCCACACCTGGATGTGAGTCACTTGATCCACCGTGAATTGCCTGCATTGTTCCGGACCAACTTGGACCTGATCTTTCTGCTGAAGATATCTGCCAGAGAAGACTAAGTCGACTTATGGTGGCAGTGGGTACTGGAAGTTCGCGGAATGAGATGTCCCTCAACATGCTTCTCGCGTGTCTATATTCCTTAATGTCAACGGTTGCAATCTTCTTAATGTCATTGTCACCAACATTACGCCTGTGAATAGAAGGGTGGATCTTGATCTTCGGAGTTATTGCGGCAATCATACCCATTCCATGAAAGGTATTCTTCCCATCCAAAGTGCAGACATCATGATCGACGTTATCTGCTGCTAGAAGGAATGCAGTGTTTTCATCAACAGTAAAAGAGCCAGACCCACTTGCCAGCGCCGCGTTTCTTTCGAATCTTGTTACTTCTGCATACGACGAACAGTAACCCAGCTGATGGAGAACGTCAATAAGGTACCTTGACCTAAAGTTGTGGTGTAGCTGAACCGACAAACCGATCTGTAGTGGACATAGTAATCCTCTAGGACGGGTTGCTTGCATAATGCTCTGCCCAATTGCACCTATTTTTCTTGAAGCATCCTGTCCCGCAAATGCTTTTGATAATAGTAATTTCAGACTGTTGGGAATGTAATCAAGAGCACTTTCTGCAGTGATGTCATTTGGAGATGGATACACATCTTTTCTAGGCGAGTCGACAGACTTGATATCACTTCTGATTATTTTTGCAGCAGCTTCTACTAGGTAAATCTTTTGTAGCTCTATATCTATATCACATTCTTTCGACTTTTTGTGATAATCTATAAGAATTTCATTAGCTGTCTCTCGTAGTGTTACTACATCTGCCTTCCCACTTTCACCTGATATTATGATCTTGTCTCCGTAACGTTCTAAAAGCTTTCTCTTCATGTGCCTGCGTTCGTAGACAGAGCTCTGACTTCCTTGAAGATATTCCTCCATTTTGGAAATTAGGTCTCCAATCAACAGTTGTTCATCATCATTCTCTTCCAGGTAAGCACAGGTCTGAAGGAATGCTTGGTGTTGCTCTTCATTAGTTGGTCTCCCTTTCTTCGAATCATGATCGTCGGAGGAGTATGCGCGAGGAATGTTTTTTCCACTTCGAAAATTTACGCTGCAGGTGTGATGGTAGACACAATCTGCAGCAGGAAGATCACGAAGATAATACTCCAGACGGCCTTTTACATTAAACGACCATTCATCGCAGCGGCTTTCACAGCACCTTTTTATGGTTTCGGAGGACTCTGTAGTTCTTATTTTGACATGCTCTGATTTTGGTTTGTGTTTGGAAAAAAAGTCCACAAAGGTATCACAAAACAAACAGTGAGTAGCACTGGAAAATGCGTATTCATGAAAACGAGCACTTTTCCTTGGTATTGCCTTGGCTGCGGTCTGTCGCTTCTTTATTTCAATGGTCTTTTTATCCGTAAACCTTTTCCTACATACAACGTGAACACTTATTCCAGCTGTTGCAACAACATCGCTTCCACGGCTGCGGCTGGATGCATTTATACCATCTGCTCCTTTTTGCGAGATGTGAACCACTTCCTGTCCGCTGTCCAATTTCTCCTTACAAATCACGCACAATTCTTCAGGGTCTGCATTCTTGAAGGCGGACGCACACCGAGTCAGCCGTACACCGAGTCAGTCTGAAACAGAAAACACAAATTAATAAACTGTGTTGCAGTATTTAAAAGGAGTACATAATAACAGTTTTAAAGAAAATGACAAGCACAAATACGCAGATTTGATAGTGGGTAGTAGGAATTAAAGAGTTGTATATAATATAAGTTTATAAAGATGTAGCAATGTCCATTCTCACATACACTCCATACAGTATATTTTATTTACATTACGTGACGTCATAGTTTAATACTAGCCGCCTAATACAATTTTTAGTGTCATATAGGTTAATTTAGAAACGAAAATGTGTTTTAAAACATTTTACTGATCAAGAAAACGTCATAACTCTCTCTACAAAGCGAAATTAAAATTTATTGTATTTCGTAGGAAACTGCCAGTCCGCCATTTTGAATTTCATTTTTGGGGGTGTTCCCTGGGTCCAATTTTGTCGGATTTTGGATATGTTATTCTGCAATGGTTCCTGAGCTGGAAACAGTTCAGAAAGCTTCTGAAGCAATTTTGCCCAGGTTGAAGCTATTTTTGCTCTAGATTGCCTGGACTATTCGTCTGACATAATCAAAGTTGCTAGAAAATTGGTGGTGTCATTTACCTTCTGTTGGATCCATTGACAGAATTGTCGTCTTCGTGCGAATTCTCCATCGTTTAGTTGTTGCATTGTTTGAATTTTATATGGAAAGAGCATTAAATTTTGCTTGAATATACGGTGTGTTGTTCCATATCCAACTCCTAACAGCGGAGATGCACGTCTGATGCTTATGTTAGGATTATCCTGTACAATTTCATGAGTTCTGTTAATGATCTCGTCTATCCTTGCTGTGCGCACTCTTCCAGTTGGTTTTCTTTTTCCAATGCTGCCAGTTAGGGAAAAATTTCTGATACACCGACGGATTACTTTCTTAGAAGGTGATTTTGACATCTGAAAATTTGTCTTGAAAGATCTTTGAGCTGAAACTACACTTCTTCCATAATCATAATATTGCTCAGTTATGAAACGCAGCTGTTCCACAGTCCATGCAGTCATCTTGAAGGGTTAGTTTTAACTAACACTTTTATTTTGTTTTGTATCTTATCTTGTCTTGTATTGTCAAAACCTATACAATCCTGTACAAACTTGTAACTATCCTCTTTCGAATGATGCGTATGATTTTATAAAAGGACTTATACTTTAAGAGTTACAGGGGTTTCTTTTGGGTCCCATTTCTCTGGATCACCCTTTATATACAACCAAAAGAATTAAATAAAACACTACCACATCACTCTTTATTTAGACGAATTATTGGATTGGCATAATCCATCAGCTGGCTTAACCCGCCAGTTGACTTAGAAGGCCTAACCAGACATTTGGTATAATTAAAATAATAATAATAATAACGTTTACATATACAACCAAAAGAATTAAATAAACCACCACCATATCACTCTTTATTTAGACTAATTATTGGATTGGCATAATCCTAGTCGGATGTGTACGTGCATTTGTGTGCATATTTGTGTGCATTTGTCCCCGTCAGCTGACTTAAACCGCCAGTTGGCATAACCCGCCAGTTGACTTAGAAGGCCTAACCAGCCATTTAGTGTATTTAAATAATAATAATAATGTTTATATATACATACATCCAAAAGAATTAAATAAAACACCATCACATCACTCTGCTTATTTAGACAAATTATTGGATCCAATTTCATGAAATATATTGAAAATAAATATACATTCCTATAGAAGCGAAGGAATATATGCAATCAAAAATAATAATAGCATAAGGACGAATTATTGGATTGGCATAATCCGTCAGCTGGCTTCACCCGCCAGTTGACTTAGAAGGCCTAACCAGACATTTGTTATAATTTAATAATAACAATAATAACGTTGATATATACACAACCAAAATAATTAAATAAAATACCACCACATCACTCTTTATTTAGAAGAATTATTGGATTGGCATAATCCTAGTCGGAGGTGTACGTGCATTTGTGTGCGTTTGTCCCCGTCAGCTGACTTAAACCGCCAGTTGGCATAACCCACCAGTTGACTTAGAAGGCCTAGCTAGCCATTTAGTATAATTAAATAATAATAATAATAACGTTTATATATACATCCAAAAGAATTAAAAAAAATACCATCACATCACTGTTTATTTAGACAAATTATTGGATCCAATTTCACGAAATATATTGGAAATAAATATACATTCCTATACAAGCGAAGGAATAAATGCAATAAAAAATAATAATAGCATAAGAACTACGAACGAGGAGTATATACATAATAAAAACTAATAATATACAAACCTGGACCTATCCAAATTGTTCATTCTAATGAAGGTCAAGCGTGCCACTCCAACTTAGACCTACAGTTTAACGATGAATCCGAACCACGTCTAAAATAAAATGTTAAAGCACTCCTTAACACAAAATCTAATTTCAGAATAAAATTTTAAACAGCCTAACCACACAAAATATCACTCGGGGGCGGAATAAGACGGTTTATCGAGAATAACAGAATCACCTTGTGAAAATAATATTTATCATTTACTACAGAAATGCTCATTCCGATGAAGGTCAAGCGTGTCACTTCACCTTAGACCTACAGTTTAACGTTTGAACTCGAACCACGTCTAAAATAAAATGTTAAAACACCCCTCAACACAATAAAATCTAATTTCAGAATTAAAAAAAAATTCAAACAGCCTAACCATACAAAACATCACTCGGAATTGTCCTGAAAATGAAAGAAAAAAAAAATAAACAACAGCAATCAGCGCACCTATAAAAAATATAAAAATTGATGAATATATATATATATATATATATATATATATATACTGTATATATTAATTTATCAAAAGAATTTACGAAATCAATTTCTCGATTTCAATTAAACAAATTTTGCTTATTTTGAAGTCTCACACAATTTATATACGGCAAGGCAAGCATAATAAACTTAAACGTACAGAATTTCAACCAGTATAAATTAGTGTCTTTAACGAATATTTTTACACTTTAAACCTTTAAATTAACTTAAAATTATAAAGCGACATAAAACTACAAAGCGATGCCTGTAAATCCATTATTTACATCCAGTCAAAAAATAATCTTAAAAACTCGATAAGATTCTGGAAAACTTTGCTACTTCTTTATTGAATCTCTTAGAATGCTCTACTATATATATATATATATATGATGAATAAAACCACGAAGGAAAGGAAACACAGAAAGGTGCTCAAGCGCTTTCGTCTAATGACATCCTCAGGAACACTGAAGTACATAGAAGGTTACAGCCTATATATAGGTTACAAAAAAAAATACATATATATATATATATATATATATATATATACATATATACATACATACATATACAATAAACGGAGAAATGAAATTAAAAAAAAAAATTATTAAAAGATTGTGGGATGGGCATACAACTTTGTAAGGAAACACTATCGATTTTTAGCAGAAGATCAACTATCGATTTTTAGCACAAGATTAAATTAATTGTTTCCAACCAATGTTATAAAAAAAAAATACAAATTTATACTGGAAATCTGCCCGGGTTTTATCACTCTACCCATCTTGTATATAAAAATAAATTGAAAAATAAAAGTTATTAGAGTGGCATACAAGTTTACCAAAGATTTAGCGATCTACCCTTATTATCTAAATCTTTTCTGAAGGAATTCAAAACAACAGGATCGAGTTGAAAAAGGCCTCTGCTTATGTTGAAGTTATTTGAAAGTTGGATAATGGCAGACTCAAGAATATTTCTATTAACAATGTTGCCAGAGTGAAATAAAACTGAAGCATTATTCCAATCAATACAGTGGGATAACTCTGACAAATGGACAAAAAGGGCACTGGACGACTGTCCTGTTCTAACGGAATATTGATGCTGTTTTATACGTGTGTGCAAATCCTTTCCCGTCTGACCTATGTAAAAGGAATCACATTGTTTACAACCAATTTTATAGATAATGCCTGAATTATTGGTAGGGCTATTTTTTACTTCGATATTTTTCACAATATTGTTATATGAAAATACTACATTAATATCCAAAAGTTTAAGTACATTAGCAATACCTAAAAAGCCCGGGAAAAATGGAAGAACTAAAATATTTTTTGACAAAGTACGAGTGTTAATATTGCCCAGACAGAAAGTTCGTTTTGCCTTGTTGAGACAAGATTCCATAAACGCAGATGGATAACACAGATCACTTCCAATACCGTTGATTTTTTCTAATTCGGCATCGATGTATTCCGGACTGGCGATCCTAAGGGCGCGGAGAAACATTGGAGAAAAAATGGCCTTCTTAGTGGGGGTGTCATGTCCCGAGTAAAAGTGTACGTAGGACAAATTGTTTTTTTTTTTCCGATAGATACTGAACTTAAAACCTGGGCTTTCCCTATGTACACGCACATCCAAAAACGGAATTGAATTGTCTTGTTCCACTTCTAAAGTAAACTTAATGGAGGGGACTTGATCATTTAACTGAAGGAGGAAGTTATCCAGGTCATGATTCATGGGCCAGATACACAAAATATCGTCGACGTACCGCAACCAAGGGATGCCAACCCCCAGGATTCCCGGAATGTAAGTAATTTCGAAAAACTCTATATAAATATTGTAGAGGAGGGGCGACAAGGGGTTGCCCATGGCCATCCCAAAAACTTGTTGATAATACTCGTTATTGAAAGTGAATTTACAGTCTTTGATGCAAAGCTTAATAAGTTCCAAAACAATGTGTGAAGGTAGTGGCAGGTCATACTTATGTAATTCTTGGGAGAGAAAGTCAAGCATATCATCAATCGGCACTTTTGTAAACAATGAACAAACGTCAAAACTAATCAATCTATCGTTAGTTTCAGTACGTGCATTATTCAATTTTTCAGTAAGATCCATGGAATTTTTTACATCTGAATCAGAGATAGTTCCAAGAATGGGGGACAAGACTTTGACAAGCCATTTGGAGAGTTTATAAGTAATAAAGCACACCGAGCTAATAATAGGGCGCATAGGGTTGCCAGGTTTGTGGGTTTTAATAAGACCGTAAAGGTAGGGCAGAAAAGGTGAAGTGGACATGAAAAGCGGAATTAAGTCCTTATGATCTTTGAGAATGCGTTTCAAGCCACTATTAAATGATTTGATGACGTCATCCTGCGGGTTCTTCCTAAGTTTGCTGTATGTGGCGGGGTCCTGGAGAAGCTCGTTCATCTTTCTGAGGTAGTCCACTTTGTCCATAATAACTATGGTGTTAGCCTTGTCTGCTTTAGTAATATGGAGCTCCCCATCTTTTTTTTTAATTGTGATCAAGTCCCCTCCATTAAGTTTACTTTAGAAGTGGAACAAGACAATTCAATTCCGTTTTTGGATGTGCGTGTACATAGGGAAAGCCCAGGTTTTAAGTTCAGTATCTATCGGAAAAAACAAACAATTTTTCCTACGTACACTTTTACTCGGGACATGACACCCCCACTAAGAAGGCCATTTTTTCTTCAATGTTTCTCTGCGCCCTTAGGATCGCCAGTCCGGAATACATCGATGCCGAATTAGAAAAAATCAACGGTATTGGAAGTGATCTGTGTTATCCATCTGCCTTTATGGAATCTTGTCTCAACAAGGCAAAACGAACTTTCTCTCGGGGCAATAATAACACTCGTACTTTGTCAAAAAATATTTTAGTACTTCCATTTTTCCCGGGCTTTTTAGGCATTGCTAATGTACTTAAACTTTTGGATATTAATGTAGTATTTTCATATAACAATATTGTGAAAAATATCGTAGTAAAAAATAGCCCTACCAATAATTCAGGCATTATCTATAAAATTGGTTGTAAACAATGTGATTCCTTTTGCTTCTAGGACAAAATCCCCCCGTGGACAAAATCCCCTCGTGGACAAAATCCCCTCGCGGACAAAATCCCCCCGGACACAACCCCCCCGGACACAATCCCCCCGCGGACAAAATCCCCCTAAGGCTTTATTAAAAAAATAAGAATACGACTGACTTTATTAAAGTTTTAACAAAAATATCACGACTTAACCTAACCAATCGTCAAGGGCGTACAATTACCTAACCGGGCAAACAAATAAGAATACGACTGACTTTATTGAAGAAGAAAAATTAAAAACACAAAGTCAAACAAAATTCAAAATTTAAAAAGACAAATTAAAAGCAATTCCCTTAAGAAAATCAAAAATAGACCTGTTGTTATAGTCTTGTACAATTTTCAAAATGCGAGAAGAAGAAGACTTATACTTCTTCCTTTGCGGTTCTGTCGGCAAGCCAGCGATAATTTGAGAAATAAATGCCTGTTGGTAGCTTATTTCTTGCCCTAAAACTTTTAAAAATTTCCATATGTTTAGATGCGAGCATCCTGTTTGAGATGCAAAGCGTCTATGCCAGCCTTCGACAGAGTTATTTGTACGTGGAAGTTCTGTAATTGTTCTTGAGTACATATTCCAAATAGAAATGCTAAAAGTGGGTTCTCTTCGTCATCGTCGGCATGGCCTTCCAATATAATTATCTTCAAAATAATCGAGAATTGGCAAACCTTCCACTGGTATAAAATCGTATAATTGTTCAAAAGCATCAATCGTTTTTAATTTTTCTTCTTTAATAAAGTCAGTCGTATTCTTCTTTTTTTAATAAAGCCTTAGGGGGATTTTGTCCGCGGGGGGATTGTGTCCGGGGGGGGTTGTGTCCGGGGGGATTTTGTCCATGGGGGATTTTGTCCGCGAGGTGATTTTGTCCACGGGGGGATTTTGTCCTGATACCATTCCTTTTACATAGGTCAGACGGGAAAGGATTTGCACACACGTATAAAACAGCATCAATATTCCGTTAGAACAGGACAGTCGTCCAGTGCCCTTTTTGTCCATTTGTCAGAGTTATCCCACTGTATTGATTGGAATAATGCTTCAGTTTTATTTCACTCTGGCAACATTGTTAATAGAAATATTCTTGAGTCTGCCATTATCCAACTTTCAAATAACTTCAACATAAGCAAAGGTCTTTTTCAACTCGATCCTGTTGTTTTGAATACCTTCAGAAAAGATTTAGATAAGAAGGGTAGAACGCTAAATCTTTGGGAAACTTGTATGCCACTCTAATAACTTTTATTTTTCAATTTATTTTTATATACAAGATGGGTAGAGTGATAAAACCCAGGCAGATCTCCAGTATAAATTTGTAATTTTTTTTTATAACATTGGTTGGAAACAATTAATTTAATCTTGTGCTAAAAATCGGTAGTTTGATCTTGTGCTGAAAATCGATAGTGTTTCCTTACAAAGTTGTATGCCCATCCCACAATCTTTTAATATTTTTTTTTTTGTTCATTTCTCCGTTTATTGTATATGTATGTATGTATATATATATATATATATTTTTTTTTTTTTTTTGTAACCTATATATAGGCTGTAACCTTCTATGTACTTCAGTGTTCCTGAGGATGTCATTAGACGAAAGCGCTTGAGCACCTTTCTGTGTTTCCTTTCCTTCGTGGTTTTATTCATCATGAATATTTTTCACGTGTTACTTTTGTGAAATAATTTTCATATATATATATATATATATATATATATATATATATATATATATGCATTTTTTTTTATTACCTAAAATTGCGTCAAACATTTTAAACCATGCCGTATAAAAATCAACGCGAAAAGAAAGTAAAGAATTCTCCAATTCCGACTCTAATTTTGACTCCATATTATTACGGCTTCGACAAGACGACTCCTCAGATAAATTTTGAGTCAAAGCGGTTTGGAAATCTAGACTCCAACGAAAAAAAAAAACAAATTTTTGACCGCGAAAATTACGAAAATGCTCGCTATGAGAAGAAATTTTTGAAAATGATGGGCGCCATCTTGAAAAACAGCTACAATTATTGTTAAGGAATGAGAATCGAAATTTGCTTGCAAATGGGGTAAAACAATGCATTTTGCTATATAAATAATCGAACCAGAATATTTATTAATGCTATAATACGGGTAGCAACAATTTTAACCGAAATATAAAGCGACGTGGGAAAGCCCATATATTTATATAAAGGAGCACCGCGTAGCCACCAAAATGTCGTGTTTAATTTCTTTAAGGGCCCATTCCTTCATTATTATATTTCATTATTTACTCTACTTTCTAATCAGTTTCTCCCTATCTTTCATTTATCGTTCTCTTTACTCTCGTTTCGCTGTGCTTTATAAATACGGGCAGCACGTGGCCGAGTTTGAGAACCATTATGATTCGAACAATGCAAAGGAAACCGGGGGATTGATTGTACACTACAGTACACTTTACTAACTTTTATTTATGCCGATACGCTTTTAGATAAGCGGGGTAATGCGAGGGGGTGGGGGAGTAACGTAATACTATTCTAAATTTACAACTACATTGTAACACACAAAATCACCTTCTTAACCCCAAGGCCGACGATAACTGAAGGGCATTTCTGCCAAACAAACGTTTTCACGAGCTAAACACATTTTTATTCGCAATCCGTCTAATTCTGCGTATTGTCAAAAACATTTAAAAACGTAGAAGATTGGGATCTATCCAACAATAAAGAATTATGAAATGCTTTGATATATATATATATATATATATATATATATATAAAATCTACTAAGTCCTTTTTAACCTGGTCCAAGATAAAATACAAAAATTAATCGTTGAAATGATTGAACAAATGAACATTTTTGCAGGAATTCCGCTATTTTGTCGAAACGGAAAATCACCAAAATGAAAACCGTCGAAACCTAATTTAACCTTATACATAGCCTAATCTAACTTAGCCCAGTTACGCCTAACTTAACTCAGTTAAATATAACCTCATACGAGTAAATTTAACCTAATCACTTCTACCATAAACGTAGTAGTCTGACCTTTAAAGTTAGGTTAAATTAAGTTTTGATAATTTTCAGTTCCGAGAAAAAAAGAATTTCCTCGCAATTTCTCTACTGTTGTGACCATATATATATATATATATATATATATAATGATGGGGCTGTTTAACCTCCTCCGCAACATCTAAGTATGACGGAGGGGACCTAAAGCTTTACATGGGATCCGAACCTCGAGTCATTACATAATATAGACGCAGAAAGAGGACCGTCTCCCATCGGACTACTCTCCAGACCCAATGTCGCTTAACTCCGCTGATCGACGGGAAGCGGTGTTACGACCACCGCCACAATGTATATATATATATATATATATATATATATATATATATATATATATATATATACAGTATATATATACTGTATATATGCCGTAATGAAAGGATGAAGAGGAATTACTTTCTAACTTTGGTCAGAACTTTTATACTTCATAAACTTTATGCTTTAAAACTCTCTTAAATTAAGAACGAAAGTGAGAAACAACCTTCAATCCAGGTGCGTCAGTTAATGAATGAATAAAATCCTCGTACTGTTATGTTCATTTGTTCTCTGTCAGCGACGTCAAATGGAATTTGAAGAAGAAATCTTCCGTCAATTTCGTACTTTGATAATGATAATGATGGATATCAATACAGAAAGGATTCAAATAACTAGACCAAAAACGTATCTGTTCTTTTTTTATTGAGTAATTTTCAAGTAGCCTATCAACTCAGAAAACATCCTAATCAACATCATCCTGCATATTTACTTTCATAAAGGAAATAACTCTTAATAAAACATACTTTTGCTAAAAATGATTATAACCTTTAAAAAATTTCCATTTCACAAAAGTATTATTTATAAATCAAATGTATTTTAGCTGAAAAAATAATAAAAGTGTTTTTTTCAATTCCTTTTCCTAGAACTATTTGTAAACAAAATAAACTTTTGATAAAAAAAATAAAAATTTACCAAAACTTCTATTACCGATGCTATCATTTAAAATTTAAAATTTCGCATCATCAGTCATTACAACCCCTAAATCTTTTGCTTTAGAATTTCTCTGAATTTCCTCTCCATTTGGGATATAATATTCCATGGATTTTAGGTCCTCTCTTTTTCCGTACCGAAACAGCTGAAATTTCTCAGTGTTAAACTTCATATTGTTGTCTTTCGTCCGCTTATAGATTCTGCTCATGTCTCTTTGTAGAGATCCTATATCTTTGTGTCATCGGCAAAAGATGTTACTGTGCTGTCTCTGGTAATGTCCTCATCTATGTCAGTTAGCATGATTATGAAGAGTAGTGGAGCTAATACTGCTCCTTATGATACTCAGCTGAGGAAGGACCTCTGGTTCTGATGAAGATACTCCTTGTACTGTAACGACTTGCCGCCGCTCATTAAGGAAATTATATATCGATTTCCCTACTTTTCCTGCTATTCCCATATATTTCAGTTTGTGTATTATGATTCCATGGTCACACTTGTCGAACGTTTTGGCAATGTCTGTGTATATAACATCATAGTTTTTATTACTTTCCAGTGCATCAATAATGTTGTTGTAGTGTTCCATTAGTTGTGATAGGCATGAACTGCCTGACCGAAATCCATGTTGGTTATCATTTAATTTTTTCTGAGTTTCCAAAAAGCCGTAGATTTTCGGTCTAACTATCCTTTCAAATATTTTAGTGAGATGAGATGTAGGCGACACTGGCCTACAGTTTTTAGCCTCGGATCGATCTCCTCCTTTTTATATTGGGATTATGTTCGCGCTCTTCAGGATGCCTGGTATTTCTCCCGTGTCTAGTGATCGTCTCCATATTCAGGCTCAGCGATTGCATTCTTGTAGTTTTTGATCATTTGTCCTGTCCTGCCGCTGAGTGTGCTTTTAGTTTCCCTATAGCTTGTGTAATATCATCTGTCGTAAAGTTGTAGTTCGTTACACTTCCCCTTGTAGTTCTTCAAAGAACGCGTTTCTATCGCATATCGGTTTGTCAGTTTTTTGGATAATGAAAGATGATTCGTACTGAGCTCTTAATATTTCGGATACTTCTGTCAGATCATCAGATAAAGCACTGTCTTCGTTTTTTCAAAGGTCCGATAGTCGCATGGTTTTTCGACTTCCTTTTTGAAAATTATAGAAGTACTTTGAGATAACCTTTATCGCCTCTATAGTGTCGCCTTCGACTTTTTCTGTATGCTTCTCAATTAGTTCCTGTATAACGCAATCGATACTCTGTAGTTTATCATTTACTTAATTTTGCAGTCACTCTTTTTCTCTTTCGGAACAATGACCTCTTTTGTCTCCCGAACCTGCTTCTCTTTCCTCTTTGTTGTGATTTTGGGACATGTCTTTCCACAATTTCCAGCGTCTTCTCCTCTAAGGTCATTGTATCTCTTCCGTTGTCTTAGCCTCGAAGATGAATTTCTAATCTGTTATTTTCATGCTGAATGCAACCATCTTCCCAGTTTATATATTATATATATATATATATATATCCGCCAAATAGCTTAGCGATTAAGATGGCAGACTGCTAAACTGGAGGTTGTGAGATCGAATCTCGGCCTCCTTGGTAGATCGTGGTTCGGTTTTCACGTAAAGCTGTAGTTCTATGGTGGGGTGACAAGCCTGACTTTCGTCAAAGTGAACAATTCCGACAAAAGTGAAACCAGGGTGAACCAAGGTACAGTGTATATATATATATATATATATGTCTATGTGTGTGTGTGTGTGTGTGTGTGTGTAAACTATAAACTAAGTGGTGGAATAAATAAAAAATTTGAGTGTGTGTGTGTATGTGTGTGTGTGTGTGTGTGTGTGTGTGTGTGTGTGTGTGTCCATCATAGATTTATGAGGCTTCCTTTCGCGTATCATAACTCGAAGCTTTCCTTTCTTTCCTTTACCGAAGCCTCAATCTCTGTTTGAGACGTCTTTACTTTCGTGAAAATCAAGAAGACCAATGCTTGGTATCACATTTTTTTCAAAAACTTTTACAATAAATATTTATGAGGCTTTTTAGCGTCCATTTTCCTTTCTTCACTTTCACCACACATTTCCGCAATCATTGATACAGAAATGCTATTCACTCGCGTGTAAAGAAACATATTCAAGCAGGGGCATATATGAACATGTGCATATACCCAGCATAAATATATATTATATATATATATATATATACACACACATATATGTATATATATATATATATATATATATATATATATATACACATATATATGTTAACCCCTCCGTCTATAGCCCTGGGTTGGTTCGGAGTCGACGGGGGTTCTGGTTTGGAGGCAGCACCGGATCTGTTACTTGCAGTAGTTTCTTCTATACGACTCTCCGAGTTCTTCTTTAGTGGCTCGGAGGATTCTGAGAGGCTTATTAAATTCTCTGAGGGTTCCCCCTGATTCTTCTTGTAACGTATCGGGAGATTTTACTGACTAAACTCCTGAAGAGAGCACGGCTCGAAGGAGAAGATAAAGACCTTCTTTTACTGTAATTTACTGCTAAAATGTACAGGTGCTACTCAGCCTCGTCGTTGGAATCAGAATAATCATGGAAGAAATGTTGGGGTTTATACACCCCGATTCTACTAACATCATCATTATTAAATGTTGAAGAGGCTGCATTATTTTTGCACTATTTGAAAATAAAGTAAATCTTTTAGCTCTGGTAATGTTTAAACGAATAAACAAGATATTTGAAGACGAAGCCATATTTTTACCTAAAACCGCGTATTTTCAGATCTGATGTTATCATGATCTGCCAAGTTAACTAAAAGTGGAAATTGAACTTTGCATCTTTACACTAAAATATGCATATGAGTAAAAATTAAAGGTTTAAGATTTACAATTAAATGCTTAGGCAAGACATGACTTCATCTTTTTATAACGAAGAGAGAATGTATACAAAATATGAACACTGCAAAAAGTTTCTCAGGATTCATTATTAAGCTAAATTTAAAAATGATTAAGAAATTTTAAAAAAGAGCAAATCACCAATTATTTGGCAAAGTAGAAGGCACATCAAAATTTATCCCAACGGAAAAATAATAAAAAAAATAATTGTATTTTCGCCGAGTATGCATTTCTAAAAGGCGGCATAATTTCGTAGTACATTGAGTACAATCTAGGTACATCACTGAGTACATCGTAATTTTGGTTTACAACAGTTATGATTGTAATTATGGATTAATTAACATTCACTTAGTATTGTTTAATTACAATTCCATTTAAAGTACATTATTACACTATATATTAAATTATTATTTTTTAATTAAAGTACATTAATTACATTATGAGTTATTATCATTAATTAGTTTCATTAAAGTACATTACGTCACTTACAATTCTTACAGTGTTTTTATATTTATATATGGTTATTAGTACAACACAAAGTACATGGGCACATACGGTATATATTTATATATACATGACACACATGATTTAACATAACGCATGATAATGTGTTATAAATTGGAATTAGAGCGATAGGAGATTTTTCGTTTTCAGATGTTCAATTATGCGGTGATCATCGAATTGCATACATTTGCATAAGCATTTTCGAGTTCATTGCAAGAGGTGAACGCACTTAAACGAAAGAGTCAAAACAACCCATGTGACCGTACTTACATGTAAGGTAATTATGTACGTCCTCAGTGGACATGTACGAATGCCTAGACTGACACGAGTAATAATGAATATTTAATAAAATTGATAGAGGATAATGGTCAAGATAAGATATGGAAATATGGATACGACTTAAACGATAGGAATGGTAGGTCGCATGGTTGTTACACTGAAAAAAAATAGAAAGCAAAAATCGAAATTCTATCCAAACTCGCGTTAAGCGATTTTTGTTCTTATGTAAAAATGAATATTGATTATTCATTGTTCATTTTTACAGTGCTCTCCCCTTTAAAATGATATTGATACAATAATATAATACAATTAATTCAATACAATAACATAAAGAAAACATCCTAACGAATTCAAATTAGATGATGACGAATTTTTCTTTACAATACAAATTTTATACAGAACAAGTGAGTTCGGGTGGTTGAGGACAACGCACCGTAATCAAATCTTGTAACATGACACTTGCTTAGAGAGTTATTATAAAATATAAAAAAATCAAAGATTAATACTTTAATTTATGCAAACAGAATAAAAGGATTAATACGTTAATTTAGAAAAACAATTAAGTTAGACAAACAATGATATTGTTAAATTTTTAAATTTTTTTTATTTATCATGATTGTACAGGTAATAAACTAATTTTATTGACTAGTGTAGGTAAAAATCGAATTACGTAATGGATGATGTATAGACCTGTGGTCTAGTATGTATTGGTGTGTACTAGGTACAACGTGTGTATCTTATAATTTTGAGGGACAGATTAGCTGAGAGGTTTGTTAAATTAACTGAATAAATGCATGAGCAAAAATTTATATATAGTAAGCAAAAATGATTAAGATTAAATTACATAGTTAGCACTAACCCGCAATGAAATAGTTTATTGTGATATCCAATGATTTTAGCATAAGGTTTGTATATATAGTATATATATACACACTGGGCATACATGTGTGTGTGTGTGTGTGTGTGTGTGTGTGTGTGTGTGTGTGTGTAAGGATTCGGGAGGTTTATGAGTTAACAAAGTTATATAATAATTTAACGACAATTACTTAATATTAATCGAATAAAAAAATAAAAAAAAATAAAAAAATTGAAAGTAGAAATCAATTATAAACTATAATGAACTAACATGAGGTTCAAGGGTCCATACTCCTAAAAAAATAAAAACAACTTGTTGTGGTGTTAAAATAAAAAAAAAAACAGTTTGGAGTACTACATTCGAAGGAATTCAGTGACTAAGCGGAGAGATACAGGGGTCAGACAAAATAATATGAACACCCGCCGATTTCACCGGTTATCTTTACGGACTGCTCAGACACAAAGTAAACGGTCAAATGACTGGCAAACCTATTTAAATGCGTAACAGAGAGTGTATACGTCGCGAGCTCCATGGAGCTGAATACCATGGGAGGGCTGCAATTGCCAAACCCTTCCTTTCGCACATCAACATTGATCGGCGCAGAAAATGGTGTAATAACCATAAGAATTGGTCAATGGACCGGTGGAAGAATGTAGTCTACTCCGACGAATCCTCCTTTACGTTATTTCCATGTTCCGGTCGAGTTTACGTCTGGAGACAGCCTAAAGATGCTTATGACCCCGACTGCCTGACTCCAACCGTTAAGCATGGAGGCGGATCTGTGATGGTTTGGGCAGCAATATCGTGGAATACTCTTGGCCCAGCTGTAGTACTGCATGGTAGGGTTAACGCCCAGGTCTATCTGTCAATATTGGCTGAACAGGTCCATCCCATGGTCCAAACGCTGTTTCCCAATGGCGACGCCGTCTTCCAGGATGATAATGCACCAATCCACACCGCTGGGGTCGTTAAAAACTGGTTTGAAGAGCATGTTAGTGAAGTAGAACGCTTGGATTGGCCTCCACAATCCCCGGATCGTAACATCATCGAGCATCTGTGGTGTCAGTTGGAGCAGCAGGTCAGAAGCCGATTCCGACCGCCGGCGTCTTTGGAGGAACTGGAGCAGGGTTTGCTCGAAGAATGGTTCAGGATTCCTCTAGCCACTGTCCAAAAGCTGTATGAATCAATTCCCCGACGCATTGCAGCTGTTATTGCCGCTAAAGGAGGACCAACTCCATATTAAGAATAAGAACCGCCATTTATCAAGGTGTTCATATTATTTTGTCTAACCCCTGTATGTCTGAATTCGACAATACGTCTTTTCGTGAGCACTTTGCTCTTTAAAAAAAAGATTGCTTGTCACACTGCTTAGAACAAAAATTAAAGGAGGTAAAATAAAACGGAGGGTCGGCATGTTCCTCCCTATAGTTATTTAAAAAGGAAGTCACTGGACATGATTGATTAATTATTACACTATTACTGTCATCATATAATCATAATAATTATAAAAATCGTTATATACAATTGTAAAAACGGTTTTGGTTAAAAATAATAAAATATATCATTTTACCTATATATTTACATATGCAACAATGGCGTGAAAAAAAAAGACAAATCGGTCAATTTCCTTCTTACAAAAAAAAAAGGTTGAACTAATGACACAAACCGGTCAATTCAGGTTGAATTTAATTTTCTCTTATACAACAAAACAAAAAAAAAAGGTTGAATTAAATTTTCTTAAATTACATTCTCTTAAAGTAAATTCTCTTAAACAACAACAAAAAAGTTGAATTCAATTGACTGCATTGAAATGACTTGGGACTTCAAAACTGACTTGGGACTTCAAAACTGACTTGAGACTTCAAAACTGACTTGGGACTTCAAAACTGAGACTTGAAACTAACTTCAAAACTGAATTCAAATAAAACAAACTGACTTCAAAACTGACTGAAACTGACTTTGAGACTGACTTCAAAACTGAAACTGACTTTGAAACTAACTTCAAAACTGACTGAAATTGACTTTGAAACTGACTTCAAAACTGACTGAAATTGACTTCAAAACTGACTGGAACTGACTTGAAACTTGAAACTGACTAACTGACTGAATTGAATCTGACTGAGACTTGAAATTGACTGAGACTTGAAATTGAAACTGACTTGCAACTGAAACTGACTTGCAACTGACTACAACTGACTAGGGACTGACTACAACTGTCTTGAAACTGACTTGAAACTAACTGACTTGAAACTAACTGACTGACTGACTTGAAACTAACTGACTTGAACTGACTTGAACTGACTGAGTTAAACTGACTTGAACTCACTTAAATTAACTTACTGACTTGAACTGCTATCAAGTATGTCTACAAATCTCTGGGGTGGTTGTCCCTCTGGATTCAACCTACTGACTTGAACTGACTGAAAACTGACTTAAACTTCAAAATGACTTAAATTTCAAAATGACTTAAACTTCAAACTGACTGAAAACTGTCTTGAGACTCACTGAAAACTGACTGAAAACTGACAGAAACTGAAACTGACTGAAATTGACTGCACTTGAACTCTATCAAGTGGAGTCTATTATTCTCTGGGTTTGGTTGTCCCTCTTGGATACAACCAACTGAAACTCTGAAAACTGATTTGCAACTTATTTGCAATTAAAACTGACTCGAAACTACTTCAAGTATCTTTACAAATCTCTCGGGTTTGGTTGTCCCTCTTGGATGCAACCAACTGAAACTGAAAACTGAAACTGGAACTTGAAACTGCTTCAAGTATCTCTATAACTCTATAAACTCTCTATAAACTCTCTTTTTCTTAATTTGCAAGTCAATTCAATTCAATAATTTGAAAAAAATTGTAAACAAAAATACGAAATATAAACATATTTCACTCGAATGTACGCGAAAGTACAGTAATATTATGTTTGGTACATAAAATAAAATTATTCTATACTAACTATAATAGTGAAAATAACTGAAATTAACTCTCTGACATTAACTCTGTGACAATAAACTTCAGTGAAATTAACGTCTGTGACAATTAACTTCTGTGACAATTAACTTCTGTTAATTGTCACAGATAAGATATGACAAATGATATATATATACACAAGATATACACATATATACACATGATATATATACATATGACATATACACACACACACATATATATATATATATATATATATATATATATATAATATTTAGGAGAAATCCAATGACAAGGAGAAATGTAAATGCCATGAAAAGTCTTCTTTAATGCGCAACGTTTCGAGCAATACGCTCATCTTCAGGCTGTTTAATAACAATGTGAAATTAAAATCAATATTGAATGAAAAACAAAACAGAAAATTTCTATAAACTATTCATACAGACAAATTTTAAAAGACTGAGAAAAGAGGGTTAAATTCTAAGTTATACAGATTTACATATAAAAATTAAGAAGCTATTTTAAATACATATAGTAAATGTGAAATTAATACACTGGAAAAATTAACAATAGTACACTGGAATAATGAAACTAACTAACCTTTCACTGCAGTTTCCGAGGCTAACTAATTTGAGCAGAGGCAAGACGGGAAAAACAAGAGATGGCGAGGGCGATTGGGGAAGGGGGGATTATAAGGAATTGGGGAAGGAGGAGGGATCATAGCAAATTGAGGGGGACGGCAGATGAGTCAACATTTAGACTGGGGGACAATGTTTTAATGAAAAGCGATTCCAAAATTCTTAGTGAGTTGGGACAAGTATTACAACCAAGAATTTTAAAATTGTCTAAAGTGACATCAGTTTTACATTTTATGCTGTGTTCGCGAATACTCGAAACTTCTTTAGTTTTTAAAATTTTACCTGTTCGGCCACTTATTCCCATATGCGAATAAAATCTAGCCCTGAGAGAGCGAACAGTGCTGCCAATGTAATTCCCAAGGAGACACCTAGGGCAGGTAAATAAATATACAACACCGCTACGCAACGAGTCAGGGGTTCGATCCTTCGCTGAGAAAAAGCTACCTAAAGACGTTTTATTAATAAATATGATGCGGAAATCAGTATGATAAAAAATTTCCTTAACAATTTTGTAAATTTAAGCTTAAATTCCTTATTCAAAGGACCCATTTCAGGTACCAAGAAATATTTTATATCCTTCGGCACTGTAATACATGGAAGTTGAGGGCTATAAACATTATTTAAGAAGGATCTAATTAGTTTGTCTACATATTGAACAGGAAAACTATTATTAGTAAAGTATGATCTTAGATTATTAAATTCATCATTAAGTAAGGTAAAACTAGAGGTCAAATTATATCCTCTGAACAGGAGAGTTTTAATACAAGACATCTTATAGTTGAAATCAGTAAAACTAAAAAATTCATGCCCAAACCAGTGAAAGTGGGTTTCCTGTAAACTGATGTAGTAATAGAATCACCGTTTTTCGAAATTAAAAGATCTAAGAAGGGGAGGGAGCCGTTTTGCTCAGTTTCCATTGTATACGTTATATTGGGGTGCAATGAATTTAGGAAGTTAAAGAATTGTTGCGCTTGTACCGCATTATCAAAGACTGCTATCGAATCATCAACGAAGCGTCGATAGAAAATTGGCTTGAGATGAGTGGGAGATTGTCTAAAAATTACACTTTCTAAATGAGTCATAAAAAAATCAGCTGCTAACGGTCCAACAGGTGATCCCATCCCTACTCCATCAATTTGTTGGTAAACCTTATTGTTGAAAGTGAAATAGCATTGTTTGAAGACCAATTCTAAAAGTTCCTTAAAATGAGACAATGAAAAACCATGAAAAAAGACCTCCTTGGTAAAAACTTCGATTCAAAAAAGTTTTTTGTCAGTTTTGATGTAAAGTCGCTTTTCACAAATGTACCTGTATCTGAAACTATTGCCATTATTTTAGATAGGGTTTTTAGCTCAGTTGATAATTTTCATGGTTTTTCATTGTCTCATTTTAAGGAACTTTTAGAATTGGTCTTCAAACAATGCTATTTCACTTTCAACAATAAGGTTTACCAACAAATTGATGGAGTAGGGATGGGATCACCTGTCGGACCGTTAGCAGCTGATTTTTTTATGACTCATTTAGAAAGTGTAATTTTTAGACAATCTCCCACTCATCTCAAGCCAATTTTCTATCGACGCTTCGTTGATGATTCGATAGCAGTCTTTGATAATGCGGTACAAGCGCAACAATTCTTTAACTTCCTAAATTCTTTGCACCCCAATATAACGTATACAATGGAAACTGAGCAAAATGGCTCCCTCCCCTTCTTAGATCTTTTAATTTCGAAAAACGGTGATTCTATTACTACATCAGTTTACAGGAAACCCACTTTCACTGGTTTGGGCATGAATTTTTTTAGTTTTACTGATTTCAACTATAAGATGTCTTGTATTAAAACTCTCCTGTTCAGAGGATATAATTTGACCTCTAGTTTTACCTTACTTAATGATGAATTTAATAATCTAAGATCATACTTTACTAATAATAGTTTTCCTGTTCAATATGTAGACAAACTAATTAGATCCTTCTTAAATAATGTTTATAGCCCTCAACTTCCATGTATTACAGTGCCGAAGGATATAAAATATTTCTTGGTACCTGAAATGGGTCCTTTGAATAAGGAATTTAAGCTTAAATTTACAAAATTGTTAAGGAAATTTTTTTATCATACTGATTTCCGCATCATATTTATTAATAAAACGTCTTTAGGTAGCTTTTTCTCAGCGAAGGATCGAACCCCTGACTCGTTGCGTAGCGGTGTTGTATATTTATTTACCTGCCCTAGGTGTCTCCTTGGGAATTACATTGGCAGCACTGTTCGCTCTCTCAGGGCTAGATTTTATTCGCATATGGGAATAAGTGGCCGAACAGGTAAAATTTTAAAAACTAAAGAAGTTTCGAGTTTCGCGAACACAGCATAAAATGTGAAACTGATGTCACTTTAGACAATTTTAAAATTCTTGGTTGTAATACTTGTCCCAACTCACTAAGAATTTTGGAATCGCTTTTCATTAAAACATTGTCCCCCAGTCTAAATGTTGACTCATCTGCCGTCCCCCTCAATTTGCTATGATCCCTCCTCCTTCCCCAATTCCTTATAATCCCCCCTTCCCCAATCGCCCTCGCCATCTCTTGTTTTTCCCGTCTTGCCTCTGCTCAAATTAGTTAGCCTCGGAAACTGCAGTGAAAGGTTAGTTAGTTTCATTATTCCAGTGTACTATTGTTAATTTTTCCAGTGTATTAATTTCACATTTACTATATGTATTTAAAAATAGCTTCTTAATTTTTATATGTAAATCTGTATAACTTAGAATTTAACCCTCTTTTCTCAGTCTTTTAAAATTTGTCTGTATGAATAGTTTATAGAAATTTTCTGTTTTGTTTTTCATTCAATATTGATTTTAATTTCACATTGTTATTAAACAGCCTGAAGATGAGCGTATTGCTCGAAACGTTGCGCATTAAAGAAGACTTTTCATGGCATTTACATTTCTCCTTGTCATTGGATTTCTCCTAAATATTAAATTGAAGCTCTGTAGAAGCAACCCGCATGATTATATATATATATATATATATATATATATATATATACACACACACATATATATATATATATATATATATACACACACACACATATATATATATATATATATACACACACACACATATGTTAACCCCTCCTTTTATGGCCCTGGGGTGGTTCAGAGTCGACGGGGGTTCTGGTTGGGAGGCAGCAACGGATATTTCTCGCGATAGTTTTCTTCTATAACCTTCTACTTTTTCTCTCATTTCTTCTTTATCTTTCTATAATACTCTGATACTTTCTCTGAAGGTTCACCGATTTTCTTTTTATAACTTATCGGGAACTATTTTCTCTACTTTATTTTACTAAGTTCTCTGAAGAGAGCCAAACTCGAAGGGGAACAATAAAAAGTTTCTCTCACTGTAATTTACTTCTAAAAATGTATAGATAGTGCTGTGAATTTACAGGGGTAGAGGTTCGACCTCTTTCGACCATGGCTCAGGCCGGAATCTAAAAAATTAAGGAAGCAAGGGGCCTCTGCTCCCTCCTCGCAGCGAGGCTGCTAACAAGGGAGTCTCGTAGTAGTAACCAAAGAAGAGTGAAGTAATGAAGTGGTGACTTTTACAATTACATGCTTGAAGGTTAAATTTCCCCCCTTTTAAACACATGATCAGATGAAAGATTCCAAATGAAAATTTAAAAAAAAAAAAATCGTATTTTTCGCCGAGTATACATTTCTGAAGGCGATATAATTTCGTAGTAGTACATAAGTATAGTCTAAGTACATCATTGAGTACGTATTAATTTTGGTTCATTACAATTACGATTACAATTACCAATTAATTCATATTCGCTTATTATCGTTAATTATTGTCATTAAAATACATTAATTACACTATACTAAACTACTATCATTAATTACAGTTTCATTAAAGTACGGTACATCAATTACATTATATTAAAGTATTATATTTAATTATAATTTTAGCAAATTTTTAATTGACATATCTACTACTGAAGTAATCTAAATAGGTGATACAAGTGATATAATGAAGGGGAGTTAACCGTTGTTCTATAATTTAAAGGGGATTAACAACAATGTTATATATTTATAATTAACAATAATTACGCCAAATATGTCAAATATTATTAAAACCTGGTTGGTTATCAGAGTTTGAAAGTCTAATTAGCCAGCGATGAGGAAAGCGGACAAAAAATACGGTGTACTTTTCTTTGGAAGTACACGGACATTTATGATAACGAAATACATAAGTAATATAGAATTTGAATGACAATTAGGTAGAAATAGTAAGTACAAGTAATGAGAACTGGGATAACTATGTGACGTAAGCCGATAACGAACTAGTGGCCAGGCAGGGAAACAATACAGTATATTATAATAATATGACATACAACATAACACCTTATGTTATAAATTTGTAGCAGAAACAAGAGAGAGGATTTCGAATTCAGATGCTTGCTTTTGGCGACGTCATCGAAATTCGAACACCCTGAATCAGCGTGAATGAGCAGCTTGCCAGAGGTGAACGCACTAAAAAAAAATAATAAAAAAAATAATACATGCAAACGTATTTGCGCGATTTTGAACGAACAGGTACGGAGGCATAAAGTTTCGTACCATTACGTAGACTAACACGAGTAAAAAATGAATATTTAATAAAAATTTATATAGGGTAATGGTCAAGATAAGATATGGATATATGGATGAATATGGTTGAATAATAATATTTATACGACATAACATAAATAATGACGTATAGAGAATGAAGTTTTTTTATTATTATTATTATTAAGGAATTTACCATACATTGAATACGGAAGATGTCCAAATACTAAACACGTGATTCAGTGTTCAACGTATGGAAACCGTGAAGGAAATTTAAGTTATTTTATGACGTCATAGTGTATAAGTCATTATTGGGAGGATTTAAAAGAAACGAAGTAGAGACAAAGAGTGGGTATTAAGGACTAAGAAGTACAACTACGGATTCCAATCCTGTTATATGCAATGTGTATTGCATAATCTAGGGACGAGGGTGATATGCAAGACAAACATAATTAATTATAATAAATTCTACAACAAATGAAAATGGATACGACAAAACCATAGAAATGGAAGATCGTAGGGTTATGACACAAACAAAAATAGAAAGCTACAAATAATTTTTTTTATCCAAAATCGCATCAGGCGATTTTGGTTTCTCATGTAAGAATGAATATGGATTATCCATTCTTCATTTTTACACACACACACATATATATATATATATATATATATATATATATATATATATAAACACATATATATACACATATATACACATATGGTATCCCCTCCGTCTATGGCCCTGGGGTGGTTTGGAGTCGACGGGGGTTCTGTTTAGGAGGCAGCAACGGATATTTCTTCTATAACATTCTAATTCTTTTCTCTCGCTATAGGATCGACAGTTGTTAATTCTTCTCTTTCTATAATACTCTGATACTTTCTCTTGGTACTAAAGTTATCGACTTTACTGACTAAATTCCTGAAGAGAACAAGTCTCGAAGGAAAAGATAAAAAACTTTCTTTGACTGTAGTTTACTTCTAAAAATGTACAGGTAGTGCTCTGAATTTACAGGGATAGAGGTTCGACCTCTTTCGACCATGGCTCATGCCGGAATCTAAAAATTAAGGAGGCAAGGGGCCTCTGCCCCCTCCTCGCAGCGAGGCTGCTAACAAGGGAGTCTCGTAGTAGTGACCAAAGACGAGTGAAGTAATGAAGTGAAGTTAATTTTACAATTACATGTATCATATAAGTCTAAATGTTGGGGGAATGCAGTTGAAGGTTAAGTTTCCCCCTTTAAACACATGATCAGATGTTTGAAAGACTCCAAATAAAAATAAAAAAAATAAAAATAAAAACTAATCGTATTTTCGCCGAGTATACATTCTGAAGGCGATATAATTTCGGAGTAATACATTAAGTACAATCTAAGTACATGACTGAGTACATTGTAATTTTGGTTTATTACAATTATGATAATGATTACCAACTAATTCATATTCGCTTATTATCGCCGATTATAGTTTTATTAAAGTACATTAATTACATTATAAATCATTATCACCAATTACAGTTCATTAAAGTACATTACATTATATTAAATTATTACAGTTAATTACAATTAAACAGTTACTTAACTTTTTGTTTTTACAGTGTTTCGTATTAATAGACAATTAAGATGTTAGAAATATAATACAAAGTACATCGGTACATACGTTATATAATATAATATAACATACAACATAACACCTTATGTTATAAATTTGTAACAGAAGCAAGAGAGAGGATTTCGAATTCAGATGCTTGATTTTGCTGTGGATAGCGGAATTTGAACGCTTCGCATAAGCATTTTTGAGTTCATTACGGGAGGTGAACTAATAAAAAATAAAAATTAAAAAGAATACACGTGAACGTATGTACATGTACGTAACTATGTACATAATCATGATCATCAGGGGACAAGTGCGAATGCACAAAGTATTGTACACATATGGGTAGTCATACAACAGGTTGACAATGATAGACAATTAGTAGCTCAATGAATGAGTAATAAAATTAACAAAAGATAAAGGTCAAGAAAGGACATGGATGTAAATGAACAACGTATAAGTAATGGGAGGATTTAAAAGGAACGAATTAGAGACAGAGTGGTAATAAGGACTAAGTACACTGCGGGTTAGATGCAAGACAATCATAATTAATTATAATAACTTCTATAACAAATGATAAATGGAAATATGGATACGACTAAACCATATAAATGGTAGATCGTATGGTTGTGGCACAAACAAAAATAGAAAGTAACAAATAGAGTTTTTATCTAAAATCGCATCAGGCGATTTTGGTTCTCATGTAAAAATGAATATTGATTATTCATTGTTCATTGTTACATTGCTCTCCCCTTTTAAAATGATATTTGTACAATAATATAATAGGGTACAATTAATACAATAATATAATACAATTACTACAATACAATTGAGAAAGTATCATCCTAACGAATTCAAATTAGATGATGACGAATTTTTTCTTTACGATACAAATTTTATACAGAACAAGTGACCGGGTGGTTGAGGACAACGCACAGTAATCAAATCTTCAACATGACACTTGCTTAGAGTTATGAAATATAAAAAATTTGAAGATTAATACTTTAATTTATGCAAACAGAATAAAGTGATTAATACGTTAATTTAGACAAACAATGATATTATTAAATTTTACAAATATTTAGTTATCATGATTGTAGAGGTAATAAACTAATTTTATTGACTAGGGTAGGTGAAAATCGAATTATGTAATGGATGATATATAGTCCTATGGTCAAGTGTGTATTTGTGTATACTAGGTACAAAGTGTGGTGGTTGTTGATATGTCCAAATGGGTGAAAGTGTAATCAGTATCCGCAGATTTTTTTTTTTTTTTTTTACTATTTTTTACATAATGTTTGTGGAGAAACATACACATTTGAACAAGTTTACATGCATCTGTATGTGCATGAATTTGGAAGGTTTTTGAATTACCAAAGTTTAAAAATAATGTATAATAATTTAAGATGGGTTTTGGGTTATAAAATCTTTTAAGTTTAAGTCAATTATTATTATTACTATTATTATTATTACTATTATTATTATTATTATTATTATTATAAAATCCTTTAAGTTCAAGGTCGATTATTATTAAAATCTAATTACAGGTAGTATTAATGATGGTGTATGCGTATAAGTTTTAATGAATTCGCATATGTGTCAAAAGTAATAAAATTCAATCGGAATTATCGATTTTACGTAATTAATCAGTTGCGCGTATTAAGGTAATTAAAATAAATGCACACTTAAAAGAACTTACAATAAATGAAAGTAAATCTAGCGGTATTAAAAATTAAATTTTGAAGATGGAATTAAATTCGACTAGTAACATTCGTAGCTATATATGAACTATATAACCATTAACATTAACCAGAAGTATCAGTACGATAATTGAATTAAGAAAATTAAGAATACAAATTAAAAATAGAAATCAATTATGCATTTTAATGAACTAAACATATAATATACTTAAAAATAAAAGTAAATCGAGCCATAGATGAATTTCGGCCAAGAATAAAAAAAGTTATTGAAATGGAAGGAAAGCATTTCGAACAATTTTTTTAATAATTTCAGGTAAATTTTACATTAAAAATTATTTTTATATAATAAAAAATATTAAAAAGGTTTAATAATTTTTGCATGTTAAGTAGAAAAATCATACTCTTTGGTTAAATGTTGATAGAATTTGAATTATTTGATATTTTAGTCAGAAAACTTGTTTGCATATAGATAAATACATGTTTTATTGTGTAGAAGTTTTATTAAAATTAAATGACAAAAAAAAATAAACACAACTGAAATTTAGGGTATGTGCGGTCGTACGGGTAAATTTCCCGACTGTACAGAGCAGGATAAATTAGGTACATGATCGATTAATTATTACACAATTACTCTCATCATATAATCACAGTAATTATAAAAATTGTTATAAACAATTGTAAAAACGGTTTTGGTTACCAATAATAAAATATATAATTTTACCTATATATTTATATACGCAACAATGGCATGAAAACTAAAGACAAATCGGTCAATTTCCTTCTTACAAACAAAAAAAAGGGTAAACTAAAGACGCAAACCGGTCAATTTAGGTTGAATTTAATTCTCTTTTACAACAAAAAAAGGTTGAATTAAATTCTTTTAAACAACAAAAAAGAACAGTTGAATTCAATTGAGTGCATTCAAATGACTTGGGACTTCAAAACTGACTTGGGACTTCAAAACTGACTTGGGACTTCAAAATTGACTTTGAACTGACTGGGAACTGACTACAACTTTTTTAGAACTGACTACAACTGTTTTGGGACTGACTACAACTGATTACAACTTTCTTGAAATTGACTACAACTTTCTTGCAACTGACTGACTGACTTGAACTGACTGACTTAAACTGACTGACTTCAAACTGACTGACTTCAAACTGACTGACACTGACTACAAAACTGAATGAAACTGACTTCAAAACTGGTTCTTCAGGGTAAACAGTGTAGATGAGCTCAGCCCTGTACCACTCAAGTATTTTGTACCAAAGTTCGTGATATTTTGAACGTCTACACCTTTTAAATACGCATCAAACACCATACCATTCTCGCCTTTCTCCTCCCTACATTCGGTAAAACCGTCGAGCAGAGAGCTGTACGCGTATTCGAGAACCGTGTCAAAATAAAGCATATCGGTAACACGCGCGTCTAATATAGGTTTTAATTTGCGGAAATCGACGACTTCAAAGATTCTATCGAGAATGAAACGGCTTCGCGTGGGAATAAGGACGTTAGTTTCAGCTGCATTGTTCTACATCAACCGTATATCAATGCATGGCTGGTTTCGATTTATGCACAACGTACAAATAACGGCGCATGAGGGTGCGTCACTAATTTGCTCTCGTTTTGTGCCTACTCCTGCAGGTCTTTTATAATGAACTTCGCCTCACTTCTTAACCACCACGAAGAATCTGTTCATCTCCTCAACACTTAAATAAATAACATTTCGTTTACCAGAGTTTGATTGTCTACACGTTGTTTCAAGTACATAATTAATAGCGCCGGTTTTACGCCTGAACACACGCACTGACTTCGTCACGGACACATCGTATACGGCATTAAGGCTACTGCTCAACGGAAGCTCCATCGTTTTCTATTGTGAGGAAATCACGTCCAGTCGGGTCAAGCTCTGAGGTGACTATGAGCCACCGGTGTGCGGATCGGCTCGGACTGAGGTGTGTGGGAATGAGTCACACGGTCGTGTCATACCATAAGTTAGTGATTCGTGCACGGAGTTGCTCCAATATGAAAGAACTGAATATGTGTAGCCCATTATTCGGGGCAATCAAAATTTTTCCGACACGATAATATTGGCTTTAACGTTTATCGGAATCATACATATTCGTTCATTTTATCCACACATTAACACTCCAGCGCTCTATTTGAGAGAAACATGTGTCCATATTTATCCTTTTTGTTTAAGAAGCGATACTCATCCCTAAACTCTATTAAAAACTCGCACAAGGCTTTAGCCACAACCTCACTGCGAACCTCATCATGATATATATGAACGTAATGAAAAAATATTTCAGGTTGTCCATAAGCACAAGATTTATATTCTCAGCCGCAGGGTATGCGTACTCGGTATGATGTAACATCACATAGTACCGCTGGTCACACCATTCATCAACAAGGTTCACTCTTTCTCTTCTGCACGTGATGTTTCTTTCACTTCGCGGTATATGTACGCTTTACACAGTTTAGTCCTACGACGTAGTTCATTACACCGTTTGAGCTAAAAATATTCATTGAATATTTGGAACTCCTGCTCCTCACGCTTCGCGCGGTTCAATGTGGCCTTAAAAGCCTTAAAGGAGGGAGGACTAGGGAGTCTTTGAGTATTCACCACATCTGTAGACTTTACCGAATACCACTTCATGAATGTCGAGCACGCACTATCAAAGGTAGCCATCACTATTTCCCGTCCACGCGAGAATTCGTCAAAGTACACGTTTGAGATCCAGGGCTTGTTAAGGTCAACTGAGCACGCAGGGACAGAGGTATGACCAGCTAGTAGCAGGAGTCACGTAAACCTTTGATTGATCATACAGTTGGCAGTGCTTAGAATTTTTCCTGTACACACGCACACACACACACACACACATGCGCGCGCGCAAAAGAGAAAATGAAACGCTAATTAAAACGTGACTTATTTTCAATAAACATATCATCAACAAGTAAATAGTCCCTAATTCATGGCATATATTCAAATACACGTAATAAATAAATAAGCATATGTCAACAAGTAAATAGGCATATATATATATATATATATATATCAAACATTCAAGGACCATGGTACCCAATTTGTACAGTATCGTAGGTGCCAGGCACATGGTATCGTTTCCTGTAGGTGTTACGACAAACCTTCGTGCCCCTAAGTTCCTTCACGCCCCCTAACTTCTGTGCTCTGAAGTTATGAGTCCCCAGAACCAGGTGGGGTGATTGGCTGTCACCATCGTCTTTCTAAGCTCACTAGATCTTTCAGCGATTCAAAGTTAACGATCTGACGGTTGGCCTATAGCCTTCCCGATGTACTTGTACTCATCCCCCATCCTCACGGGTACACCGTAAGTTTTTGGATCTGTTGAGACAAAAGAATCGGCGTATGCGATGTCGCTATACTTATCCTTGATCTCATCAGTCAATTCCCGAAGGAATTCCCCAATAGGTGGCATATATTCACCTACCCTCTCCGTGAATATCACACTATCTGGATCAGTGTAAGGAACCCGTTGTCCGAGAGAATGCAACAGATGCCACAGCTTGATACGTGCGTAGGCTGTTGTGAAACTGGCTACAGGTATGTTTGTGACACGCTATGTATCTGTAGCCAATTCGGTCCGGTTGTACCTTATTATGTACGTATTACCTACATTCACGATTTCCATAACTTCTTTATCGTTAGCGTTTGCGTAATCCTAGACTTCACTATAACTTTGTGTTAGATGCACATTCCCCTTGTCTGTATTCTTAGCAAACTTGCCCCAAAGACTATTTAGGCACAACTTTGCACTACATCGCTTGCCGGGGAGCTTCTGAAACATCCACACCTCATATATCTTTAGTATTCTGGACCCGTGAAGGAGAGCTAGAGAGAGTTCAGGACTTGTATATACGCCTTTGATCTTCCTCTGGTTGATCGTGTGATTACAGTCCCCATTATTCTCCTCTGCGCACTTCACACACAGAGTGAACATGAGTTCGGTCTATAAAAACAGGCAAGATCAGCATCCATAAATCGTGAGGGGGGAGCATATCTACGAAAGAAAGCCCAAAGTAGCTCTCACTCAAGTTACCTGAGAACTCCTCGAAGGCAGATCTGGCTGGGCCCACATGTTTTTCAGCCGCACCTACGGGGTACGGATTGTTCTTCATCACGTAAGCGTATAATGAGCAGAAATCGTAGTAGTGAAGCTTCACCCTGTCCGTAGGCGGAAAGTAAAGTTTGAAGGGGTTTGTGCCTCCTCCAAACAAGCTGTCACCGCATTTGAGGGGCTCCATTGTACATTTGATAGCTCTTATTTCTTCGCGATACTTTTCATCGGTTTCCATCCAGGCATCATATTTATGCATCAAATTCATCTTCCATGGAGGTCCCCTGTGACAGCACACTCAGGGCGTGGACATCCATGCCAGCAGCAACCGTTAGAGGAGTACACCGTCTTCTCACCAGTGGTTGGGTCCTCACTGAAGCCGTCCACCCAAAAAACACAGCCATTGATCTTAATGGCAAATTCTCCCGTGTTGCGAGCGTGTTTTATATATAAACCTGTCTGCTGTTATATGTGTATGAGCCAGTAAATAGCCTTATACCCATAACTGCGCTGGGCGTTTCGAGGAATGACGGCCAACGTATCTTAAGGCATGACGTTATTCTTGAATACAGTAAAACATAATGATGCGATCGTGGCTACGGCTTATAGTAGATCACAGTTGAATTTGGTTATGTACATACTTCTAAAGGCTTGAAAGCATACATTACGTAGCGTACGTCAATCACATAATAACGTTCACATTCATACGCTATATTGTAAGGGTTATCTTTAATAAAGCTGCTGTAGTAGTGGTCAAAATCTTCACGTTCACTTATACTCATACTTTCACAGTTAAAGTAGGGTTTGGGGGGTGATGGGCCGACATAATTTAAAGTGCCTTAGGTGAGGAATGTGTAATAAGGAGGAGCGTTTTTACACTTTTTCCGATTTTCGTTTTGTAATAGCGCGGAAAAGTGGCTCTTCCACGTCAAAAATAAGTGTGTTAAATCTCAGAGATCTGCAGTAATATCTTCTGCCTCCGCACGCGCGTTGGAAATCCAAAAAATGCGCCAAAATACGCATTTTTCAATATTCTCTTATACAGGGTGTCCCATAAGTCCGGCATCATAGGAGAAATTCATATTTTTCTATTTCTACAAACCATAATTCATATTTTTATCTTTCTACAGGCCATAATGTCTGTGAGCAAGGAAGAACGAATCCAGATAATTCTACTCATAGGAAATCGGAGTCAAAGAGAGGCCGCTGCTGAATTTAACAGACTGCATCCAGACCTCGAGCCAATAACACAGAGTTGTGTTAGCAGACTTGTTGCAAAGTTTAAGGAAACAGGATCCATAGAAGATAAACCACGCAGTGGACCTTCAAGGAGGTCCACTGACGATGATACAGCGACTGCTTTCCTGGCTCATTTTAACAGAAGTCCCAATAAGTCTCTTCGGCGATTGTCCGCTGAGACAGGAGTGTCGAAAAGTAGCATCCATCGCATTCTTCAGGCTCACAAATCGCATCCATATAAACTTCGGATCCTACAGAATTAAGCGAATTGATGATCCCGACGGCGGTATGGAATTTTGTGAATGGGCTACGAACAATCAAATATGCTCGGGATGTCAATTTCCCGTCCACCATTCTGTTCAGGACGAGACAGTTTTATGGAAATGGTGAGTAAATCGACAGAACACCCGCTACTGGTCTCAAAGTAACCCTCACTGGTATACCCTCTTCAAAGGAACAAGGTGCATCTCGGTGATGGTACGGTGTGGCATTTGGAAGGATCGCATCATAGGCCCCTCTTTTTCGATGAAACATGTCACTGGAGGCACCTACCTACGTATGCTCAAGGAAGAAGCATTTCCCAGTGTCTTGAACGAAGAAGAAAATTTCCCAACATGGTTCCAGCAAGACGGCGCTCCTGCACATTACAGCACCCAAGTAAGGGAATACCTGTACCAACAATTCCCTGGTCATTGGATAGGACGTCGATGGCCTGTGGAATGGCCAGCTAGAAGCCCGGATCTCACGCCACTAGATTTTTATCTCTGGGGCGAGTTGAAAGCGCTGGTATACGCAGAGAAAATTAGGAGTGTTGAACATTTGCGGCAGCGCATTATTGGGGCATGTAACACCATTACTCCTGACATCATTCACCGTGTGCTTGCTGACTGTGTATCACGTCTGAATTTGTGTATTGAAAACAATGGTGGACATATTGAGCACGTTCTGTAAATAAAAGCTTTTGTTTTACCTTTTTTTATTATTTTTCCTATGATGCCGGACTTATGGGACACCCTGTAGTTTTAATTTTCATCCTACCTTCTTGTAATAGCGAGGAAAATCATCCTAATGGTTTATTTTAGATTAGTTTTAAATACTTTTGTCCTGCGATAATATCTTCTGCCACCGCAAACGTTCCAAATTACGAAAAAATCCGCAAACATCACGTATTTTGCATATTCAGCCTATACGCTAATAAATTCACTTTGTAGTCATGTAGTACTCCCACATCGTTCTAGAAGCTTCCCCACAGCCTGGTATGGTGTGTTGCTCGTCATTGCCATATACGGCAATGAGTCAGTGAGTGATGACTGATGAGTCATGACTAGGGCAGTCAAAAGTTGACCGAAAAAAATGAAGAAAGTTGACCTTACGAATTGAAAAAATTGACTTATAAAGTTGCCTTTACTTTCAATAATAAAAACGATACTTTAATTACTTATTCTTGCTCTTCTACATCAGTTGACCGATTGTGGTAAATTATGAAGTATTTGCCGACATTTTCTGGCAAAAAATTGCGATCCTTACTTAATAATTTATTAAGCATGGAGAAAGATCTCTCTACAGCGGCAGTTGTTGGTTGACATTGCAAAAGCTGACCATAAACTGTTGGTGAGATTTCAGGTCTACTGAGGTTAATTATTTCACAAATACCATTTGTCTTGAGTCTTGTTTCAATGTATTGTTTGACTGAACACATATCTTCGCCAAGGTTGATAGAAGAAATGGTTTCATATGCCTCTCTAATGGTGCAATCAGATGTTTCCATCCTAGTCACTAAACTAGCAATCAAACTATAATTCATTTTGATTGACATTAGTTGCTTTGGCAGTTTTTCATTAGCAACACTCTCTTTAGCCTTCTGAACAATGATTCCTTCATCTTCAAAATTTTCCACAATTGTCTTCACATTTGGAAGACTTGTACTTTAAAAGGGTTTGCGTCTTTTCGTTTCCCACATTTTGGTCTATACCACGCTGGTGCTTTTGGGTAGAGCGATGTTTATCCACAAAAAAGGATTTGTCATGCTTGACCACAACACAACAAATCTGACAGTATAGCTCATTTTTTCCTGAACAAGTGAATTCATTAGGATATTTTGCAATTATAGCGCGCACTTTAGCAATAGAACTAACTGCAACTTTTGGCATTTTAAATATCTGAAATCAAAAGAAATCGAAATCAGTGAAATCACAAATCAGAAAAAATCACAAATCAAAAATGGTAACCAGTAACCACAATACATACAACACAATCACATCCAAAACCAGAACGGACATAACTGAATAAGACAAATACGAGCAGCGAAGTTGCCAGTTAACCAAAAAGATGCCAATTTTTAGTTATTTTAATTATTTATTCCAAAAAATTGACTTTATTTACCTCATTGCTATTTTTTGACCTAACAGGTAAAAGTTGACTTTTGGTTGACCTATTAACTTTGGTAATATACCCCCTACAGGTAGTTTTTATTGCATTTTCAGTCGTTTCAGCGAAAAGTGCCCCATAGGAAACAATTTGACTTTATTGACTTTTGACCGCCCTAGTCATGACTCACAACACTCTACCAGGCCTTCTTGCTCTCACTTCCCCGCAGTGTTGTGCTAGCTACTTTTCGGGTAAGATGTGGATTGTGTTGCTCTTGCTGTTAATACATCTTTGGAACACGACAACACGCCTATGTGGATATATACTGCATATTTTAGTGCATAATAATACGGTGGCGTAATATACAAAACTTCTGCAGAATGCAAGAATATTTTACGTTTTAGAAGTAATTTCTTAATTTTTATATTAATTACTGTGTTTTTCACAATGTCAGTACCAGCTCAAGCAACAAGAACTTCTTCAAGTTGCCCTATATTTGGGGCTCCAGCTGATCTAGACAAGAGGTGCCTTCCAACCTATAAGGATGTCATGAAATATTTTCATCAAATAAGGGTGAATCTGAAGACATCGAAGAAAGTGCCTACAGTTGCAGAAATTTCGGGTGTTCTCTCAAAAACTGTCGAAGGTTTGTGGAAAACAGCCTCTATTCCTACTGTTTCTCATAACCGTGGCGTTCAAATGATTAAAAATTACCATGAAAAATGTCAAAACCTTCTAAAGTCAATAAAAAAGGAAACAAGATAGTGACTTATTGAAAATTAAATTACAAACATTTCAAAATGAAGCAGAAAACAAATTACACCGGTCTGCATGAAAATTGATTTATTTATTTTGAATTGTGATTCTGAAGCAGATCGCTGCGCTGAATTAAAAAATGCCACCAGTTTTTTTCTATCGCCCACAGTTTTAAAGTTATTAGCAAAACAATTTTGGGGCGTTTTTTTTATTTTTCCTTTTTTATCTTTAATTAATTTCGTTTTTTCATATTTTTCAGATAGATAATTCTAACATTACGTCTTTAAAATTTTAATAATGGCTTCTAGAGGATGTACCCATAGTCCAGACATATTTTGTTATATTTGTGGTCGGTATGTTGCAAAACAAAGGACAAATGTAACGACCTTCATTAAAAGAGCTTATCATGCTTATTTTGGAATTAAATTAGGAGATCAAGACAAAAGTTGGGCTCCACACAAGGTTTGTCTTACGTGTGTTGCGGCACTATGGAAGTGGAGCAAGGTAAAAAGAAAAGTTTGCCATTTGGGATCCCTATGGTATGGCGCGAGCCTAGAAACCATACCGACGACTGCTACTTCTGTTCTTGCAATGTTAAAGGTTATAATGCAAAGAATAAAGAGAGCCTTCAATACCCAAGTCTTCCATCTGCAATAAGGCCGGTACCCCATGGTCCAGAAGTTCCCATTCCCCGCCCACGCGAGAGTCTGGATCAATACAATTCAGATTCTGATTCAGCTCCAAATCCAGACAATGATGATGTTTATGAACAGCCAACAGCTGACCGAGATCCTCCTAAACCATTAACCCAAGCCGAACTAAATGACTTAGTCAGGGATTTGAATCTGCCTAAGGACTCTGCAGAACTTTTGGGGTCTAGATTGCAGGAGAACAATTTATTGGCATCTGACACATACTTCGCTTGGTACAGAAATCGTGAGAAAGACTTCGTGCCTTTTTTCGAAGAAGATGGTCCCTTGGTATTTTGCAAGGACATCACAGGATTAGTGTGCAAGCTAGGCATCGAATACCAAACCAGTGACTGGAGGTTGTTTATAGATTCCTCTAAAACCAGTCTAAAAAGAGTGTTACTGCACAACGGTAACAAATATGCATCAATCCCAGTGGCCCATTCTACTCATTTAAAAGAGACCTATGATAACATGAAACTGCTTCTGGAAAAAATTCAGTATCAAAATCACAGATGGATATTGTGTGGGGATCTCAACGTCCTTTGCATGTTACTTGGGCAGCAATCAGGATACACTAAGATGCCATGTTTCATCTGCGAATGGGATAGTCGAACACGTGACCAGCACTGGAAGAGGAAAACTTGGCCTCCTGGAGAGAATCTTACCCCAGGATCAAAGAACATTTTACATGAACATCTCGTTGAACCAAATAAGATCCTCCTACCACACTTTCACATTAAGTTAGGCTTGATGAAGCAGTATGTCAAAGCATTGAATAGAGAAGGTGAGTGTTTCAAGTACATTTGTTCAAAATATCCAAAGATTAGCTACGAGAAAATAAAGGAAGGTGTTTTTATAGGTTCTCAGATTAGAAAGTTATTGACAGACGATCATTTCCTGAACACAATGACCAATAAAGAAAAAGAAGCATGGCTTGGTTTCAAAGATGTTGAAAACTTCTTGGGAAACTACAAAAGCCAAAATTATGAAAGACTGGTGGAAAATATGCTTAAAAAGTTTCGCGCCTTAGGCTGCAACATGAGCCTGAAAGTTCACTTCTTATTTTCGCATCATGACCGTTTTCCCGAAAATCTCGGAGATGTCAGTGAGGAGCAAGGGGAACGATTTCACCAGGACATCAAAACCATGGAAAGAAGATATCAAGGAAGATGGCATACAAATATGATGGCGGATTACTGCTGGTGTCTGCAACGAGATCAGCCTAACGCACAGCATAAGAAAACATCAAAGAAGCACCGGTTTAGTCGTCATTAGTCAGATCTACCTTCGTAGTCTTAAGTCTTTGGAATAAGTCCTGAAATGTTTGCAAGTAAAGAAGGTAAATATATTTTGTTTCTTTCAGTTATTTTTTTATTCTTTCATAAACAAGCAATATGCTTGTCCAAGAGCTAGGAGCTATTTAATTCTGCTTTAATTAGGTTTTACTCTATCACCTAAAGATTTCGTGCTACAAGGGGTGTTGTAATACCTCATCTGTTCCCAAATGTTAATCACCCATTGATGGGAGGGGAGAGAGTATTTTGCTGGGAACGGGACTGGTTGCTATATATATTTACCTTACATTATTATATAAGCGTTACTGTAGTCTATAACAACAAAATTTATGGTTTAGCATGTGCAATCCAATATTGGTCTCGATAAGATGGTTCACATTTGGGGATAAATGGGGGATTTATGACACACCCTGTAGTAAGAAAACCATACGTGATAGGGAAAAACTAACTATATTTTTGAGATCAGCGCACTCAAATTATATAGAATCACCAACTAGTTTGTAAACATCGACCGACAAATTTTCAAATGTGTACTGGTGTTATTTGACATCAGTGCTTGCAAATGTAAAAATTTTGATAAGTGTTCATGTGAAAACCATCTCAAGGTTCCAGCAATTGAGCAAGACTTCCTTAAAGATCAGAGAACAACAAGAAAATTGGCAATAGGCTCTCTTGATGTTTCACAAACTCGTAAAGATCTAGCAACTATTACTAGAAGACAACAAAGAATGAAACAGTATGAACCAAAACCATCTACCAGTTAAAGACAAGCAACTGAAACACTGTCATCAACATCAAGTGAAACAGAAGGAGCGGATTCTGATTATGAACCTACACAGAGAATCAAATCGATGGAACAATCTCATCATGGAACAATCTCATCGATGGCTATAGCTTGTGACAGAACTGGTGTGTCAGACAGGTCTGCTGCTATAATTGCTTCGGCTGTTCTTGAAGACGTGGGTATTATAAACGAAAAAGTATTAAGTTCAGTAATAGACAGATGCAAAGTAAGGAGAGTTAGAAAAAGAGTGAGATTTATTATTCAAAAGAGAGATTACGAAGAAGAAACTATGGAGAGTATCTATTTCGATGGAAGAAAGGACAGAACTGCAGTGCAAGAAAAAGTTGACAGTAAAGGTTATCAAAAAAATATAGCAGAAGAACATGTCACTTTGCTTCAAGAACCAAACTCGCATTATATTGGGCATGTAACTCCCGCTTCTGGCTCAGCACAGAGTATATCTTCTGCAATTTTGGATTTTTTTCACTCAAATGAGATTGATACTTCAGAAGTTAAAGCCATTGGATGTGACGGGACAGCAGTTAATACAGGACCAAAAGGAGGAGTGATAAGAAGTATTGAAGAGCACTTTCAGAGAGTACTCCAGTGGCTGATTTGCTTGCTCCACACTAATGAACTTCCCTTGCGGCACATAGTGACTGACATTGATGGTAAAACAACAGGTCCTCATAGTTTTACCGGGCCTATAGGAAAAGAGTTAATTGATTGTGAAAAGAGACCTGTTGTTGAGTTTGAAGCAGTTGAAGCGGAAGAAATTGTAGTTGACAGAGATGATCTGAGAACAAATCAGAAATATTTGGCAGAAATCTATGATGCTGTGTCAAAAAGTGAATGTACTCCCTCTCTAGCTCAAAGGAAACCAGGCAAACTGGCACACTCCAGATGGGTGACAACTGCTAACCGCATACTTCGTCTCTACGTTTCAACTGAAGAACCTTCAGACAACCTTAAGTGTATCGTGGATTATATTATGAAAGTTTATATTCCAATGTGGTTTCAAATCAAGAGAAATTCTTCAACAACACAGGGAGCCAAACATTTTTATCAAATGATACAACGCTCGAGGTCGTTGAGTGCCCGCTGTATAGAAATAGTTGATCGTGTTATTCAGAGAAATTCCTATTTTTCTCATCCTGAGAATGTTCTCCTTAGTATGATTCACGATGAAGCAAAACATATCAGAGAATTAGGATGGAGGAGAATCCTTAAAGCAAGAGATTCTGAGTCAGCCGCAGTGGGAGTGTTTAAATTGCCCACGTTGAACTTTCAGTGCAGTGAGTACTACAACATGATTAACTGGCAAACTTGTGAGCTGTCAGAGCTTCTTCTGACAAAAGTTCTATCACGCTCCGACATCCTGAACTATATCTCATCAGGAGATGTACCTGATTTCATCCCACGCCTTCCTTGCCACACCCAAGCGGTTGAACGGCATATAAAGCTGGTAACAGAGGTTTCAGCTGCAGTATGCGGTTCAGAGGCAAGGGATGGATTTATCAGAGCAAGATTAGAATCCACAAAGAAAATGCCAAGAATGGAAACAAAAAGTGACTACAGTGTGTAACTAGCCTAAGTCCGATAATGGTAGGGTGGTTGGGTCGGGCAGGGAGGAACTCGAAATGCAACCACCACCACGTGGTGAGTTCTGGGTTATTTTGTCAATATAGCACATTTAATATTGACGAAATAAGCGAGGAGCTGCATGCATATTACATAATAAGTCATCAAAAATAAACCAAGCATATGCAAAGTAAACTGGATTGGTGGACCTAAATTATTTAATTGCTCAAATATATAAACTTTTTAAATTACTAAAATATATAATGAATTGTTAATTGCATTACTTAATACATAATTAACGAATAAACTGTGGTGTAGGGGTATTTATGTAAATTATTTAAATTTTCCCTTATTTTGGAACGTTTGCGGAGGCAGAGGAAATTATCGCAGGACAAAAATATTTAAAACTAGTCTAAAATAAGCCTTTAGGATGCTTTTCCTCGTATTACAAGAAGGTAGGATGAAAATTAAAACTATAAGAAAATATTGAAAAAATGTGTATTTTGGCGCATTTTTTGGATTTTTAACGCGCGTGCGGATGCAGAAGATATTATTGCACATCTCTGAGATTTTACACTCACATTTGACGTGGAAGAGCCACTTTTCCGCGCTATTACAAAACGAAAATCGAAAAAAGTGTAAAAACGCTCCGCCCTAACGCTTATGTTAAGATGGTGGGAGAATACTGTAAATGTCTCCGTAAACGTTTTGTCCATCAATAACATGAGATAGTCAATTAAAATAACTGTGTGCTCATTACCCTTTATAGAACTAACATCATAAACACCTTTGTGAAACAAAATACCATCTTGGTACTCATTCAATACCGATTGGTAAGTCGAATAACACCATATGAGTCTGTGCACAAAATTTGAGAATAGTTCATCCTTATCTTTAATGATTTTAAGCATAAACACGGTTTTGCCACAACCTGTAGGGCCGGATATAATACTGTAACAGGGTGCATGTAGTGATTTTTGGATGATCCGTTGGGTGGTTGGTTGTATGGTATGTGATACGTGGCTGAATTTCGTGCGTGCGTAGACTTTCGAATTTTGTTTGCTTGAAAGCGGACAGCTGCTCTTGAACTGTGAGAATTTTGGTGATTAAAGGGTGTAAAATTTAAAATAAGAAACAAGTATTATCGAAGGTTTCCCTGTAAAGGAATTTTTGTATTAGATTTAGTTGGACAGAGAGAGCATACTGTAACACCAATAATCTAAGAATTGTCCTCTGCAAAAGAGGAGACGGAGTTGGGAGCCAGACCTCGCAACTTCTCGCAAGCTCTCTAAATAAACTCCTATTTTTACAAGTGCCAGTTATTTAAATATTTAATATTGTAGGTTTACGTTTAGGTTAAGTTTGAGTTTAGTTTAAGTTAGGGTAATGATAACTTGTGTAGGCAGCCTGATTTGCTTCGTATTTATTAATATATAGTTTTCTAATTTAATGTTTTACTGTTCCTGGCTGGGACGGCCTCGCATTGTAAAGGGGACATATATATTTGTTTGTGGAATCCTGGTCACGGTAACAGTTGACATTCCCAGCTAAGATTTTTTTTTTCCATTTACTCAATTTGTTATACCGTTCGGTTTTGGTTTCATTTATGCACTTTTCTTTTAATTTTTCATAATTTGATTTTGTTCTAGTTTTGAAAGCTTACTTTAATCATATCGTTTAGGATGGTTGAAGAAGGAGCATTAGAAGACATGACTGCGGATGAGAAGGGGCGGCAGTCGGTTAGATTGAAGGCAAGTGAGGGTTTGAATGAGTTTGATGGTGCAATGACTGCAATAGAGAGTTCTCTACTAGAATTGTTGAATGAGGAAGGAACTGAAAGTAAGGATGTGAAACTGAAAGCTTTCTTTGAGCGCATGCGTAAAATGGAGCAAGGGTATGTGAGTAAGAAATTGGTTGAAGTGGGACGTGTGCACTTACCAAGGCATTTGGAGAAGGTTTCTTATTACTCAGAAAGCGACAAATCTGAGTATGATTGCGAAAGTCCTGGTGAATGGAAAGAGGTGGAAAGTAAAAGGAAAAGGAGACTGAGAAATAAGGCTAAGCGTGATTGTGAAAGTAAGTTTGGACGAAGTGACAAAGGTGTTAAGTGTACAAAGTATACAGTGGATGGAAGTTCTAGTTCAGATTTTTCGAATGAGGAGACTCTTTCCCAGAACGACCGTGTATTTGGAAGATTTTTATGCCTGCAGCTGATGCAGGGTGGATGGTGCTGATCGTAATTGGGTGAGAAACTATTAATGAAGAAAACTAAGTATGAACGTGAGCGTATTTAGGCTTCGAAGCCTTGGCCTTTTGTTTTGGATCGTGTGCAAAAGGTAAAAGACTTTCTGGAAGACTTTGAGAGGTATGCAGGTGAGCAGTTTGGAAGTGATAAGAATAGATTGGCAGTGGACCTTAGAAATTTCTTGGATGGGCATGCGAGACGTGTGTATTTTAGTGTACATAAGCCGGGTGTTAAGTATGAAACAGTTGTGTCTAGAATTAAAAGTTGGTGTAGTGAAGAACGACAGGATAGTAAAGTTGTAACTCAACGTGACTTTTGGACAGCAAATATGAGAGAGAATGAAAAGCTGGGTGAATATGCGCTCCGGCTCCAAACACTATGAAGCAGCAGTGCCTGAGGGAGAGAGAGATAAACTGGCCTTGAAAGAACAATTCATGGCTACGATCCTTCCAGAGACGGCAAGGAAATTTAAAGCGCAAATGGGTCGAGATGTAGAAGGTAAAAAGCTAAAATGGAGAGATATAGTTTCATGGGCATTAGACGATGATGCTATAGGGCAGGGGTGGGGAACCTGCGGCCTTTTGGGGTACTAGTTGCGGCCTTCTGCCCATTTGACATTCAGAATTCATACCGTACGATAATGGACAGCAACTGATACCCCTTTAGTGTTTTAGGCTATTTCATTAGATCATGGTTTCAGCTTCACTGCTTCTTACACATACAAGCCTTCTTTATGGCTTGAACAATAGGAAATATGGCAACGCTGCCAGTTGAAACTGGCAGTGTTGCCTTACGGCTTACGCCCTTACCTATCAACGATCAACTCGACTGGCTGACTGGATGACAGTTACTGACGATTCTCCGATAGTCACACGCACGCTTGTTTCCTTTAAAACTATAAATCTTTGATCAATTCGTGTACCATTTTTATTTAAAAATCTTCTGGTACCCCAATCATGTCAAAAACTGTAAAAAGAAAATTAAAGGAAGAGAACGGGAATTGCAGTATTTCATAGTTGCTAAGAAAGATAAAATGATGTGTTTGCTCTGCAACGCCATAATTGCAACAGTGAAGAAACACAATGCATATCAGCATTATGCAACTCATAAGAACCACAAGTATGCTATATTGGAAGGAGAACCCCGAAAGTCTGCACTTACGAAGATGAAACTTCAAAAGCAGCAACAACAGCAAGTATTTAAAACGATGTCAGGCCTAGGGACTGAAATCACTGAAGCAACTTATAAAGTAGCATATATACTTGGAAAAAGAGGTAAGCTGTATAGTGATGTGGAAATCATAAAAGAATGCATTGTTGAAGTTGTAGCCTCTTTAGATTCAGACATGGTTAACAAATACAAACAACTACCTCTTTCAAGAAGGACCATAACTGATCGGCAACATGAATTAGCCCTCAATGTAACTGAACAGCTTCATACAATATGCCAAAGCGAAAATACTTATTATTATTCGATTGCCTTGGATGAGTCCACTGATATTACTGACTCAGCGCAAGTGTCATTTTTTATTCGTGTTATAACTGCAGATTTTCAATACTACGAGGAGTTACTGGCTTTGGGTACCCTTACGGGGAAGACACGTGGAATTGACGGCTTGTCTCTCTTCAAAGAAAAATGCCGTGAAGTGAAACTGAATTTATGTAATTTAGTAAGTGTATGCACAGATGGTGCACCTTCCATGAGAGGAAAATGTGAAGGATTTGTTGCGCTACTACAAAAAGAACTGCTAAATCCAGAGAGCTTGATTTCCTTTCACTGTATTTTGCATCAACAGAATCTCTGTGCCAAATCTACTGTTTTAAGTGACACATTAAGTAAAGTTATACGTATTGTGAACTACATTAGAGCAAATGCATCACGACATCGCCAGTTTCGCAATATGTTTATGCTTGATGATGAAACATTCAGTGTGGATCTTCCGTATCATTCTAAAGTGCGCTGGTTGTCACAAGGGCAAGTCTTTGAAAAACTTTTGTCTTTGCGAAAACAAATCACAAGATGTTTTGAGGAACTCAGTGAACCATGTGAATTGTCCAAAAAGGATTTCTGCAGAAATGCTGCATTTCTGTGTGACGTAATGTCAAAGCAAAATGACCTGAATATTTCTTTGCAAGGTAAAACTAAATCCATATATGAAATGTGACAAAAAAATCCAGGCTTTTCGGAGGAAGCTGCGCTTTTTCAAAACTATCCTTACCCGATCGGAACTTTCAGCTGAACACTTCCCTGAACTGGCAAAGGTAATTGATCAAGATACAAGCAAATCATTAGGGGAATGCGATGTGAAAGAATACACAGCTGTCCTAGACTCCCTGATTGAAGAATACGATGAAAGATTTGAAGATTTTGAGAAACATGACTTCACACTGAAACTAGCTTTCCAACCACACCTGGTTGATGTCTCCAAAGCACCTGAAGATTTACAGATGGAGTTGATTGAGCTATTAGAAGATAATATCCTTAAGTCTCTATTTGATACTAAGAAGGATCCTGTTGAAATATGGAAAAATGCCGTTGAATACCCACGTCTGCGCCAACATGCTCGTCGAATGTTGTCTTGTTTCGGCACAACCTACTGTTGTGAATCAACGTTTTCGTATGTGACTCAAATCAAAACGCGCTTGAGATCTCAGATGACGAATATTCACCTGGAGGACCAACTAAAACTACGGTCAACGATGTTGGAACCAAATGTACGACTCCTGTCCCGCAATAAGCAGTCACAAAAAAGTCATTAAATGGTTTATCACTTTTTCACTTAATATTAACATCATTTCACTTAATATCATTTTTCACTTAATATTAGTTCTATTGTCAATTATTCCCCCCAAAAATAAATGTGCACTTGCTGAATTTTTTATTTATTATAAAAACCCTCACGTATTATCAAGTTTGATTTAAAATTAGTAAATATGTAGATTGTAGACTAAAATATGACATTTTGTTGTACTGTATATGTTAAATTCTCAACATGCGGCCTAATAGGGTCTTGGTTAAATGAAATGCGGCCTTCCAATGAAAAAAGGTTCCCCACCCCTGCTATAGGGGATATGATGTACAGGAAGGGTACTCCCGTTACCGGTATGGGCGTTTGCACAGGAAGGACAAGCTGGCGCTTCACACTAATATAGCAATGTATTGCAACAGGATAGACTCCATCAAGGGGGTTACCAGTTCGGACAACCGCAGGTTGCTAAGAATGTGCAAGCTAAGAGGGATTTGCAGTGCAAGTGTTGTAGAAATATGGACATGTTATGAAAGACTGCTGGAAAAAAAAAGGTTTGTGTTTGTTGTGTGGTAACCAGGGACACAGAGCTAGTATGTTTGATAAAAAGCGTGACGTAACGAGTGCTAGGGGTGAGAGTGGAGCTGAAAGAGTGGTCTTATGTTATGGGTGTAATGATCCAGGGCATCGTGCGATTAGTTGTCCGGTGATTGCTCAGATAAGACAAAGAAATCAGATTGGTAAGGGAAGGGTAGAGAGACTATTGGTGAGCCTGAACAGATGGGAGCGAATAATGTGAGTGGGGCACAAGCAGAAAATTTAAATTAGGAAGCTCCGGTCTGGTGGGAACACGACCGGAGCGAGTGAATGATGAACGTGTGGGTGAAATGTACGAGTCGTGTGACTTTCCCCGCACGAAAATGTTAGAATGGGAACGAATTGTTAATAATTCTGACCTTGACCCAAATGCCAGTGAATGGACTGCGAATGTTCAGTGTGAACAACGTAGTCCATTACCGCAGCGTGAAAAAAAAAGACGAAGGAGAACGAATGGTGGAAAATACGACTGTGTACTTGGCTAATGAATGCGTAGGTTTGAAGAGTGGAAAACTGTGGAAGGTACCAGTGGAAGTGAACTGTACGGAAACTGAAGCGATGTTGGATTCAGATGCGCAGTTTTGTCTCATTAGCAGGGATGTTGTTTTTCGTATGTCTAACTCTGAGATTGATGACAGTGTGCACATTAGGTTGAAAGGTATTGGAGAAGGAGATCGTTTGGTTGGGAAGGGTATTTTGACTGGGCAGGTGGTAATTCATGGTATCGATTTCGGTATGTGTGATTTTTATGTGGTAAATAACTCTCCATATGAGATCGTCCTGGGTAAAAACGTTTTTGTTAGTAAGGGTTTAATAATTTATGCGAGGAAGAGATGCATAAAACGTACTGGCTCCAGTGGGAAAACAAACGAGTTGTACTTCAATAATGAACAGAACAGATGCGTTAGGGTAGTATCAAAGATACCAGTGTACGTTACAGAGAGTATAGTGTTAGATAAGAAAAATTGGAATTTGGTTTAAGTAAGAGTATCGTGCGATGTCGTTGAGGCTAGGAGGAAATGCGTGTCCTCTGTAAGGAATGAAAAAAATGTCTTGGTTTTAGATGAATTTGTAGATCCAGAGTTAAAAATGAAAATTGAATTGTGGCCTGGGTTAATTGACTGGGATAGTGCGGAAAATAAAGTATTAGTTCAGTGTAATTCCTTGAAAGAAGTAAAATTAAAGGAAGGAATGAGACTAGGATTTGCATGTTCAATGGTATTCAAGGATGAAATTGTGGTGGTTGAGAATGATGAGACTACCGTGCATATAGGGGCTTTGGTGCATAATGTAGTGTCTGGTGAAAATGAGGCGAATGACTGGCGTAAAAAGGGAAATGATGAAAGAGGTGCTATTGCCGGAAGGATTGAGTAAAGATGAGCGTGAAAAGTTGGAGCGAGTAGTAATATGGAAGAACAAGGTGGTGTTGAGTAAGGGTGATAGCGATGTTAAGACGTGCGGCATTGACTTCACATAAGATAGTTGTGCAATTATACGCCATTATGTCAACGTCCTAGAAGATTTGATCGGGAAACTAGTTTGGAGATAGAACGCCAGTGTAAAGAATTATGTATGCTTGATATATGATAATTGAGCCTAGTAAGTCTTCATGAAGTTCGCCTGTGGTGCCTGTGCGAAAGAAGGATGGGTCGGTTAGATTGTGTATTGATTATAGGAGAATGAATGCGGTAACGAAAGATGATAAATTTTCTATGCCTAATTTGCAAGATTTGGTCTTTAGTATGCATGGTATGAAATATTTTACATCATTAGATCTCGTGCGTGGATATTATCAAATGCCATTGGAGGAGAGCATTCGGGATTTCACTGCATTTATAACTGAGCATGGGCAGTACCGGTTCAAGTCGGTTTCATTTGTGTTGAAAACAGCGCCTTCCGCCTTTCAAAGAGAAATGCAAAGAGTGTTAGATGGTTTTACATGGACGAAAGTTATTGTGTATCATGATGACGTATTGATAATGGAGCGAAGTGTTGATGATCATATAAAGTTACTAGATTTGGTTTTGCAAAGGTTGTTAGATGCTGGTATGAAAATAAAGCCTGTTAAATGTAAGTGGATGAGTGAGGAAGTGCCCTTTTTAGGTCATATCGTGAGTAGTGAAGGACTGAGTAAAATGTCTGAGTATGTACAGCAGGTGATTAAATTTGGAAGACCAATTGATGTGGGAGGGGTGAGAGAGTTTTTAGGGTTAGTAAATTTTCAACGAAAATTTATACCCCATTGTTCCGAAATAGCAGAAATTCTGTCTCGGTTAACTGCAGGTAAAAGGAAAGATAAAGTAGTTTGGACAGAAGAACGTGTGAATGCATTTGAGGTGTTAAAAAAGGCTATGTATGAGGATATGTTGTTAACGTTTCCAGACTATTCTAAGAATGCTGATATGTTATAGTTATTCGTGGTGCGTCAAGTGTCGGTGCGGGTGCGTGCTTGGTTCAAAAGCAGGAGGGTATAGACAGAGTTATCTCGTATGCATCTACTACATTTAATAGAGCGGAGCGAAGCTACTCAGTGATAGAACGTGAATTGGCGGCGATAAGGTGGGCAGCAAAATTCCTTAGACCATTGTTACTTCGGCGCAAATTTATGTGAGGTATATGAGGTTGAATTAAGGAATGAGCTGCCAGAAGGTTTAGAAGTAATTAAGGAAGTGGCCGGTGGAACGCAGTCTATGTTTGAAAGTTTGAAGATAGTTTTGAACGAGCAACAGATTGAGGGAGTGCCTGAGAGTTTGCAAGAATTTAGATAAAAAGTGGTGCACGAGCTGTTGAAACATGCTAAATTGTACAAGTTGAATAAGGGTGGTAGGAGTTTGAAAGAATTGAAACACATGAAAGATATCAGAGTAATGCCAGACATAAAAGTTTTACTTATGGTCAGTGATATGTTTAGAGTAAAGATTTGGGTTGCATTTTATACCTGAATTCCAGTTACGTACATTGGATTACGTGTTAAAGGAAAGGAAGGGTTGAAAGAAGTCAATTTGCAGAGTTTGGGAGGAATTCACTTTAATCCTGTAAAGATAAGCGAGTTTATGAAAGATGTAGAAATGGCAGAGCATGTAGATCAGAAGGAAGTAGAAATGACTAAAAAGGATATGGAGAGAGGAGAATTGAAGGAAGATTTGATGATGCCATTAAATTTATTTATGAAAGTTGGACATGAGCGAGAAAGAGAGTTGGAATCTTGTAGCCATGAAGGTGGTCCAGTATCATGGTTATGGATCACCGTAGATAGATACAAGTTTTGTGCGTTTCTGGACTAGACATGGGAGCTGTAGTATGTTTAGAGGGAGAGAGAGCGTGATAAAGTATTTGTGTGATAAAGGGGTAGAAGGAAAATTTGAAGAAGTGTGTGCCAGTTTAGAAGGGCTTGGTGCGAAATTCAATGTGTCAAGACTGGTGAAACTAAAAGTTAAGAATGCTTGTGGCGAGTGTGCGTTTCATTTTGAGATTGTGAAGGATACTATTATACCAGTATGTTTTTTACTGGGTATCACCTACTTGGAGAGGGCTGATACAGTATTAGATTTCAGAAACGTTGCAGTTAGTTATGGAAATGAATCGGCAATTAACATCTGGAGTGTTCACTTGGAATATAATGAGAGGGAAACACTGCGTTGGTTATGGGAGAACTTTTTCTCTTTGAATGAAGTTGATAGTTTGCAAAGTAGTGTAAAAGTTTTAAATGAAATTTGAAAAGGGTTCTGAGTGGAGAAGAAATGGACTGTAATAATAAAGAATTTAAAGAGTATGTGCCCCATAGACCACATCTGAGTGTGATTCAAAATGTTTTAGTGAGGTGGGATGAGAAAAAGAAAATGTGGGCTGCGGTAGTGGATTTTAAATTGCTAGTACATATAGTTGTGACGTTTCACGTGTGTCTCGCGCATGTTGGAAGGGACAAATTGTGTGATTTAGTGAGCAGGTATATATGGCATCCGAGGTTAGGTATGGTAGTTCGGGATGTATGTAGGACATGTGAGCAATGCCAGAAGATGAAAGTGGGACATATGGTGACGTTTCCTCCAACATTAAAAGTGATAACAAGAAGGTCATATGAACTTGTGGCTGTAGATGTGGTTGCATTGCCGAAGACGTTTAGTGGGTATATTGGTTGTTTGGTTTGTGTGGACCATTTTACTAAGTTCATACATGTGCAACCAGTTCGGAATAAGGGTGCTCACTCGGTGTCGGATTCTTTTGAACAAATGTTGAACTCAATGTTGAAGGTACCGGTCCGAGTCTTGAGTGATAATGGTCCTGAATTTCGGACAAGTATGTTTGGAGATATGTTGAGCAAGTACGGAATACAGCATGTATGCTCTAGTCCCTATAAACATGCGTGTAATGGAGTAGTTGAGCGGGTGAATCGGACTATAAATTTGTGTGGGGCGAGTGGTAAATGGGATGAGGGGTTGACAAAGGCGGTAATGCTTTATAATCAGACTGTACATTCGCAGACTGGTAAGGCACCTGCACAGAAATTAGCAGAGGGTACCCAAGAACGAAGCGAGCTGTTACCTATTCCCGTTGATGAACAACTGACTTGGCGTGAGGGTCACCCTAACTTCATCCCCTTTGGAATAGGCGTGAAGGTTCTTAGGAAGTTAATTACTACAGCCAGAACTTTGAAAGTGAAAATGAGTGAGAGATATATGGGTCCATACGGTTAAAAAAGTTTTGGAAGGGGGAGTTTCGTATGTTGTATGAAATGAAAGTGAAGGTTTGAGGGTGCATCATACGCACCTGAAACTGTTTGGGGAACCGCCAAAGTATTTGGAAGAGTACTTCGAGCGACAACGTATGATAAAGGAGTCGGGAAATTGTGTAGATGAATACGAGGGAGTGATAGAAAGATGGTTGGTGGAACCCGTTAGTAACGTGGAGAGTATCAATGTGGAGAGAGCAAGATTAGAGGAGTCACGTCTGGAAATGAGGGACAACGAAAATTCTCGCTTTGTGAGGATTACACGTAGATGCAACTGGGAAGAGTCGTTTGAAAGCGAGACTTTAGGAAATAAAGTTAATAAAAGAAGGTATAAGAGAAGATTGTTAGGTAACACAAGTTGCAAGAAAGGTTTTGAAAGGAGTATGACATGGCTGAATCGTGTGTTGAGGTGGAAAAGGGATGTGTCGGTACAAACGGAAGACACCTTAAAATGTTTCTGTAATGTGAGACGAGCTGAGCTGATCGATGCGGCTGTACAAACCAAAATAGTTTTAGATGAAGCTTGTAAGGAAGGGAATGGGTGCGAGAAAGATCCAGTAGAGGACGAGGATGTTGAAGAAATGACATGGGATAATTCAGTTATTGTGAGTAGCTATTATTTGTGGCAAGGGACCATCATGAGTGAAAAATGCGAGTCAGAAAGGAGGGTAAGGCATTCCTCTATGAATAGTTTTAATGGCGAACAGTTTGGTAGCAATGAGGTGGATATGTACGAGTTAGAGGCAGGATAAATGTTTGAATATTAGGAGGGTTAGTTGTGTGGTTCCAATGGATAGATTATCCATTAGTGAGAAAATACGTTTTGAAGAATTTGAAGGGTATGCGTGTACTGCCAGTCGAATGAGCATCAACGCGAGTCAGTCAGAGAGAGGAGTTAGCGAGAATGTCGGTCAAGAATTAGAAAGGATCGAGTGTGTTAGAACAGAGAGTGAACAGATTGAAAGTGCAGTTTGTAGTGAGAAGCTGGAAAGGGTACTGTGCTGGAAATTTCCAATGTGCAAGTCCATCCAATTGAGTATAAGGTTAAGCATAATAGAACTGTCTAAGTTTTGTAGCATTTCTTTGATATTATCAAAATTATATTTGGATTTTTTTTTACTCTAATTAAACTTGAATATAAACTTGTATATAAACTTGGATATGAAAAATAGACTCCTGTATCTAAATTTGCATATCATAGATAATAAGAATTTGTATTTTATGGAGAAAATAGCATTAAATATTTGTTTTATAGGGTACTTTTATTTAGTATTGGCAGTAATTACTCGTAAAGTAATGTACGGCTGTTTTCTTTTAGAACTTTAAAATATCTAATGACTAAGAATGTAATAAGGGATAGGTATGTTTTTTCATTGAAATTAGGGCACTGGCACGGTTATTTGTTTGAAACGTCATACAGGGGGATATCTAGGGAGAATGTCTGGATGAATTGCTTGGTGAACAGGATCAGCGGTAATGAATGTTCAAGGACACAATTTCGTGTTTCTCATCGTATGAAGATGAAGAGCAGGGGCTTGGCAAAGAAACGGCTGGTTGCATGTAACTGCTTCGCTGATCTTTCTGTTATCCTAAGTTTATTAATTAAAAAAAAAGGAAAATGGCTAAAAGTGTATAGAGAAGTTTTTCTTCTGAAAATGTTTGGGTCCCTGTTTTTGTTCAACAAGAATTTATTTTATATTTGTTATTATAACTTTATTTGTCTGTATTTACTACTCGTGTATCTCGTTAATTAGGGCATAGGGAGTGTGCTTACTTGTAAATATGTATATAATTGGATATGTTCTTCCGTACCAGTGTAATTACGTGTATTGATGGTGTAGGGAAACCAGTCTGTCGGTGTCTCATGAGGTGTGAGTGTGCTATAGAATGTATGGTTGAGTGAAATTTTATTTCATTCTTAGGGTGGGGGAGTGTAACCGGGTGCATGTAGTGATTTTGGATGATCCGTTGGGTGGTTGGTTGTATGGTATGTGATACGTGGCTGAGTTTCGTGCGTGCTTGAACTTTCAAATTTTGGTTGCTTGAAAGCGGACAGCTGCTCTTGAACTGTGGGAATTTTGGTGATTAAAGGGTGTAAAATTTAAAATAAGAAACAAGTACAGTATTATCGAAGGTTTCCCTGTAAAGGAATTTTTGTATTAGATTTGGTTGGACAGAGAGAGCATACTGTACCACCAGTAATCTAAGAATTGTCCTCTGCAAAAGAGGAGACGGTGTTGGGAGCCAGACCTCGCAACTTCTCGCAAGCTCTCTAAATAAACTCCTATTTTTACAAGTGCCAGTTATTTAAATATTTAATATTGTAGGTTTAAGTTTAAGTTTAGGTTAAGCTTAAGTTAAGTTTACGTTTAGGTTAAGTTTAAGTTTAGTTTAAGTTAGGGTAATGATAATTTGTGTAGGCAGCCTGATTTGCTTCGTATTTATTAATATATAGTTTTGTAATTTAATGTTTTACTGTTCCTGGCTGGGACGGCCTCGCACTGTAAAGGGTCATATATATTTGTTTGTGGAATCCTGGTCACGGTAACAATACATATAGAAGGACTTGTGAACCTGAATTTTTCCACAGATTCCATCTCTAACACGACACACTCCTAAGTGGAGACTTTACAAAATATAGCAAAATTTTAAGTGTTGCTACTTATATTCCTGTTTTTCTTCTTCCCCAGAACGGTGAATGATGAGGTACAGCAACATGTCCCTACCATAAATATTGCTAGTGACGATAGTATGGGTCAGGATACAGACTCCACCCCTACCATTGAGCCAACAGCTGTGACAAACGCAGCGCCCTCACTCGTCAACTCGACTAGAAGAAAGCGGGAGCATGAAACATTTTTACCGTCAAAGCGCGTAAAGTCATCAGCCCCAGTAATAGAACCGCAACCCTCCACGTCTTACGACACGAATCCTTCAGTATCGCCATATGTAAGTAAAGCTCTACCCATTTACCCCCATTCGTCCATACCCTCCACCTCAGCAGCAACACCCGTAGGCAATGGTATATCATTCGAGCTGTTACGCAACGTTACCACCATCCCCACCATCCCAGCCCTGACTAGAAACCGGTACATAGTCATAATCGACCCCCGAGTCGTGTATAGTGACGGCTTTGAACACGGACTGCGGCGCATGGTTGGACGTATTGTAGAGTTTGCTCTTGAGAGCAGTGAGGGGCATGAAGTCAGGACGCGTCTGTTGCTCGGGTCAGCTCATACCGATAGAGAAGAATTTTGGGCAGTAATACCCATCAGGTGTCTAGCGGACGTAGATGTAGAGTATATTTTGGGGCGTATAATGCAGGCCACTCAAAGCGGCACTGAGCTTAATTTAGAGAATTTTGCGATTGATATAGACCATGTCTACCGACCGGTAGGCCACAACGCAACGCCTTATACCCTTAACTTTAACAGTTACCAGATATACAAAAGACACACTGCTTTCGATCGGGGTTGCGGCTTTATAGCATTAGTCTTGGCTCATATGTTTACTGTATTAAATACAGTTGCCCTTAAAATCTGGATGCCTACGGTAGTGGAGCGTGCACGTAAACTGCCTGCAGACTGTAGACTTGAATTTGCCTGTAATATGGGACCTGAAGAGCTGCGAAGGGCTGAACAGGTAATGGGTGTAGGTATAGTCGTGTTTGGATTGGGTGATAACCGTAGGACTGTGTGTGTTTTTAAAAGTGGTATGAGAGAACGCATAAAGCTCCTACTTATTTTAGGATTGTTTGGGGCAACGTATCTCTCCATCCGTAATATAAGGGCTCTTTACGCGAGTTATGATAAAAGTCGAAAATATGGAAGACATCACGATTTGTGTAAGGGTTGTCTTGAGTTTACGAATGAACTGTTGATTCATTGTAAGGAGTGTCTCATGGTTTGCGATCAGTGTAATAGTCCCATGTGTGAAAGTCAGGTAGTTGAAGCTGAGAAGCGCGAATGTAACGTGTGTAAGCGCATGTTTTTCAATAATGACTGTTTTGCTCACCATAAATCGAATGGCCCGTGCAGGAAAATGAGGATTTTTGAGTGTGATATGTTTCACACAATGGAGAGCTGGGGAAAGTTTGAGCACAAATGCGATGAAATTCACTGTTCTACATGTAATGGAAAATATAAGGCGGAAAGAGTAAAGCATGTATGTTATATGAAAGATGCTACAGTAAGCCTAAAAATAAACCCTGTATGACCGTGTATTATGATATAGAAACTTTCACAAACCCTGAAACAAAAGGTTTTTCCACATTTACTCGTAAGTCAGACTATCTGTGACGAGTGCATGAACATTGAATGCGATGAATGCCTCAAATGTGGTAAGCGGATCAAATTAGCAGATGAGTTCATAAAAATGACTGTGTATATTCTTGCCCACAACGCCGCAAAATTTGACACTCAATTCCTTTATAAGGAGCTGCTTGAGCACGAATCATCAGAGATATTCACGGGTGATCCCCTGAAAAGAGGGAACAAACTTATACAGATGCAGATAAGGGGGAATGTACAGTACAGGTGATGGGCGTACGCACGGAAGTCTCAAAAGGGTACTTCCCTTGCACTAAGCGTGTTCATCAATCAAAACCTGTTTCTGAAGAATAGATACGTGCGTGATGTATCGCTAAACACGCAATATCTAATCTTATTCGCACAACGTAGAGGTGTGGCGCAAATTGGAGTATTAGCCAGTCAAATGTTCTGGAATTAGCGGAAGGAGTTTTTGTCAGTTTATAAAGAAGTTACAAGTCAACGTTACGGCTATTTGGTTTGTGACCTTCATCCCCGAAACACGTTTAGGGTGCTCCTAAGAACGAATATATTCCCGAACGAGGCTGAAACGGTATACATCCCAGAATGACAAAGAGGCTAAAGAAATATCATGAATTAATAAAGACCTACCAACGATTGCCCCGCACTCTACAACGTCTGTTTGTTAAAAATATTGACCTAGACTTTTTAAAATGTGTCTGTGAAATCTGCCTTAACGTTATAAAATGCAATGTGCCAATGAAGACCCCTCAGAAGGCACGCTTACGTCGTTACAAGAGCATAATACGCGCGCTCACTCGTAGAAAACAGTGTGCTAAAGAAAAAGCAGATTATTGTGCAAAAAAGGTGGCTCGTTCCTGCTCATCTTGTTTTTAGTTTTGGCACCTTTATTGTCTAGTATAATATAATGAAGAATGTGGTCGTGCATCCACACGACGTGTATGCATCGATGCAAAATACAAAGGAATCAATACTAGATCCTTGAAGAAATAGGCTTAAAAGAATGGAGAATGAATTGGTGAATCGATTAAACAGTGAGAAGCCTCCTGACGAGAAAAGAATTTTATATCAAGAAGCTCTACAAAATTTCGTCAAGAGCTCGAAGATTATAAGAAACCGACCGAGGTCCCCATAGTTATTAAAGATAGCACTGCTGATGTTGATGGCCTGGAGCCGAGGCTAGAGACGAGTAGTCAAAGAACAGCGGAGGAGAACACATCGAGCACGTATTAAAAAGTAGTCTACCTCATACATTGGGAAATAAAGGAGTAAGTCTTTACAACCTATTGAGTGAAGACCCCATTATACATTGGTCCGATACAGACGAGGTTATTGTTGGAGGGTTAAAGGTACAGGGCTCGAACATCAATGATATCGTGCATGTTTTGGTGAGAAAGTGGCATAGACCTTCACCAACTGGATGGGGATCTATTAAAACTAGACTACAGCAAATAAACATCCCACAAACATTGATAGGTAATCAGAACAGGTTAAAAGACTTAGGGGAAGCAGTGCAAGTACCACAACAGAACACACCTTCGCCTCCATAGGTAACATCTCTGAAGAAGAAGAAGAAGAGGCCATCCACCAACGGACTACCCTACCCGCGCGACTCTGAAATACGTAAATGGCTGACATATTAAGAAAGTTGTTATGACATTTCTAATCCAGCATCCTACGGTGGTGTTAATAGATTGTACAAGGGCGTATATAATGAGGGAGTAGAGAAAAAAGATGCTGAGAGGTTTTTGCGTGAACAGGACACTTATACACTCCATAAACCAGTGAGAAGCTTTAGCAGCCTCGGTTGATTCTCTTTGGCAGGCGGATTTAACAGAAATGCAGAGATAATCAGTGTATAATATCGGGTGCAGGTATATCTTGTTCATAATACACGTGTTCCCCAGATACTTATGGCTCATCTCACTGAAGAATAAATCGCCTGAATCAGTGGTTGAAGGGACCAAAGCGCTGATGTTCAAAGAAAACAGGATTTCTGGCTATTTCTGTACATATTTGGGAAAAGAGTTTATAGGCCGAGCTTTCCAGAACATGCCGACGGAGTTTAACAGTTATTATACGTCCAATAGTGTGTATCATGCTCATTGAAGCGCGAATTTCAAGATTGGCAGTATGTATTCTTATGTAAAATTAAATTTTAGGAGGGGTTTGTTTTCTTGAACCTTTGCTAAAAATCACGTTTAAGTGTTCAAATTTCCACTTTTCGTTTTCTGGTTATGTACAGAACAGCTGTGCAGGACACACTGTAGTACGAACGTAACAGACCAGTTTCTTACCAAAAAAACCATTGTAACAGCTGTTATAGGCTACTAGAGTTTCACTGTGATAAATTTTTATGTTTCAGATACAAAGCTTGGTGAAGATTGTGTAGCCACCATGACTAAGCAAGGACGAAAGACCAGAAAAAGTTCTGGTTCAAAGCTGAGTGATCTGGAGGGTCCAGACAAACAGTTATTTCCCACACAAGTTCCAACCTGGAGAGCTGTGTTTCAGAGAGGAATCCTCCTCCAGGAAGAGAAGCTGCTTCTGGATGATACGAAGAGAGCTCAGTACCCTCTGCAAGATTTGGCTAAGGACTTGGCATCACTGGTACTGGCAAAGTGGCGCAAAAGCAATGCCAAGTTCACTCCTCCTGTAATCATTCAAGAGAGATCCATTGCCAGGAAGATTCTTGTCAGGTGGAATGAAATGAGTGACCTAGTGAATGGCAGAGTGAAGGCTGCAAAGAGAGAGAAGAGAATATCTGAACTTCATACATTGTTTGAGATAACAACCTGCAGACATGATATCACTCTGTGGAACTGAAGCATCTGGCTGCTCTGGCTGTGCTGCTAGAGTTCATGTCAACTGTGACTGTCCTCTGCCTCAGAAGATCCCAAAACTAGAGCTAGAGTGGCTCCATTACCAGAGGATCAAAACCTCAGAAGTTTCTGGCTTCCGGATGGCATCTGTTGATGTGAAGGCTGCTAAGAGGAAGGAGGAAGAACAGAAGGCAGCTGAGAAGAGGAACAGAAAAGAGGAAGAAGAAAAGGAGCTACTACTTAGAGCTGATGGTGGTGGTGATGATGAAGATGAGGTGACTTTCTTGCAAGAGTCTCCAGGCAGAGCAACTCCTACTGCTGACACATATTTTTTCCAGTACTGCACCAGGCACAAGCTCCAGTGTCACACTTGCAAGGTCTCCACCTCTGCCAGGAGGAACTATATGGATATCTCAAGCACTGTTGCGGCTGCAATCAGGTTCAAGGTGGCAAACACTCCTACAGCAGCCATTGCAACTGGTTTCTTGCAAGATCTCATCAAAGCTGGCCATCTATCTGCTGATAAGGCATATCTAGCTGTTGACAGGATGAAGGTGTGGAGGGGCAAGGAATCTGTAATAGGTGGCTCGGTGGAGGCCCTGGAAAAAAGGACAGGGGGAGAGGAGATCCAGGGAATTTTTTTTTATGGAAAACAAGATAAGAAGACAAAGATCATGAGGTACAATGAAGAAACTGGCCGCTTCCATCTTGATATTACAACTGAAGAGCACTATAGTATTACCTGGGAACCTGAGGAGAAGTATCTCTTCCATTGTACACCAGAAGAACCTGAAGGAAATGAGAAACCTGCACTGAAGATAGCTCAGGCTCTGTTTGAGTGTATTAGTGCACATGGTGCTAAAGATACTATTGTGGTCTTGGTGGTGACTCCACAAACACAGGACTTGATGGAGGAGCCATCACTCACTTAGAGAGACTGCTAGGTCACAAGTGTCACTGGCTGATATGCCAGTTGCATATTAATGAACTCAGCCTCAGGCACATGATCATCAAGCTTGATGGTCCCTACACGCACAAGTCTGGGTTCAGTGGCCCAATAGGAAAACTTTTGGAGAAGATCAATGACATACCTGTCAACTTTAGCTTCAAGGCTGTGCCATGAGAAGAAGATATAATTGAACTGCCAGAAGACATTGTACAGAACCTTAGCACTGACCAGGAGATTTGAGCAAGGAAGTTCATGGTCTGAAGTGTGGCCCACTGAATCAGTCACGCTGGCTGACTACAGGTGAGGCTCTGTTGATGCTGTGGATGAGGCAGCATGGTCTGAAGGGGGAGGTGTTGAAGAAGCTGGAGGTGCTGCTGAAGTTCTGCCTGGACTTCTACTTCAAGATGTATTTTGAGATCAAGGTGAAGCACCACATGAGGTATGGACCTCACCATATTGTGACCGCTCTGGGACTGCTGAGATGCCAGACCTCTGAAGTCAGAAACATAATCACTCATGTGATAGTTCGTGGAGCATATCATGCTCACAGTGAGAACCTCATTGCTTCTCTCCTGTGCAGTGAGGATGAGGAGGAGAGGGCATAGGGGGTTGAGATGATCAAGAAAATCAGAGGTAAGTCTGAGTATGGAGACATGAGTCTGAGAACTCATAGAAACCCTAAACTGAATTTTGATGCCACTTCTCCAATTACTCTGATTAGTTGGGATAAGGAGAAACTGTATGAGCCACTCTTCACTTGTAAGATGTCAAGAGAAGATGAGGAGCTTCTCAGGTCTCCACTTGAAGTTGAGAACTTCTCAGTTCACATTCAAAGCTGTAAAAGAGTAGTCCAGGAAGTTTCAGCTGCAGCTCATGCAGTGTATGGGCAACAGAGAAGAGATGATTTTGTTCCTGCTAGGATCGACCACAGAGAATTGTTGCCAGTTTTCAAGTCAAAGCAAGACATTATGAACGTGTTTTAGATCTCTACAAGACCTGCTGACAAATGAAGATGCTTTCAGAAGAAAAAATCTCAAAGCATTCAGTTGACCAGCATATTATTACAAGCTGGGGGTGTAGGAGCGACTTATACAAATATTAAAGAAGAATTGCAATTGCAAAAAAAAAGGTTGAACGTCACAGCAGCTTGCGGAAAGGTGGGGGCAGCTGCCATCACACTCAGAGATGCCGAAAGGAAAATAAATAAAAATTTGGCGGAGGCGTTTCTAAAAAAAGAAAATGCAAGACCAAAAAATAAGAACAAAAAGATTCTGCCTGATGAAGAGAACAGCCGCGAAATGTGGTGTATAGGAAACTAAAAATCACACAATTCCTTAGTTTTGGGCCATTTTGGGTGATTTTGGTTATTTTAGGCGTTATGAACCACTTTTACTGATCTTAAATGGGCCCAAGCCTGCCTCTAGAAATTTTAAGGGTTCATGTGAACAATATGGAACATATGGAGGTCATTTGAGGCTACCAAGTCTTTGAAATTGGCAAAAAATCCCATATTTCGACAAAAAAGTGCGATGTTGAACACTTAAATGCGATTTCTCACAATAGTTGCAGAAGACGAACCCCTCTTAAAATTCAATTTTACATAGGAATACATACTGCCAATCTTGAAATTCCAAGTTTTTCAACATTCGACCTGAGCATGATACATCCTAACGTCCAATTCTATACATAAGGGATCTTTTGCCAAAAGAGTTCAGTGTACCATAATGCATCGTTATTTCACACATAAAAACACATACAGATATGTAGATATTCTGGAGCCTCTGGTTTCATCCTACAATCGGTCACGGCATCGCATGATTGGAACATCTCCTAATGAGATTTTAAAGAGATCCCCATATAGAGCCTGATAACTGTCGAGCACCACCACGCTCTGCTCGTTTCAAAATCAATGATTATGTAAGACTGTCACGAGCGGGGAATGAGTTCGCGAAAAGCTTTGATCAAGAGTGGATTCAGGAGATTTTTAAAGTTAGCTGTATGAGGTTTAAAAACGAAATGATGCCGTATTACGTTGAAAAGTTGAATGGGGAAGAATTTGAGGGCGGCCTTTATGGCGAGGAGATGCAGAAAGTGGTATTTAATTTAGGCAAAAAAATCGTTTAAAATTTAGAAAATTTTAGGCAGTAAAGGTACTGGGAAGAGAAAGATGTATCTGGTGAAATGGCTAGGGTAACCTGAAAGCTTCAACTTCTATATAAAAGCTCAAGCAATAATGAAACTTAAGTAGTATACAAGATGACGCCTAATCACTTCTAAGTCACACTACCCTTTTCTGCCTCTTTGGACGTACATCCTGACAACACCTTGTCCAGCTTTATAACAGAATTGCATGGACCTATCGAATTGGGGAGCGGATCATACGAGGTCGGTCTGTGTGAATTTCAGTTGACCACCAAATTTTTAAGTATTGAGAAGAAACAGGCCGTTTTTCTGATTCTTAGAAGAATCGATGAGTGTGAAAAATTTGGCATAATTTTAGATGGTACTATACGTTCAGTCTGGTTCGGCGAGAGACCGTACTATTGTACAAAAGTAGCACTAGGCCCTGTTCATTATGACACAGCCTCGGATATTGTGAAGGCTTTAAATAAGTCTTGAAAGGTCATACCTTACCGCCGACTTACTTTTTGAAGTCGTAAACACACACACCTGCCCATACTTTGATGCTAAAATCAACGACTAGTAGAAATATTAAGGACAATGAACTGTTCCAAATTACGCCTGTGGACAAATACGGTGGGTCCTTCCAAAGACACACGTTTCACGAGTTACAGCACGAATTGTCCAGCTTATTGTACCAACTAAATTTGCCGAAATTAGCCTCTGGACCTCTTGCCCCCGAGCATGTGTTATGTTTACAGTGATATCGTGAACCACCAATTTCTTGGGGATATCTAGGCGCGTTTGTTACGCATTGTACAGATCCCCGATCATAAATGCAAGAGTTTAAGCATCACATATGATAAGCCTCATTATGTCAAAGTTGCACTAACCTACTAACCAGCATCTCAATATATATAAAAGAACGATTGAAGGGAAAAGTTTCCATTCGGTTACGGGAGCTTATCCGTGAAGCTACACTTCCGGAGTGTTGCGACAGAATGACATAGAGGCCATTTACCGTCTACCGAGGGGTGAGGTATCAACGTGGGAGCGGCATCAGCTCAATTTTTTCGACTATACTACGCACAGCTGTGCCTTTACTGAAAAGTGGTGCCAAATATCTTGGAAAGAAGGCCCTACAATCAGGACTTAACACATTTGAAGATATAATGTCAGGCAGCAAACCTAAAGAGGCTTTCAGAAAACACTTATGACGGACACGAGATGAAATCGAAGATGCGAAGAGAAAAATGCGCCGTGGAGGAAGAAAGAAAAAACAAAAGGTAGCTATAAGAGGATGAAAGCGCACTGTACGACGAGGAAAAGCGGAGGACTTAAAAAAAAAGAAATGTTCTAAGCGTATGAAACCTGTCGTGGACTTATATTTTAAAGACTAATATACTGTAAATCTGTTACAGAGGCCTCTCATAATTGTTTGGACAACTGAAGTAGAAGGGTGCATTAACGGGTACCATGACTCATTTTATTCACCCTCACAGTTCGGAATGCTGCAAATCCGAGTTAAATGTCTTTGATGTGCCGCCGACATAGACAAGTATTGTGGAGACCAAATTCGTCACAATTCATCCTCTCAACGCTATTGATTCAACAACGGCTCCTATAGAGTTCGTGATTTCTTCGTCAGGTAGTCATTTTTTCGACCCTTCAAACGTATTTCATTACACTAAACTAATAATTGCGCCTTCGGACGGTACAGATTGTGAAGAGGGTTACGCAGTATACCTTGAAAACAACTTCCTACACAAACCGATAAGTCAGTGTAATGTGTACCTAAATCAAACTAACGTTTCAGCTGGAGCTAGCCATCATCGTTATAGAGCCTATTTAGAAACAGTCTTAAACTTTACGAGAGATTCAAAAGAGACGCATTTGGATGCTCAGGGGTATTATACCCCCCAAGTGATGGCAAACGTAAAAAATTAATTTAAAAACTCTAAAAAGAAAATATACGATTGCTTCGCAGGACTACATTCGGATTTTTTATAGCAAAATAAGTTGCTTTTGAACGGTGTTGAAATGAGGATTAACCCTTATCTATAGGGATAAGGAAAATCCTTCCCCCCGCCATGAAAGACAAAAAAAAAGAATATTTTGCATTTTTTATCTTTATATTTATAATATATTGCAGACTTATGGAATGCGTAAATATAATGTACCGTAATATTAGGCTTTGACTCAGATTACTCACCCGATAAAATCCGTCCTTGACCATCTGCGGGGGTTGGGGAGTGGGGTTAAACGGAGAGCTGTTCTGACTCTGGCGCTGAGTCACACTATTCCCAAATCGTTAGTTTTTGTTTTTTCATTTTGATGCATTATATATAGTTTTTTGTTTTTTTAATTTTGATGCATTATATTTAGTTTTTCTTTATATTTGTTTTATATATATTTTAAAACATTCGTAATGTATGATCGTCACGATAGCACTCACCAATACATAAAGGGACTTTGCACTCTGGGCACCAAGTAGAAACTTTTTTATCTTAGCACGTATTTCTGTTTTTTCAAACATAGCATCGCCGCTGGCCTTTTGGTCTTGCATCAGTACCTGGTATTGCATCTATATACTCGTAATGTAATGCCATGAAATTAGATGCAAACAATCTATCTAGTGCATCAGTACTTTGCTTACCCAGTCTATGACTCGTTAGAGTTACATATTTTTCAAGCAATTGCTTGATAACTGCCAAGCTAAATTTTCTAAGAGATGATTTGGTGCCTGTTATCTTTATACACATATTGTATGCATTTAGAACTGTTACGTCAAGTAAATGCAGAAATAATTTTTTATACCACTTGAAAGTTTTACGAATGCATTCAATTGAACCGACCTACATATCTGTTTGTCGATCAGTCTCATATTTTTATTATAGTCAACTATACAGTCAGGTTTCATAACTGGTTCATGCGTACGGTAATCAACTTTGCCTGAATCAACCATTTGTCCTTTATGCACAGTAGACAGCATGTGCACATATCTCTTGTCATGCCACTTCAAAGCTAGTATTTTACCACTTTTTTGCAATAAACATGATCCACTTTTGACAGCTTCAAATTTTAGCATATATTTCCTGTTTGTTCTTACAGTGGCACATGTTGGAGTGTTTTTTTTTCTAAAAGATATGCAGATAAGCTAGGGCTCGTATACCAATTGTCTGTGTAGAGAATATGCCTTTTATGAAAGTATTTTTCCATAAGTTTTTTCACAATGGCACCAGATATGCCGTGAATGTCATTTTTTGGAATGTCTACGTCACCTGCACTATATACAATTAAATCAAGCACAATGCCAGTCTCACAGTCGCAAAGAATGAATAATTTAATACCAAACCTATGTCTTTTTGATGGTATATACTGTTTGAACGTGAGTCGTCCTTTGAATAACACAAGAGATTCATCAATTACTAGTTTTTTTATTTGGATAATAAAACTCACTATATTTGTTTGAGTCTTGTGAAAACATCTCTAATTTTCCAAAGTCTATCTGCTTCATTTGCACTATTATTGTCAGCAAAATGCAAAAAGCGTAGTAACTGGCTAAACCTATCTCTTGTCGTGTACTTACTGAATGTAGGCGTTTCTGTGACACAATCTTTTGACCAATAGTCATATATCACATGCTTTTTTACGTGTGCCATTAACATCATTAGCGCATAAAACACATAATTCAGGAACAATTGTATTTGTAAAACGTTTCATTTTGGACTGGGGCAATACTGGAGTATTTGCTATACAAAACTCATAATAACCATTTGTTTCCTGAATCAAATGTTCCATGAATTCATTATCAAAGTATGCCTCAAAAAGATCAGATTCATTCTCACTATCACCACATGGAAAAGCGTCAGTAATTCCTGCACTTTCAGTATTAAAATCCGGTATTTCACGTTCAAAAGAACTGTCACACTGCTCCCACACAAATTCTGCACTAGGTTGAGCTACCTCGCTATTATCACTAATATTACGATATTCACTAAAACTATTACTTGTATCATCATCACTAAATAAACTAGTGTCACTGTCACTAAAATCAATGTCACTGTCATCAATTTTATTTATTAGTTCACTAATTTCACTTTCTATAAGCTTACGCTTTCACCCACGGGAAGTAGACGGTTGTTGCTCATCCATAATTAAGGAAAAACTGTAATTACTTAATATCACATGTAGATATTGAAATCTAATAAGTACTTGGAAATTCTTGTCTTTTCTGAAAACACTAGGCAACTCTTCTTACCTTTTGAGTCCCATGAAAGTGAAAAACAAGAAATGAAACAGTGCGCATCAAGATTTCAAAGTGGAAGGATCCGCGCTTGCCTCATATGAGGCTTCCTGTCGTCCGCCATTCTGGTTAATATGATTCACCCCGTCGGATAAGGGTTAAAATTGCACGTACAGCCCTAGAGATATGTTTAACTATGTATGAGGGTAGCGACCAATCAGCCAAACCTGTTGTTGCACACATTTTAGATACGTTTCTTAACGTTCGTAGTGTGAAACTAGCTGCTACGAGGTAGATGGAAATTGAAAAGCGTTTGCTGAAAGATACAGCTAAATACCCGATGAGGCGGGTGATTTTAAAAACGCACACCGTCACGGCGGGTGTAACGACCAAACAGATAGAAAATGTTGCCTTGGGTATTCTCCAACGGCGTGTTCTTATTGGCTTACTCGACCATAAATCCATGGTCGGGGACTATAAGAAATCACCCTTCAAATTCCAAAATTTCGGCTTGAAGAGCATAAATTTACATATTAACGGTGCATCTGTTGATGGTGGTTTGGAATTGGGTTATTCTACAGGGACAGAGTTTTCTTTATGTTCACGTGCATACCATAATCTATCGAGCGATATTAATGGTTGTGACGTTTTTCGTTCGTGTGTCACTATAGATGAGTTTATAAATGGAAGCACATTGTACGTATTTGATCTGTCAGCTGCCCAGTGCGGTAGCGTGACCACGCATCTGAATCCCCAGACACACGGTAATCTCGGCGTAAGATTTGAATTTGCTGAAGCCTAAGCTAGCCCTATAACTGTACGGTTTTACTTGGAAAGCCAGAGGGTCATCGAGATTGATAGCTTCAGAAGTGTATCTGATGATTTTTAAAAATAATGGCTGAAATGACAATACGCGCAGTTATGAAACAGGATTGTTTCACACGAAACATATTCGCCTGGTCTTATGCGAAAAACAAAAAATTGAAAAAATTCGATTACGAATCCGAAAAAAATCCGATTATAGTAAACACTGACCCACTGGGTAGCCCAGATACCCACTGGTTCGCGATATTTGTTAGAAATAGAGAATGTTTCTATTGTTAAGATTCTCTAGCAATAAAATTGTGGCTTGACTCCGTAATTATGGATTTTATAAAAAAAGCTACGTGTACAGAGAGTTGTATGGAACCCACAAACATATCAATCGTTTTTCTCAGAGATGTGTGGGCACCATTGCCTTTGCTTTATTTCATTTCTGGCTCCCGTGAGCAGCTATTCAGACTTCTTAAAAAAGCTAGATTTGTGCCATTATGAGGCTAATGATAACCTCATGTTCATCGAGGCAGTTTGCAGATTTCCCTTTGTAAATGAAACGCGTATTACGTACCGATGCAATAACCCCATATCATGTAAAAATGTGTTAATTAAGATGTGTTGTTACAAGAATTATGTGTTAATTTTACAATGTTGAATGGTATTAATAAAATGTTGAAAATATTTTTTTTATTCTTACCCCGAACCCACACACACGTACAAGAAAAAAGGATAAAAAAACATATCATTTCTCCGACAATCTCACATTCGGGCTGATCGTCCCTCAAAAAAATCTATGAAACAGTCGGAGCACCCTTAAGAATAAAAAATATATACGTTTAATTATTATTATTGGAGTTTTATTTATTTCCCCGTAGTAGAGTATTTACAATGACATTTTATTCCGTCTTTCAGCAAAAATGTCGAAAATAAAGTGATTTTAAAAGTAAAGACGAATTCTCTCCCGGTGAGGTCGACGGTTTGGGGATCCATTGTTGTTTTGTACGCCAATACACTCCATCGAAGGTCCGCGTCAGAGCTTTTAAAAATAGAGGATACAATAAATATCTTAAAAATATATATATATATATTACATGAAAATGTGAGGTATACGCTAAATGAAATTCATAGACCACTCAAATTGCACAAGTTAAATCGATACAGAAAAAACCTTAGCGTACATAAGTACATAAGAATAAACACTTACATTGTTTCTCCTATAATTTCACATTCGGGATGGTCGTCCCTAAAAAGAGTAAAATAATATATAATTGGAGCATTCCTAAGAATAAAAATATTATTGATAGAGTTTAAAGGGTGTTTATTATTAATGTTCTATTCATTTTAAAAGAGATTTTATGTAAGAGGAAAATTCGGATGTGGCTCACATTACTAGATTGAATTACTTACACGATGTAATCAACGCCGCTGGAGTCAGGGTTACTCTGGTAGCGCGACTCTTGTAACGCTGCGTGCTCTAAGGACTGAGTCCAGAATACGCTTTCGTGATCTATGAATCCCATGAAATGGACACACGCGTCAGCACAGTAAAAATAACGAAGGATGCGTAGAGAATGGGTATTTTATATATATATATATATATATATGAGTATATATAGATAAAAAATAGCTACTCACACTATATCACAACATAGAAACATTTCAGGTGTTGTAAATTCGCCTAGACATCCATGAATGGAAGAGTCCGACCTTTCAGATAAAAAAAATAACACTGGTACGCACTTTTCTAGACCGGATTTATACACTGATTCCAAATCTGTTTTCAGTTTTCCTCTAGCACGTCCAGTTATCTAAATATGACGTGTTAATTTCAGCACACTTTATCGTAAAAATACAACTTTATTCATAAAAAGAAATGTACACTAACCTACAAACGTTGCGAGTACGATTTTCTTTTGTAAACCTTGTCTGGATCGTCGCGGTACAACATCCAGCTGTTGTCTGCCAGCATAGTTTCGTTCCAGAAACTTTGGTAGTGATTTTCCATTGATTGGATGTCTTGATGGAAGCGTTCTCCGGTTCGTCACTCACCGCGCCAAGGTTTGTGGGAAAGAAATGTAGATGCGAATGTAAAAAATGCATTTTCAAGGACATGCGACAGCCCAGTTCTTGATATGAATCAAATCCATTTGAAAGCCTGCCATGCTTTTAGTTCCAAGGCATTGAGGCTTTCTTCAAAGCCTTCATCCTGCAGAACCTCTCTGATTTGGAGTCGCACAAAGATTCCCTCCTTCAATTTCGCGGCACTGATGTTTGCAAATTTTTCAGCAAGGTATCGAAACCTCGAATTCGCCTTACCTATCTCCTTCACAAAATTTTTCATTACGCCTAGCTTAATGTGGAGAGATGACGGGAAAATCTTCTTTAGATCAACTAAAGGAACACACTGGACACTGCCCGTTCCTGGTTCGTATGTGCTTCTTTGATGCCAGTCACGTCTGATGTAATGATTGCAGTAGCACGGCTGTCGCCTAGGCATAGGAAACAACAATATTTCGTGAACCCTCCTTGCATGCCCATTAACACACCAATGACTTTGAGATCACCACAGATATTCCATTGATGAGTGCTGTTTTGAATTGCTTCGAGTAGTATATTCATGTTATCGTACGTCTCCTTTAGATGAATGGAGTGGGCGATCGGGATGGACAGCTTTAAGTTCCGGCTATGCAGGAGAACCGCTTTCAATCTTCGCTGTGAGGAATCAATGAAGCGGCGCCACTCAGATGGTGTGTGTACCTGTGACAAGTTCTCAAAAAGTCCATTGATATCATGGCAATAGCAGAGCAGACCGTCTACTGTAAAGGATGTCGCCAATCATGGTTTCGTTTTCGATAGTGACACACTCGGACGTTCTTCTCAGTAAGTGTTTCTGCTTGAGTCTCGAGGAGAGAAGTTCTGATTTCTCTTTGGAGAGGGCTAGGCCTCTAATGAGGTCATTCAACTCGTTTTGGGTAAGCCTCTCCGGCTCTGATTGCTCTTCGTCAGGTGTGTAGTCAAGATCGGCCGAGGGTCCAGCATCTCCGCCAATCTCACCTTCGTCGGATTCCCTTTCGTCTTCTAAAGAATCGAGTCCATACCCTGGAGGTACCGGAATCGGCATCGTGTCATCGTGAGGGATCGGTCTGATCACGGAGTCTACGTTCGGATAAACAATGTTATGCTTGTTCTTCACGGAGAATCCAGTTATGTTAACATTGCAAAAGTAACAATCGCCATGATGGTCTCTCGGCTCCCTCCCTATCATGGGTATAGCGAACGGCATCGACTTTTTCCTTTGGTTCAACCAGTCACGTAATCCATTCGAACAAGCGGTATAAATAACATATGTCGCCCACGCCTTATCTTGGTCGCCTATTGGACAGCCGAAGTATAACCGGTAAGTTTTCCTAAGATCCACCGTGATTGTACGCCGTTGTGATTTAGTCGCGAACGAGCTGCACACGTAACAGAAATTGTCGGGGTGATTTTTACACTTTCGAGGCATGATGATCGATGAGTGGGTTGATGTAAACCATCTAAAAAAAATGTGTAAGTGGGGGACACAAAACAAAACAAAAAACACAACACACAACACACAACACACAACTAGACATGTGACTGTTATGCCAAAGAATAAAAGGGTGTACATGTGCAACGTTTGCAAATTTGTGGCCAGAAACTGCTGTCACCTAAAATACCACAAGACGACCTATGGAAAGCCGAAGTTGAAGCGACAAAATGCCATACATGAGGGTACAGAAACGGTAAAGCAAAAACCTACACCTAAGCTGCAACGACAAAATACTCCGCTACATGTATAAAGGAAGCATATTATATATTATATTATATATAGTTATATGCATATTATATATATTATACATAGTATTATATTATATATATATTATATTTATTGTATATATTATGATCGGCCTCATCTCGAAAACTAGACGTGCTAGAGAAAAACCGAAAACAGATTTGGAATGAGCGTCCCAACAGCTATCTAGCCCAACCATAATTATATCTGATGAAAAATACTTGTTGGCTAGTGTAATAGATTAAAATTGTGCACTTACAAAAAACACACTTCTACATAAAATGGCGACACAGTAGATTCCATATACTTCACTGAGTGCAAATAAGATTATTCGCGTAGGGCACTTACATGACAGTATTCGGGAATTCGCCCGACGACATTTTCTTCGCTTATAAATTTGTATTGCACCGTTTGAAAAGCTTCACTAAACTGAATTGTATGTGGCTCTGTTACGCATTTTTATAGGAGCGCGGAGAGCGCGCCCCCTAGAATGGGGCATGATGGAGAGCCTTCCCCCCTCGTCGCACTTTCAGAAAACAAAACACTCATTGGGTGACCGTATTTTAGTGCGTGGGGCTTATGAGCTGGAGCTTATGGGCGAGTCTTAAGCTTTCGCCTAAGAAAGAGAGAGAGAGAGAGAAGGTTTATAATTTATACCAAACCTATTTCCTGATATTTCTTGTTATATTCGCCTTGACTATAAATAAACGCTAGAGAGATATCTGATGCAGAAAATTAATATTTAAACTCTATCCTAAACGTAGTGTTAAAAAGTGTCCTCAAAAACGGACGCGGAGCTAATAGATGTATATACATAAAAATCACTTCTATACCTTTCAAATATCTACAGTATAACCGATTTGATTGAACGGACATTTCTACACCTTTCAAATATCTATAATGAAAGAATTCTTTAATGCACTGTAAAAGGAGAAAAATTGGTTAAGCCTTAATTCGATTTTTTTTATAAATGCATAGAAAATGTCATTTACTTGGGGGCAAACTCTAAGAAAATGAAACAAATATATTAATACTATAAACACCCAGGAATGTCTGTCAGTCTGTCACGCTCGAAAAGAGAAGAAGATTCTTGATATATATGGGCGATATTTGTATTTTAATGCATTAGAAAAAGGCGTAATGAATTCTACTTTTAATTATAATTTTTAAAAGTGTAAAAAATATTTGCTTTTGCGTTCAGCTTTGAGCCGAAATTTAATCTGCGGCTAAGTTCAAAAATTTACCAAATGAGTTCTTTTTATGCACTTTCATACTGGTGCTGCAACCATTACAGACTAAATATTTTTATGGCTTTCAAAAAGTCTTCGAGTTGTCAATTTTCTTTTATATCAGAAATTCATGTATCAAGATTTGTGAAGCTTAAGATTTTTATGGCTGCATTCTTTTCTATAGTTTTATTGACTGCATAATTGACTCCCCGGTAACTGTGGGGGCCTGCGGCTCTCCAATTATTGAGGCCAAAGACCCCAGCACCACGGGCGTAGCTAAATGGGCCCGTAGGGCCCACTTTAGCTAGTATATATATAAGGATATAATAATAATATGGGGGGAGGAGGGTATTTTCACAAGATGTCGCGGGGTGTTTATACACTTCTAATGAAATATTTATCGCTATATTTGATTACTTTTTACGCGATCTGTATAAATAATAATAATAATAATGGTTAAGTAATTAGGATTCCTAAAGGCGAGAAAGTTCTACTAAAATAAAACATGAAAATATTATATTTTAAAAGCTTGTAAGCTGCTCGACTAACATATACTAATATTATTTATGCGTTTCTCATGAATTTCATTTAATTATCTCTGAATAATATTTGTCAAGTATTTCGTTAAAAAAGGAAAAATGGGCTGCGAAATATGCCTCTCGTGCGATACCTAAAAATGGTTATTTTGTGCTACAGTGTGATTTCACGAAAGGTTCGTGAAATGCTATTATAATCTGCTCTCGATCTATATACTTAAAGAAATATAATTTCTTTATTGGTTCAATAAGGCCTTGTCTGTTCCCTTAATCGTTTTATTATACAGGGTGTTTGACCACTTGACACTTTCATAGATTTATGTGACCTTTCACAAAAGAGAGTAAATGTTTCGTTTATCTCCTCTGGTATATTTGATCGATGAAATAGATATTGTTTACGGATAGAATGGGAGTTCGCTGCGTTTCACTTACTTTCAGTCTGTATGAATAAAAACCTCAGGGACCATTCTATAGGCTATAATTCAAGGGTGTCTTAAAATTTTCTCGCTGGTCGAGAAAGATTGTAAAATGAGGACTTGTTTATGATTGGAAAAAGAGACGTAGCTTATTAACTCCAAAGAAATATACTTAAAGATATCTAAAATATATATATATATATATATATATATATATATAATATATATATATATATATATATATATATATAAATATATATATATATATATAATTTAGTGGTGGACCGGACGTCAGTTTTTCAACATCTGCGGATGCGGATGCGGATCTTTAATTTCAATTTCCGGGGATGCGGATGCGATGCGGATATTTAGTTAATCTATCAATATAATATAGAATTATGAATATATGACATAATTTTTCAAATTTCATGATATTACTATTATGGCAGGCAATGCATAAGAATTAAAATTAATATTAATGTTTTCATTATGATAAAAATAATAACTTTCTTAAGAGTTTCAGCCAGAGAAAATTCAATGAAACAAGTTTCATTCAATTTTATGTGTTACGAGGTATTTATATTTTGAGGTTTATATATTTGTTTGTTCATTAATAACACAGGCCTGCGATGGAAAAACTTTTTTCATAATTTTAGCTGTTTACAATGTATTTTTGTGTGCTGAATTCGAAAAACACAATAAAAATGTCATACGACACAAAGTTATTTCACAAATTCGGTTTTTTTGTGAAGCGACTTCGAGAAAATGCCAGATTTCCGGAAATTACTAGAAACTTCTAAGAGACTATAAATACTGGGTTGCCAAGCCGTATGAGTCAGTTGTTACTCAGATTTCATGACGTGCGCACAATGATTCATCCGAAGCGAATTTTTTCAGTGATTTTGAGTTGTTTTTTGTGTTTTATATCAGCGAACTAGCGTGTTTTGATAGTGTTAAGAAAGCCTTATTTAGCCTTTATTAAATTAAATTCAAGACTCTTATTGTGTTCTGGGTACTGTAGTAAGTTGTGAATCATGGCTAGCCGTGGATGTGTCAACAGTCCCGAAAGCTTCTGCTACATATGCGGGGAATTTGTGATCAAGAAACATCAAAGAAACGTAACAAATTTTATTAGGCAAGTGTACCATGCCTACTGTGGAATGAAACTAGGAGACCAAGACAAACCATGGGCACCACACAAAGTTTGTTTTATTTGCGTAGAGGATCTAAGGAAATGGTGTAAAGGCAAAAAGAAAGCATTCAGATTTGGTGTGCCAATGGTATGGAGGGAGCTAAAAAATCACTGTGATGACTGCTATTTTTGCTCTTGTGATGTTAAAGGCTATAACTCAAAAAATAAGAAAGCCATATTCTATCCAAATCTTCCATCAGCTTTTCGACCTGTTCCTCATGGGCCAGAAGTTCCAGTTCCGCTTCCACCAGAAACATTGGAAGATTTGCCTAGTAATTCTGGTTCAGATACTGATCATGAAGAATTTCAGTGTGATATAGGAAGTCAAGACCCCCAGTTGTTCACTCAATCTGAACTAAACGATTTAGTGAGAGATTTGGGATTATCCAAGGAATCCGTTGAACTCTTAGGCTCCAGATTAAAAGGAAGAAATTTATTATCAGCTGGAACATCGATATATTTGTATAGAAGAAGAGAAAAGGAGTTTATTCACTACTTTTCACATGAGGGCAATTTAGTTTACTGTAGTGATATTGATGGTTTGGTACAGGCATTTGGCATTGAGTACAAAGCGGATGAATGGAGACTTTTCATCGACTCTTCTAAAAGAAGTCTAAAAGCTGTTCTTTTGCACAATGGGAACAAGTATGCCTCTGTACCTGTTGGTCACTCGGTACATCTCCAAGAAAGTTATGAGAATTTGGAATTGGTTCTTACAAAGATGAAATATTATGATCATCACTGGATGATTTGTGGAGACCTTAAGGTATTGTGCATGCTTCTGGGGCAGCAGGGAGGATATACTAAGTTCCCATGTTTCCTTTGTGAATGGGATAGCAGAGCAAAGAGTCAACACTGGGAGCAAAAACACTGGCCACAAAGAAGATCTCTAGAACCTGGAAGCAAGAATATTTTGCGTAAAAATCTTGTTGACCCAAAGAAAGTACTTCTACCACCTCTTCATATAAAACTAGGCATTACGAAACAGTTTGTTAAGGCATTAGAAAAAAGTGGAGAATGCTTTAAATACCTCTGCAAGAAGTTCCCTAACCTATCAGAAGCAAAATTAAGAGAAGGTATTTTTGTAGGCCCAGACATTAGAAGACTGCTGTCAGATGAAAACTTCTTGTCTACGATGACTGAAGTAGAAAAAGAGGCTTGGAATTCCTTCAAAAGTGTGGTTACTAAGTTCCTTGGGAATAATAAGGACCCTGAATATGCACTCATTGTTGAAAACATGCTGGAGAAATTCGAAGCTTTGGGATGCTCACTGAGTATCAAAATTCATTTCTTGAATGCACACTTGGACATTTTCCCAGAAAATCTAGGTGCAGTAAGTGAGGAACAGGGAGAACGTTTCCATCAAGACATTAAGGAGATGGAAAAGAGATACCAAGGCCGATGGAACGTTAATATGATGGGGGATTATTGCTGGATGCTGCATCGTGAAAATCCGGAAGCAGCGCACAAAAGGAAATGCAACAGGCGCAGCTTCACTGGCAAAAGAAAACGGGACTACTAAGCCATTCCACTAAGTAAAGATGTAAGTATCCAAGTTTTATAGTTTTTTTAAATAAATATATTCAGAAATGGTCAGGAAATAGGTTTCATGTGGTAATTCTTCACTACTTATTTTATTCAGTAACATATTACAACATAAAAACGTCATAGCAAATTGTGAAAAAACTATACGTGATGGAGCAAATCTGAGGCTGTTTTTGGATTTAGCACCCCAAATTCCTATAAAACCAGCATACAATTTCAAAAAAGTTTTTAGGACCCTCAATTTTGCAGGCCTGTGAATAATTAATACTTTACATGAAATGTGCATGACTGTAATTTAATTGTAAATTGCATAATTTATTAGAGGTAATATCCGCATAACATCCGCAGTCAGAAGTGCGGATGCGGATGTTAAAAATGATGCGGATGCGGATATCCGGTCCACCGCTAAATTTTATATATATATATATATTTTTTTTAATAAATGTATGTTAAATAATTGCTTCCATGGATTCGCTTCGCGACTAAATAAACAGTTTGAATGCAAATAAACGATTTAGTTATATACGAGATATTTGTGCTTTGTCTAAATGATAACTTTTGCGGGTGTTTTATTGTTAAATGTTTGTTTGGGATTTAGTTATTAACTCAAAATCTACATATACTTAAAGAAATATGATTATTTTGATGTTTCATCGTAAAATGATTGTTTTGCGGTTATTCGATTTAATTAATATAATTTCCCCCGTTTTTGTGCGCTTTAATTCTCCGATTTATCTAAGTGTCATGATAGCTTTTTCTTAACATCTTAGCCGTTTACATATTTCTAATTGTTGTTTTATGTGAACGCTTCATCTCAAATAATTGTTTGGGGATATTATTAAGCAGAATGATATGCTTTGAAGTGAATATATAAATGATTTTTCAGTTACATACGAAGGAAACCAGTGCTTTGAAGTGAATATATAAAGCGGTATTATTAAACGGAATGGTGCGTTTTATTATTAAATGCATAGAAATGCTTTTTCAGTTATATGCGAAGTGAAACAAGTGCATTTGAAGTGAATATATAAATGCTTTTTCAGTTACATATGAATTCATCCGCTTTGGTGGGAATGTATAAAGTGATAATCAAGATAAATATTATTTTTGGTGCATGTGTGGATGGATAAATAAACACCACGTCTTCTCCAGATTAAATTTACAAATTTTTTGTTTAAATTTGTATATTAAGCTGAAAATTTGTTTTAATTGAAAGAGCAGAACTGTGACTATATACTTAGCGATAACTAAAGACGCATAATTCTCTTAATTTAGGTGTTTTAAGTTTCACTTCAAATAATTGTTTTGGGGTATTATTAAACAGAATGATATGCTTTGAAGGAATATAAATACTTTAGTTATATATGAGAATTCTCCGATTTATGATAACTTTTTTCTGATTTCTCTGCCGATTGAAATTAAAGTCGTCTACATTTTAATATATATATATACACACACATATATATATATATATATATATATATATATATATACATATATATACATATATATATATATATATATATATATATATATATATACTACGCAAAATGGCTGATTACGCCTTCTAAGCCAACTGATGCTGATGGCTGGTCTTCATTGTGTCATGAGCCGTGGCAGTACGAATATCTTCTCTCTCCATTAATATATATGTTATACATGTTATAATTTATAATCGAAGTAAAGCCGAGCCCTGATAACCATTATGTTTATGTAATTTCATTCATTCAATAATTCCCAAGCTATGTATGACTCGTTTCCTTCCAAACGGAATTCATACGCAGTGACGCAGACGGTTTCTTTGATTTAACTTAGGAAAAACAGTTGTTAAGAAGCTCGGTTCTACAATGTTCTCAGGTGACGTCAACCGCTTGCGTGATGGCGTAGCCAGGTTCCTTTCCTTTGACTATATAAGAAGGGGATCAGCGCCATTAAGGTAGATTCCTGGGAGAAGGGTCTCGGGCTGAAATGGGGTTTTCGATCTGTTAACGGGAATTGCTTTTGGAAATTGGAAGATTTATGGGGTTTCAATTTAAGTCTGACTGTATAGAGAAAGAACAGTAGCTTAGCAATTGATTCATATAAGCTTGGGGACTCAGAACGGACAAGGGTGTCTTAGAGGGGTCTCTGGCTTATTTCATATCTTACAATGAAGAAAAAGTAACTATTATAATTATTAAACTTTTATTATTATTATTATTATTATTATTATTATTAACTCTCTGTTCTGTATAAAAAAACCATTTGATTTACTCTTATCAATTATATTTATCTCTCCTATATTCAAATTAAAAATCGTGTAAGCCGTTGTGTTTATTTTCAACTCTTTGGACTTTGATAACTGGGAAAAAGAAAATCAAATCACGGGCCCACACAGTACTGCGCGTTTGTAGGAATACGAAGAGTAAACTATTTCGGCATCCAGGAGTGCTAAAGTAATACCCTCTCTCGAGTAACATCCTGACTTTGCCTGAACTCGGGGAGAGGCGTTATTACATATATATATATATATATATATAAACACAAATTGACAATAAATAACGCAGAATTATTATAAGTCAATTATACATGCTTGCACGCTCTCCTGGCTGGGGTACTCGCGAACATCTCCTTTAATTAATTAAATAATTAGCAATGAATCATTCTACTGTGCCACTCTACTTATTTGCATTCATATATATATATGTATACACTCCTTCTATTCGCTTTCTAAGTCAACTAGCTGTGATGCTAAAGCCGACCATGGTGGCTGAAGTGACTCTTCATTGTGTTATGAGCTATGGCAGTGGGAATATCTCCTCTCTTTATTAATATATATATATATATATATATATATATATATATATATATACAAGGGACAATAAATAACGTAGAATTATTCTAAGTCAATTATACATTGTTGCACCCTCCCCTCTCCTTTAATAACATATATGTATACACTCCTTCTCAGCTGATTAAGCCTTCTAAGCCAACTGGCTGATTACACCTTCTAAGCCAACTGAGGCTGTCAAAAAGTTCAGTATGCGATGAGACATGTCAGCAAGATCTTCTCTTCCCTCGGCTACCTTCTTAGGTCAGGATACCTTCTTAGGTTAGGTTACCCCTTTAGGGGGAGGTCATACTCCCGGGCCAACCCCTCTCCCCCCTTCATGCAACTTGGATGTAAACCCACCTCCACCCTTGTTGCATAACCCTCTCCCATATTACCCCTAACCCCCTCTCCCCCTTGTAACATTGATCATCTTGCATAGCAATTGATTTGCACTCAACATTTTTGCGGGCATACTACTCCACTCAACTGACCTCTGAATCTATGTACTTAAAGAAATAATATCTAAATACACTGACAGTTATTCAACTATTTATAGCTGTTTCCTAGCTATAAGTAAGGCATATGATAGAGTGAACCACAATATTTTTTTTTAAAAACTAGAAGACAGAAAGGTTCCCATGTACATTAAATTTATTGAAATTTTGGTATTTCCACCAATCTTTTACCGTTAGATGGGGCAATGTACTATCCGAATGTTTTGGCTCTTCTTGCTGGGTGAGACAAGGCTCCTTGCTCTCCCCTATGCTGTTTAAATTATATATTGACGGATTAATTGCTTTACTTAATGAGGCAACAGTGGGATGTTGTATAGATAACACAACGATAAATAACTTAGTTTATGCCGATGATATGGTGTTAATAAGTTCCTCTGTTAAAGGTATGGATCAGCTACTACAAGTCTGCGAAGTTTATTCGCAGAAACATGATAGTCTTTTTAATGTTACAAAAACTAAGGTTGTGCAATTTCATCCTAAAAGCTCTAATCAGTCAGCTGATATTAGGTTTAAAATGAGAGGTGAAGTAATTGAGGATGTACAAGAATTTAAGTATTTTGGTCAAACTATCACTAGCTCCTTGAGTGATGACTCAGATATAAGAAAATAATCTGGAGGCCTTTGTGTTAAAGCGAATATGACTAGAAGGAACTTCCGGTTCTGTACAAGTGAAGCAAAAGACACTCTCTTTCGTACTTTCTGCGGTGATATATACGGACAGCAACTGTGGGTGAATTATAAAAACGGTTCTGGCAGAACCCTAAATTTGCTGTACAACAGGGCTTTTAGACTCTTACATAAATTACCCCCGAGATGCTCAGCTTCCCAAATGTTTGCTACCCGCTACTGAATACAGTCTAATGCAAAGAATTAAAAAATCAACCAACCCAATTATCCAAGCTATCCGAGTCCTGCCGTTTATCCTCTAACCTATGGAATTCTTGGTACGTAAACGTCTGTCTATAGCTCAGCTTAACTCCGACATTACTGTATTAGTTCTAATCAACTGTATGTATTTCTATCCTTAGTATGTGAACTGTCATTGTATTAATAATATTTGTCGCATGGACTATAGTCTGCCAATAAACCTTTTCATTTTCATATATATACTGTGTGTATATATATATATATATATATATATATATATATATATAATATATATATATATATATTAGTGATGTACCGATTCAAAAATTTAGCCGATGCCGATACCGATACCGCTGCCGATGCAGATTCTTTGCTTATATTTTAAGAAATCAATTCTCTTCATAAATTTTACTAATCTACATAATTTAAAAACTTTCAATTTTCATATTTTTACATTTCAAATTTGTTTAAATGCTTTTTCTTAACTCACTCCACAATATACAGTCCCAGAATTTGTTACTCATGTAGCGTAGCTAAAATGATAGTAAAATGTTTTTTTACTCAGTAAAATGATTAAATAAGTTTATTTTAGTTTCCTAAATTGAATACCAATATTTAAAGTAATTGGTTTTCCTTATGTTGAAGGTATTTTCTTTCTTCAACAATGTAAACAACAGCAAAATTTTTCATTAAAATTTTAAGTCCCCGGTGGCCAATTTAAATAAAAAAAGTGGATATACAATTTGGATTTATAAAATTATTAAAATACTTAAAATAAAGTCAACATAATAAGATAGTTTAAAATATAAATTATAAAGTAAAACTTAGTATAGAATTACTATTAATAATATAGAATATATGATTACAATATTTTATAATATTTAGATTTTAGAGCTTAGCTAGTTAAAGGAAATGCAAATTTATGGGCAACTAAACTTATTAAGTTTTGCCTTTTTCGTGAATGTAAAATATTTTTATATAATTACACTTTGAAATGAGTATAAATTATCATAAATAGTGTTTTTATGTTTAATTTTCTATAAATATACTGTAGATTTTGTTTTGTAATGAAAATTTTAAAATTTGAGAGAATCGGCTAAATTTGTCCGGTGCCAATGCCGATATATACGAGGAGAGGACGCGTTTCGGTTCGGCTACGAATCTTCAGTTGAAGAGTAAAGGTTATATTGACTGTTGCCGCGGGAAATTTATATATCGTTATGTTCATGAACTCACAGTGACTCCGCATATATACTTAGTATGTCAAAGTGAGTAATAGTATCGTGATACTTAATGTGAAAAGATGGCTGTGAAAGGCGCGGATCTAGGCATTTCAGTAAGCCGGGCGGTCCAAAGAAAAAAGGGCACTCCCTAAAATAAAAAGGGCACTCTACTAAAAACTTTTTCTTAAAACAGACCACCAATGAGAGAGTGTAAAATCAATTGTATTGTTTTATTAGATAAGTCTCATTCAAATATGATACCAAATGCCAATTAAAAGAACCTAGTCACTGTGGAGGGAGTTTAGAGTAGTTTGTGAAGTTTAAGAAAATGCAAAAATAAATGCGTTTTTATTTACTAAATGATGTTATACTCGTATATTATAATATCACATCATAAGTTATAACTATGGTTACAAAAGTGGACCATTCCCCTGGCTACGGGCCTGCTATCAGAATAATATGAAAATAAAAATAGTGATATGGCTGCACCAGTACTCAGAGCACCTGTGAAAACCATTACAACTACAAATTTGGAAATACAATGTATACGGATAAAGACTCAAAATAGAATTTAAATAAAATAAAATAACCATGCTCTACTGTATTTACAGAAACAAAATTTGTTTTCAGAGGCATACACATCATTGAAATAGGGCACTTGCAAGAAATTGAGGGGGCGTCCGGACGTCGCCGACCCTCCCCCGTAGGTCCGTCCTTGGCTGTGCTTGGAACTGGTGGTGTCTGGAAAATGATTTAAAGGGACGAGAAGTGGGCACCCCTATTAACATCCCCTTCCCTTCTTTCCGTCCCACCCCCACCATCTACAAGGCAAATCTTCCGTTAAAAAGTAAAGGCTTTTGACTGTTACCGCGGGAAATTTATATATATACTTAGTGTAATACTTAGTGTGATATAATTAATAATAGTTTCGTAGTTCTTAATGTGAAAAGATGTCTGTGCATCGAACCGGTGGTATCTGGAACGTTATTTAAAGGGACGAGAAGTGGGACCCCTATCGGCATTCCCTCCCCTCCTTCTGAACCAAACCCAACCATCTACACTGACCTCATGAAACTGTAACCCTTCGATACAGTTACAATGGAATCGTCTGCTGAAAATCTTGGACTTCTAGAAAATCCTTTATGTTTTATATTTCACAAAGTACATCATATTAGGTCAGACCTTTTCGTATCTGTCTGTCATGATTTCTATGATATGGAAGAAGTAGAACATGCGAGGGTACATTTAAACACCCTGTTCAACGCTACCCTCCCAAATCGTAGAGGTAACTCCAGAAACGAGAATATCCTAAAAGACATAAATAAAGTGTCGACCCTTCGAGAAAATGAGACCAATATTACCTTCTACGTGACTGACTTCCATAGAATTCCGGTAATCTCTATGGATGATGTGGACGTTTCAGTGCTCCTCAAACGGTATAATGAGGTACAAAAATTTTTAAGTGAAATGAAACACCAACACGAGGTGTCAAATCAGAAAAATGCGATTTCGCTCGAACAATTTCAGTCAGAGTTAGATGCATTGAAAGAGACGCTCCTCCCAAAGCCCAGTTACTCGGAGGTCGTTCAACATGCAGGAACCCCAACAAGAAACACGTTGGGCAGGGAGGGAAACGAAATTCACTACCCCAACTCCACCCCCACAAGTGCTGTGGAAATGCAGCCTGCAGGGGTAAAGGTCAACCTCCCTTCTGCTCAGGAAAGGATCTTCGCTCCTGATTTCACGATTGATTGACAGGTGTAAGTGTCAACACCTTCGACAACATTAGTATTAGTAACAGGAACTGTTCGTTGCCAAGAAACGAGGCATCACTGCCCTCTCCTTTGCCTTCGGCTGCAGGGGGAAGGCGTTCGAATACTCAAACGCCTCGTTCGGCATGCAGTTCCTCCCCCTCCCACCGAAAGAAAGAGGGGCACACGTGTCCGTGAGGGTATAAACACTGCTAACACCCTCATCAAGCCACAGAGTAGGAAAGGGGTCTCCCATTCCCCAGTCAGGCGGACCCTGCCTCAGGGAGATCGAGAGAGGATGACAGGTGGGTTACTGTCAACAGACGCACTTCACGAAGAGTTCTTCAAACCGTTCTCGCAGCAAAGCACCCGGTGAGGAACCTTACCCCCTTTTTTTCGCGAATTAACCTCTCAAACGAGGAAAGCGATATTCGTCACATGGTGGAAGAAGTCTGTGGTGAATACAATGTCTTGTTAGTTAATAAACTAAACACCAAATCTCTCTCCATATTATAAATCATTTAAAGTAATAATAAGAGGTGTAAACGCGCAGTTCAACCCTTACAATACGAGTCAGTGGCCAGACGGTATTATTGTTAAGGAGTTTATTCATTTTTCCAGGAGATTTGGTAACAGGCAAAATAATAATAATAATAATAATTATAATACACTTTCTATCATTCACGCGGATAACTTGTTGAAAATAGTCTCGTATAATGTAAAGTCAGTAAGGAATTCAATTGTAGATGTTATAAAGTCTGTGACAGTGCAGATTTGATACTCCTGCAAGAGCACTGGTTACCTAAGCAAGAGCTAAAATTTCTCTCTACCATCAACGATGACTTTATGTACCATGCATCATCAGCGGTAAACTTATAAAATGAGTTAATGTACGGTGGGCTTTTTGGTGGTGTTGCTTTCTTTGTAAGAAAATTTTTGTCAAAACATACAACATTTTTAACAAACGATAATGTAAGGTTGTTAGCCATTGAATTAAAGTGGACAATAATTGCAAATTAATTGTAAACTGCTGTTTACCATACAACAACGGCAGTAATCTAGATGAACACATTGATTTGTTGTACAAAATTAAGTCATGATCAGATAACCCCAAATATTTTTACTGTATAATAATGTGGTACTTTAATGGATATGTGAACTCAGAATTTTTTGTAGAATTGGATAATATGTGCGAGTCGGCTAAATTAAGTATTAGTGATGTAGATGTATTTGACGTAACTAATTGTAATTTCACATACGTTAGTAATATGAGTGGTACCACCAGGTGGATTGATTATATTGTCTCACAAGTAATAATCTATAGGACTGAATTGTTAGCGTTCATATTCTGCATGATTTCCTTCTTTCTGATCATAGACAGTTAGAACTATTAATTAATTTTACCAACGTATTTGCGACACGACCTAACAAGAACTCAACCGGTAAGAATAATCGCGTCGATTGGTCTAATGTTAATATGCAACAGAGAATAGAATATAAAGACAACAGGTCACCTCTTTAATAACTTAGAAATTTTGCATCTTGCCTGCAGTAATCCTTCCTCAACTGATTGTCACTGCAAACTCATAGATAGATATTATAATAAGTTAGTATCCCTGTTAAGAGAAGCAGGAAGACCCTTGACTAAATCTTACAACTATCATACTAAGATTATTGCTGTATGGAATGATTTTATTGCACCCACTGAAGAGGGAATGGAAAGACGCCTACGATTTGCGGTGCTTTCATGGTAGACCCAGACAGGAACGCAGCCAGGATCTCGTAAAAGGGGGGGGGGGCAAGCCAGCGATCGTTACCAACAGCACTGATTTACACACACACACACACACACAGGTATATGTGTCAAGGGCGGATCCGGAAGCCCATCTTGCCCTTGGGGCCCCCCCTTCTTGCCTGCGCTCCTGGACCCAGATTAGAACCAGTACACACGAATATGTGTAGAAGTAGGGGTCAGTATAAGGCAGCCATAAGGCGATGTAAAGAGGAAGAAGATTTTATTCGGGCACCAAAAGCCTGTGAAGCCCACTTAAATAACAATAATAACAAATTTTGGAAATTCGTTAAGAATGAAACGGATGTCAGAAATGTCCTCCCTCCGACAATCGACGTGGTGTCGGAGGAGGATGAAATTTCAAGGTTGTGGAAAAATCACTACTCAAACATTCATAATAGTGTGAGTAGGGATAATCTTAAGATAGGCTGCAGCGAGGGACACTGAAAAATACTTTCATATCAGATGTTAATTAAAGAGTTAGAGAATGGTTCTGTCAGGGGTAGATGACCTATCGAATGAGCACTTGAAATATACCAATGATTTGGTGTGTCTACATATATCATTGCTCTTCTTAGCCATGCTTGCTTATAGCTACTGTATATTTCTGCAAAGTTCATGAGGGTATATATCTTGCCCCTGGTCAAAAATAAGTATGGGGACATTCTATCCAGCAATAATTACAGGCCTATTGCTGTCGACTCCTGCTTCTCGAAACTACTAGAGAAACGTTTGTTACACCGATTAAATGATTACTTATGGACATCTAATCAGTTTTATTTTAAAAGGTCCCACTCAACTGATCTGTATCTATGTACTGAAGGAAATTATATTTAAATACACTGACAGTAATTCAACTATTTATAGCTGTTTCCTAGATATAAGTAAGGCATATGATAGTGAACCACAATATTTTATTTAAAAACAGATGACAGGAAAATTCCCATGTACATTTTCCCGCACATGTAATGTTCCTCGCTTCACAGGCGACTCAGTATATGTGGCAACGCCACTGCGATAGTCAAGGTAACCAAACTAGGGGAAGGTGGGGTGGAGGGGGGACAACCAAGTCCAACAACATATAACATTGACATACAGGTAAGGCACCGTTAAAAAATTACGTAACGCTATTTTGGCTAAAACCTGACTCCTCCCACCCCATGTGACGTTTCGTAATATGTGGGGTGTGGGAATTGTTACATAACATCTTAAGGGGTGCCTGTTCTTGCGTTGCAGAACGTTCCTGGGGGTCTGGGGTGTCAAGTTTTAGCAAAAACAGCGTTATGTAATTTTTAAACGGCCCCTAATTATAATGTAATGTCTGAGTTCAACGCTATTCACGATCATATTAATCGTTTATTTTTATGAACACAATGTTTACTAGTCTTATACAGTAATAAGGTTCCATTAGGATTACTGCACGTCTATATGAACAGATACCACAATACAACTTTTTATATACTAGTGAATTTCAACCAAAAATAGACATTACACAACCATCCTCCACACTCCCTCATTCCCCTTCCCCACCCACCAGTCTTGCGTATATTAAATCGTTATGTAACAATACTAATAAAGCTGTTTGGAGAGTCTGTGTGAAGCTTTAAACCTTTACTAACTTACGAATCTACACGATTTTATATATATATATTGACATTGAGCGAAAAAAAGATTGAGACAGTTAACAGTTTCGATCTGAATAACAGTAACTAATTATCAAAATCACATAAGAATAATCCACGGTTATACTAGCATAAACATATTTATATATACTTATAAATTCATACAATATTATACTAATGTTTGTGAAATAACGTTGATGAGCCAAACCGTGGTGTTGACATGGTTACTTGCTGTCGCCGTCCAGGAGAGGCTACATATGGGCGTGTCAGTGGAATCCGTAAGGTGACGGTTGCATGAAGCAGGATATCAACACCGGTTTGTGGCTGATGCCTATTATAGTAATAGTGTTTCCCAGATTCTATTTGTATTTTCAATGTGAAGCGATAATGATTTAATCACGATGGACAGATAAACCCATTAATGTTTTCCAGATTTCCTGTTGCATTATGATGTGGAGATATTATATTTCCTCCATACGCTTCATCAGTAACCCACTATTCATAATCTGCTCAGGATAGGGCAAGGCATACGCGCGTACAGAAGGCAGCATCACCTCCTCCATGATCTCTATATACTGATCTGCCGCAAACCTCCCGTGGATCTCAGTCAGCTCTCCTAGTCCTTGCAGGTGCATCCATCCCCACACATTCGCTCTCACATACCTACTCCTTGCCACTTCGTGAATATTTTCGCGGGCATATCTCGTGTTGTCCTGTCGCCAACACCGAAGACGGCCGTGAGTTATAGACGCAAACGTCTTCTCGTCAGAAAAGATAACTCTGCTCCAGTATGCGAGATCATCATTTATATGCTGGCGAGCAAACGAGAGCCTGGCCTGACGATGTCGTTCCTCGATCCTCTCTTTTTGGCAGGAGTACGGTGGTGATATCCTGCTTCATGCAACCATCTCCTTACGGTGTCCACTGACACGCCCATATGTAATGTCTCCCGGATGGCGATTGCGTTGTTGATAGGATCGTTCTGCACTTCGTTGATTATTCTCCGGTCTTCTTCTGGGATGGTCTTTCTTGGTGCCCCATTCCCAGTCTCCTGCCACTTCTGTACCCAGAGTCGAACAGTCGGCTTCGAAATTCCCAGTTCCATGGCTATGTCAGCTACAGAGAGGCCTGCTTCCCGCATACCAATTATCCGGCCTCGCTATGCAATTTTATCTTGAGCTGGATTCATTTTCAAAGTCGGAGTTCCTCATACGATATAGAAATGTGGTATGAACATAGATCATGCTAGTAACCATGTCAACACTTCTGTTTGGCCCATCAAAATAATTTCACAAACATTAGTATAATATTGTATGAGTTTATAAGTATATATACTGTAAACCAGGTTAATTTCGCGGTAGCAAATTTTTGCTCTTTCATATCCTTAGACGAGTTTCCGGCAACATAATTTCGCGGTCAAAAGTTGCTAGTTATAATCTTATAGATTAAAATGACGTCATGAATGACGACACTCATTCTGGACTGTGATTGGTAGAGGTTGAAGTCGTATATCAAGGCAAGTTTTACCTCTTGGTATGCGGATAAAGTTTCAGCAGCACTCAACGTAAATGAATCTCTCGGTAAGATAGATTTGAAGCTCTCCACACTGAAACCTATTCATGCTAAATGGATTGTCTCTGCATGGGATGTTTTTACTGCTTTTACTTTACACTGTTTTATTACAATATACTTACTGAATTTAATTTTCAAATGAAGTATTCTAATGATGTAAGTTTTATTTGCTTACTATTTTCCAAAGGTTAGTTTAAATTGTCAAATTTTCGCCTACTGGATATTTTCGCGTAAATTATAGCCTACGCGAAAAACGCGAAAATTTCCTGTAGGCGAACATTTCGCATTCACTAGTATATAAAAGGTTCTATTGTAGTAGCTGATCATATAGATTTGCAGTAATCATAATGGAACCTTATTACTTATAAGACTAGTAAACTACATGGAGTTCAACGCTGTTCACGATCATATTAATTGTTTATCTTTATGAACACAGACTTGGACTCGGTTGTTCCCCCTCCACCCCACCTTCCCACAGTTGGGGTACCTTCACTAACACTGCGGTGTTGTCACATGTACGGAGTTGCCTGTGAGGCGAGGAACATTACATGTGCGGGTAACTGTACATATTAAATTTAATTTATTGAAATTTTGGTATTTCCACTAATCTTTGCTCTCCCCTATGCTGTTTAATGTTATATCGACGGATTAATTGCTTTACTTAATGAGGCAACAGTGGGATTTGTATAGATAACACAAGAATAAATAACCTAGTTTATGCCGATGATATGGTGTTAATAAGTTCCTCTGTTAAAGGTATGGATCAGCTACTAAAAGTTTGCGAAGTTTATTCGCAGAAACATGAGTCTTTTTAATGTTACGAAAACTAAGGTTGTGCAATTTCATCCTAAAAGCTCTAATCAGTCAGCTGATATTAGGTTTAAAATGAGAGGTGAAGTAATTGAGGATGTACAAGAATTTAAGTATTTGGGTCAAACTATCACCAGCTCCTTGAGTGATGACTCAGATATAAGAAAACAATCTCGAGGCCTTTGTGCTAAAGCGAATATGAACACAAAGACAAACCATCGCTATTTCAACGCCTAAGGGAACACTTAACGCTTTTGTGACCAGATGTTTCTTCAGTGCACTAGAGCCAATGGGGTAAAACAGTGGGGTACCAAAGATGCCTTACCTTTACCTTGCCGTAGCACAATAGTAGCGTCCTGTGTTTGAATCCTAGTTGGTTAAATTTTACATATGATTTGCTGATGATGAATCGAGTGAGATTCGAAACGTCCTAATGTGGAATAAATGCTTTGTGTTCTTCATTTTCCTGTGTAAACTCGTGTTTCCAAGAAACCGGTCTATAGCTGATATATATATATATATATATATATATATATATATATATATATATATATTAGGGTGGTCCAAAAAATAAAAACTTTAATTTTTTACCTCCACATGGCTGCTCCTGTTCCTATATCTATCAAACATCTCCATGCCAAATTTCAGCCTAATTGAATGATATTTACTGGTCGCTATGAATTTCATTTTACTACTCATTTTCTAGTAGATTGATCTTCTGGGTTAAAAAATGAAAAAACAAGGGCAAATACTAGTTTATTTGTTTGAAAACAGATTAAGTCTCAAAGAAAACAGTTTTTTTTTTAGAAGACAGAATAACTCTTAAAGATAACAGATTAATTTTTAAAGAACAAAAATGATGTGTTTGATAGAAAATTACATTTATCATTCGTTTATAATATACATCATTACTTAGATTAACCCTTCATCACTGACTCCTTCGAAGACGATGAGTAGTCTTGGCGATGTTTTGCTACTAATCGGAGGATGAATTGCTTTTGTGCTTCATCTTTCGTCAAAGATGTATTATTTGCCTTGATAAGGGCAATACCCCTCTCCGCCGAATCATTGACAACTTTTAGGTTGATCGCTATGCGTCGAAACTCTTGAAAGCAATCATCATTCGTCCAAGAATTGGGATCGGTCCTAAGGAAGGTATCCTCTGCTGCCTTTCTTCCTTCTTTCTTTGACAGATTGAAGATTCCCAGGGTCCTTTTGGTGGCCATTCATACAAATTCAAATCTTCAAGGTTTCCTTCAAGCTTCAATCAACGAGTAACAGTGGTATTCTCGTTACGTTGGAGGTTTACGACCATCTTCCGTTTGGTCTCGGCATCGACTCTAGGATCGAAGAATGCAAGCCCGATGAGATGCTCTCCAAGATACCACAGGTGCCATTGAAGAGCTGTGGATGCTGCTTTGGAAATGGTCTGATTTGGGTACTTTTGCAAGATTTTAAGAAACAGAATATCGTTGAAAGGAGCGTTGATTCCGACGGGGGCCTCGTTCCAAAAACATGCGTACACCAAGGCGATAAACAGAGAGAGCTCGGTGATATTCTCCGTCTCACGTGCTGTCAGCTGTAGTTGATGCTTGAACAGATAAATTTTGAGGACGTAGATGGCCTTGGCCATCCAGCGTGCATGGTGAGTTGGTCCTGGAGCGCAGACCTTCACTTCTTTCTCATCATGGCACCCGAGGAAGGTGAGGCAGAGGCGTAGCAATTCCTCGTAGTCATCACGCGATTGTTTAGACTCCAGTGCCTTTCTGAAGTACTGGACCATTTCCTCTCGAAGCTGGAACATCTTTGGATATCTGAATAGGTTGTTTGAAGCCTTGATGAGGGAATCCTTCTGAAGTGATGGCCATTTTTACTGAAAACGTTTAGAGACATTTCCGGGCCACCTGTGGGTCCAAGAAGTGCGTTGCAGGTGTTTGACAAGACGACTTCAAGGATATGATGTTCACAAGCGATCCAGCCAAGTTCCCTCCCTACTGCTTTTTCAATCATGGTAGAGGCTCCCGTGTGAAGGCCAGTATTAGACGCAGTTGTGTCAAATACGAGACCTTGGATCTCACCGCGAAGATTCCAGTCATCAATAGTCGAACTGCAAACCTTGGCCTGTTCTTCTCCTGTAGCTCGTTGTATTTTTGGCACAGCTAAGAGTTTTTCCATCCCATTTCCCGTAACGATTACCGCGGTTCGTTCGGTTGTTTCTTTTGCGCCGCCGATGTTGGGAAGTAGTTTCCCATCCCAGTGAAGAAGAAGGGGTCCTTCGACAGAAAACGAAGCTTGATCCTCTTTCGCTGCTGCCTTCCTTGTTTGCCTTCTTGAACGACGGATGGAGCTGCGTGAAAGAGTCATTGTAGAAATATCATAGCCCAGGCCTTGAGCGACTGATCTAGCAACGAAGACTGCTCCTTGATCGGGAAGGTTGACGCAATCAAGAGCAGCAACCACATCTGGTGATATGAAGATATTGTTTCGTTTCGGAGGATGAGAGTGTACATCTGCTCTTCCGGTCGAAGTCGACGGACGATAATCATCGTCTTCAGCGTTGAATTCTTCAGAGGATGAAGTGGATGTGCTGGATGATAGAAGAGCAGCAGCTCCAGCCTGGAATGCAGCCTCTCTTTCTTTGTACCTTAGAGCTTTGTCAGCACCTTTCTCCTGTCGACATCTCTTGCGGTATTCCTTGCCAAAATTAATCTTGTCAGGGCCTGCCATACTGCAGGAAAAGACGTCTTCTCGTTGCATCATCAGGAATTGGCGGCCTTCTTCATTGTCTGTCACCTCAAGGCGTCCTTCGAGGCAACGTCGAAAAGCTCTGAGAGTCTCTCTTGGAACATGCTCTCTTTCATTCTGCAGCTTTGTAGCTGCGTCTTGCGGTTTTCCTCAACGCAATGAACTCTTCGTACAACTTTGACAGCTTCCTAACGCAGGAATCGACTCGCTGTGTAGGAATTCTTGCTCTCTGCCATACTTGCAGGGCCACTTTGCAGGCCAAGTTGTAGCTCTCTTTCAAGGTCTTGGACTGTTCATGGTGGTGAAACTGAACCAAACGGAGCACATCACCACATGTGGGTAGCCTTGCAGTTGATAACTCGTTGCTTGGCTTTCCGAGAACCCACGTTTCTGCAGATGAGCGAGTACTTCTAGCTATAACCTGAAAAATGAGAGAAAATAATGCATTAACCATTTAGCACCAAAGCACAATTATTATATAAGTGTTAAAGTAAAAAATTGCAAAGTAAGTCAAAATAAATAAAGTAAAAAAATTGGTTACAGTGTTTAGTGGTTGATGGGTAGGAAGATAGCCAAATTTTTAAAAATATATTTAAGAATAAGTAAATAATAAACTTCAAGAGACATAAGATATATACCTTACAATTTTAATAATTTAATTTAATAGCAACATCCTTACCGGTTGTAAATTTGCATATAAAGAACATAATTATATTTATATATATATATATTTATATATATATATATATATATATATATATATAATATACACAAACTCAGAATGGTTCCCTGAGAACATTATATGTTAAACACAGACCGTGCATGGAACAAGGAACTCTTCTGGGAAAATTAAATCCACTATAGTCCGAATAAGTAATGGTAAATGACAAATACCATAGTTTTTTTCCTTTTTCATGATTTTAGCCCGACGTGGGCAACGGGTCTCTCTTTGCGAGAGACCCGTTGCCCACGTCGGGCTAAAATCATGAAAAAGGAAAAAAACTATGGTATTTGTCATTTACCATTACTTATTCGGACTATAGTGGATTTAATTTTCCCAGAAGAGTTCCTTGTTCCATGCACGGTCTGTGTTTAACATATATATATATATATATATATATTTATACTGAATAAATATAATACATATGAATTAATACTTACTATATATGAATTAATAATTATATATATGAATTAATAATTAATATATATGAATTAATACTTACATGAGATACTATTCCTAAGCTCTTGAAGTTTGAACGAACTTAAAACCGTCCTCCAACAAGTTTAAACTTGAAATGATGCATGAGTAAATGATTTGTCTGATTCACGAACAGCATTATACAAGAAATCGAACAATTGCATCATCCCCTGAAAGGTGGGCAGAGTCAATGTGGCGTGACTGCTGCGTCCTCTAAAAATGAAGCAGGTAGAAAATGATTAGCTAATTAATTAATTGAAAATGTGAAAATCATAGCGATCTCTTATTATGTACTGAATCGACAGATATTTTGCACAAAATCACTTCACATCTAAGGGAATAAGAGCAGCCATGTGGAGAGCATTTCCAACTATTTTGAAATTTTAGCCCAAATTTTGGACCAGCCTAATATATAATATATATACATATATATATGTCTGTGTGTGTGTGTGTGTGTGTGTGTGTGTGTGTTCATCGTCATCATCGAACGATTTGAGTGCAAAAATTAGCGGAGAAACATCTTATAAACAGCTTTTTTAAAAGCTTAGATGAAGTTAGCTCGGGCCCGATTGAGTTAGGTAACGTGAGGTTAGGTAATGTCAAGTTAATTTAATAGAGTGTGGATCGAATGTCCTGTTGACATGCCTAGAGGTAAAAAATTAGGGGTTAATCCCAGAATAGGCATCTGATGTACCTCAATCCCAGATGAAGCACCTGCGTTCAACCTCAATCTCAGAATAGGCACCTTGCAAGGAATTAAATAAAAAAAACCTGATGATTACAAAATTTATTGTTTATACAAAGTTTATTACAAATGTAATAAAGGCAAAGTTATAAAAGGTTTAAAGTGGTTTAATGAATAAAGAAAAATTTTAGATATTATAAATTCCTGCAATATGAACCCGAATGTTTCTGAATCCATCTGAAGCAAATCTATCTTGCCACATAAATTGGTGTATGTTTCTAATAATTCACGACGACATCCTCTCATGGTTTTGATTATTGATTTATTAATAAAATATTAAATGTGAAAATCAGGTAAAAATCAAACTGGTAAGAATAGCAAAACTAACCAAAAAAGCAGAAGATATAGCAAAAGATTAGGTTAGGTTAGGTTAAGTTAGGTTAGGTTAGGTTAGGGTTGATTTTTTCAAATATTGATAAAAACAATGAAATTATATCTCTAAAAACTGTTTATATTTTTTTCTCCTCAATCCCAGATTAAGCACCTGTGTTTTGCCTCAATCCCAGATTAAGCACCTAAAAATTATTTCAGGTGCCTATTCTGGGATTGATCCAAAATTAGCTACTTTTAGTTAAACTATGATGACTTAACGTACTGTAACTTAACTTTCACCCGGGTATGTGTAGGTATTTGCAAGTAGGGGCTCTTTCTTGTTTGGGATCCCTGTTTATCCATAAAGTTTTGTAATTATTTAGACGGAAAATACTTCATATTTTCTTTTGCCTGATTTTAATATATATAAGACACTTTAATAGGTTAAAAAAAATATCATGTATGAATACGTACGATTTACATAATACAAAAATTGTCCTCCACAGGATTCGAAGATTTCGAACCCACCACCATCTATGGAACCCCAGCGTTGTAATTTGAATGAAATGCTGGTCATTACCAATGTTAACGCGTAAAGTGCCGCTGGACGCGAAATCGTTTTGCGTTTCCTCGGTTGTTTAAATTTGTGACAGGTTGTGTTAACTTTTATCTTGTTGTAGTGCAGTGGCTAACGCCCTCACCTACTCAAGAGGTGTTGGGTTCGAATGCTAGTGAGGGCAAGTTCTTGCATTATGCAAAATCGTGAGTTTTCAAGCATGATGTTTCATATGCAGAATTTTTTTTGTGGGAAGAAAGAACGAAGGGCGAATGCCCACAAACACGCATCCACCCCTAAGCAGGAAGAAGAGAGCCAAAATCAAGGTCCAAGGTTTCGAGACGTCTCGAGACTTTGTGTTTGAAAGATTAAAGATCAAAGACAGAGGCAAAGGTGGATCGACCAAGATTGTTCCGGAGTTGACTGATTGGGTAGATGAAGGATTGAAAATAACGATTAACCCTTGCGTTGGAGCAGTGGTTCCCAAACATTTTGAGTCACTACCCCATTTTCACATGAATACCTTCAAAATGACCCTCACCCTACCTGTACCACACGTACAGCCAGTCCCAGTGTTGCCATGTCATTTATTTATTTACCCCAATGGGGTAATCTACTCATAGTTTCGGAAACGCTGCGTCAGAGAGTTGGACAGAAAAGGAATGAGAATGTACCGAAAGTCGGGTACTGCGCATTCCTTAAAGGAGGAGGAATGCAGTTAGAAAATTTAGAAGAGCAGTGTTCGTCATAATAGCGATAGTAAAGAGGGAGTGGGGCAATATTGCGATGAAGAGAGAAGGCTTGAAGATAATCAGTAAGAGGCAGGAAATTGATTAGACTAAAAGGCTTTGATTCCACCAAGTCAAGTAGAGTTTTGTGCGTTGAGCTACACCACACATGAGAAGCGTACTCCATACAGGGGCGGGCAAGACCACTCTACAGAGAGAGCAACTAAGTGGGGGTGAAGAAACTGCGGAGCCGGTACAGCACACCTAGACTTTTAGAAGCTATTTTAAAAAGAGGTATATGTGACCTTTCCGTGAAAGATTAAAAGAAAAGAAAACCCCAAGAATGTTAAGAGAAGAGGAAGAATTAAGTTGTGTATTGTTGAAGACAAGGGGATAATCATGAAGAAACGGAGTTTTTCAGACATTGAAAGACACAAGGTTTTCTCTGCCCCAATCAGATATAGCAGAAAGATCAGAGTTCAGATGCATCACAGCCGTCCCACGCGTAGCATGGAGTGACTGTTGAAAGGGACGCTTTGTGAAGCGGGTGAAGTGAAGAGTGGAATCATCGGCATAGGAGTGAATAGGACAGTAAGTGCGAATTAAAAGATCATTAATAAATAAAAGGAAAAGAGTGGGTGACAGGACAGAACCCTGATGAGCACCACTGTTAATAGCTTTAGGAGAAGAACAGTGGCCATCGACAATTGCAGCTATAGATCGGCCAGAAAGGAAATTAGAGATGAAGGCACAGATAAAAGGATAGAAACCGAAGGAGGGCAGTTCGCAAATTAAAGATTTGTGCCAGACTCTATCAAAATCTTTTAATATATGTAGCGCAATAGCATAGGGTTTCACCGAAATCCCGACAGGAGATTAACCAAGAGCCAGAGACCTATTAATAGTAAGAATAGAATATGGAATTCATGCCTCCATGCCTGAGAGGTTCATCTCCGTGATGCAGCGCAATCGGAGGGGCCCTGGCAATGGAAGCAGTAATCGTTCCATTGAAAATCAGAGAAGTACTGCCTAAAGTCCTCCCAATCAACGTTGCCAGAGTACCAAAGGCGTCTCCTCTTGAGACAATCCAAAGCGCCGAACTGAAGGGATAGGAAAGGAAACAGATATAAGAATGTGGTTGGAGGCGCCTATCGGAGAAAAAACTTTGACAGAGTAAGAAGAAGGACGAAAGAAATTTCATAACTAAGATCGATGGCTGTAAAGAACTCAAATATTGGGGAAGACTAGTAAGCTAGTTCACCAGGGATTTCAATGTAATGGGAGAAAAGCGAAAGGTGGTTGTAAACAATGAAATCTCCTAAAAGGAAAATTTCAGCGAAAGGAGAGTGGGATAGAGTGTATTCCACTTTGGAAGTGAAGTAGTCAAAGAGTTTTGGATAATCAGTAGAATTAGGAGAAAGGTAGACAGAGCAGATGTTTTTAGCTTGAGATTGGCATGTAAGCCGTAGTCAGAGGATACTGAATTCGGAGGATTCGAGTCCTGGAATACGAGAACACGTTAGTCGTTGCGTACATATCTGCCACCCACCTTTCGAATGAAATTGCGTATAGAGAAATTAAGAGGGTACAGAAAAGTGGTTTATATCTGTCGTCCCAGATACCTGAGTTTCAGTGAGGAAAAGAAAGTGGGGTTTAGAAGAGAAGAACTGGTGTTCAACAGATTGAAAATTTGAGGAAAAGCCATGAATGTTGCAGAAGTTTATAAAAAGTAATTCAGGCAGAAGCCAGAACATCTCGAATGGACAGTATATAATATATATACTGTCCATTCAAGATGTTCTGGGCCTCTGCCTGATTTACTTTTTCATAAACTTCTGCGACATATATATGGCGTTTCATGACATGTGGGACGCACTTTCAGGATGGATTCAGGACCTGAAAACAATTAAAAAAGTTTATATAAACATATGCCCGAAATCGCTTTGTTTCCGAGTTACAGCCCGTTTTATGTTCCAGCAATTCTTTCCGCAAACTGTTTACAAACACTGCTTGCCGACAATGTTTGTGAGTGTGTAAGAGACTTATTTCATGTATGGCCTTGCCGATTGTAATGTTTCGTACGCTCTATAACATGTTTCAATATCGTTTAGTGTAGAGCCATCAGTCAGTCAGAGGTGCATTGCGTGTTTCACTGTTCGTATTTGTAACTTCTTACAGTGAATAAGTGCAGTCCAGTGAAAAACAACCTTAAAAGTTTTTGTGCTATTCAGTGATAGTGTGCATTTGAAGTGAGAATGGAGGCTTATTCAAACAGAGAAATGGCAGACATGCATCTCACGTATGGACTTGCCGAGTGTAATGCGACCGCAGCAAGACGTCTGTATGCGGAAAGGTTTCCGAATCGCCGTCTGCCAGATAAGAAGACCTTTCGGAGAATAGACGAGCGTCTTGGTGATACAGGATTATTCAACAAGCGAGTTTCAGATGGTGGTGGGGTGGTTGGAGGTGCGGGTCCTAAATCGCGTGGAGGAACATCCTGGTGTCAGCACCCAAAGGATAGCAGCAACAGAGGGTGTAAGATACACAACTGCGTGGAGAATTTTACCGGAACAACAGCTTTGCCCATATCACATTCAGAGAGTACAAGGCCTTACTGAAGCTGATTTCCCACCACGAGAGGCTTTTTGTACTTGGTTCTTTAAATAGTGTGCTCGCGATCCTCTTTTTCTATACTCCGTGTTGTTTTCTGGTGAGGCTGCCTTCACAAAAAATGGCGTAATCAATTTTCACAAGACTCATCACTGGGCCGAAGAGAATCAGCATGCCATCATCCAGTCAAGGCGCCAACAACAATTAAGTATCACTGTATGGGCAGGACTTATTGCCGACAACTTAATCGGTCCTTTTGTTTTGCCTGATAGATAGATAGATAGTTAGAATAACCTTTATTAATAATAATAAAATAAATACATGTTTTCAATTTACAGTGACATGAATAATTGTGAAGCTCGACTATTTATTTAATTTAATTTGGCCCTTAAGTTTTAGGCATTACTGGGCTCTTATTAAAAATAAGCAGCTAGTTGTTACTAATTAATAATAATAAATAAGTAAATCAGTAAATCAGTATTATTAATAGTTAAAACATGTATTACAATATTAAACAATATTAATGGACAATATTAAACAATATTAATGGACATTAATCCTAGCATTTTGTTAGTATGCCATTATTAATCGGGATTTCAACTTGGCTTTATACAAATTTACATTCACAATATGTTTCATATCGGCATGCATTTCATTCCATAATTTCACTCCAATGAAAATGGGTAGTTTTTGAGATGAAGACAATCTAAATTGAGGTATAACAAGCTTTGATTTATTTCTGGTCTGATACGAGTGGATTTCTTGATGAGTTACATAATATCCATTTACCCATTGCAAATTAATGATTTTGTTCTTACACTTGTAAATAAAAATAAAATGTGCCAGTTTGGTTATATCGTTCAGCTTTAGTAGGTTTAGCTCTTTAAATAATGCATTAGAGTGATCAAGGAAATCAGCATCAGATAATAACCTTATTGCTCGTTTTTGGATGACAAAGATACCATTTAATACGTTGTTAGCGGAGTTTCCCCAAACAAGGGTACAGTATGTTATATAAGGAAGAACAAGAGTATGATAAAGAGTCAATAAAACTTGTTTAGGGACTACATTTCTAAGTTCGAACATTATAGCAACGCTCCTTGAAATCTTTTTCGCGATATAATTTACCACTCCATTGCAAATTCTTATCTAGCATTACACCAAGAAATTTTGTTACAGTACACTCCTTTATGGCGATTTCGCTCATCAAGATATACCTTTCTTTTATTAGTAAAAATCATGAAATTTGTTTTACTGGTATTTAGGAAGAGTTTATTGGTGGTCAACCATTTCATTACACTGATGAATTCTGAATGAAATATATTCTTAGCTGTATTAACATCTTTGCAAGAAAAAAGAGACAGTTGTATCATCTGCAAACATTATGAAGTTCAGTATCTCAGATGAACGTGGAAGGTCATTTATATATAATAAAAATAACAGTGACCACAGAACTGAGCCCTGTGGCACACCATGTTTGACAAGCGCTTTAGTTGAGCAAACTTTATTTACTGATACAAAATGATATCTATTGGGCAAATAACTTTTAAACCAATCATTGATTGCTCCTGTTAAGCCATAACAATATAATTTATTAAGTAGAATATTATGGTCTATTACATAAACGCAGGTGGGTAGCACAGATCACTTCCAATACCGTTGACTTTTCCATTTCGGCTACCCACCTGCGTTTATGGAATCTTGTCTTAACAAGGTAAAACGAACCTTCTATGGTGTGAACAATAACACTCGCACTTTGTCAAACAATATTTTAGTACTTCCATTTTTCCCAGGCTTTTTAGGCATTGCTAATGTACTTAAACTTTTGAATATTAATATAGTATTTTCGTATAATAATATTGTGAAAAATATCATAGTAAAAAATAGCCCTACCAATAATTCAGGCATTATCTATAAAATTGGTTGTAAACACTGTGATTCCTTTTACATTGGTCAGACGGGAAAGGATTTGCACACGCGTGTAAAACAGCATCAATATTCCGTTAGAAAGGGACAGTTGTCCAGTGCCCTTTTTGTCCATTTGTCAGAGTTATTCCATTGTATTGATTGGAATAATGCTTCAGTTTTGCTTCATCCTAGCAACATTGTTAATAGAAATATTCTTGAGACTGCTATTATCCAACTTACAAATAACTTTAACATGAGCAAAGGTCTTTTTCAACTCGATCCCGTTGTTTTGAATTCGTTCAGAACGGATTTAGACAAGAAGGGCAGAGTGCTAAAACTTTGATAATTTTCCCTTATAAATTTGTATGCTCCTCTTACAATTTTTATTTTTCAATTTATTTTTTTTGTGACCTATATATCATTCAGGCATTATCTATAAAATTGGTTGTAAACAATCAATTTGATCTTGTGTTGAATTCGGGCTAAAATTGGTAGTTTTCCTTACAAATTTGTATGCTCCTCCCACAATTTTTATTTCTATATTTATTATATAAATTATTTAATTTATTTTATTAATATGTATATACGTCAGTGTTCCTGAGGATGTCATTAGGCGAAAGCGCTTGAGCACCACTCTGTGTTTCCTTTCCTTCGTGGTTTTATTCATCATAAATATTTTTCACGTGTTACTTTCGTGAAATAATTTTCATATATATATATATATATATATTATATATATATATATATATATATATACACACACACACATGTAATATGATATATATATATATATATATATATTATATATATATATATATATATATATATAAATCCCCTTAGGTTATAAATAATTAGTTCATTAATAAATAATTATCATGTTTTCTATTTTATTTTGTATTTTGTTTATATAATTATACTTAAAATTTTCTTATAATCTAATGATATATCTATATAATGTATATTTATATATTATTTACTAAATATTTGGAAGTAAGAGTTAGTTGTTAAATAATAGGGAAAAAGCGATATTGGGTTTCCTAAACTCTTTGCTGTGTCAATAACATGAAATACATACTAAGGTTTGGGGTTATAGTGGAAATATGACAAAAAGTAGTTAAAGCCAAAATTCATGAAGCCAACCGCTGTTGGTTTAATAACTGCCTTCTAAATTCTGCCCATTCTAGCAATTAACACTTCAGAATATTTGCTTGTAAGTTATTTTGAACATGTGTTGAGATAATGGCACGACTGTGTGGCATTGTGTGGAATTATTTGCTTTTATTTCTGTCGAGTTCATTCATACGAATTCGAGTGGGAAGATATCTGAAGACTGGTGTCCAATTCATATTCTTACTATCCTTTGGTGTACGGTGCTTTTTTTGAAATTTTTACATAATTTAGATGTACGGAGTGTACACAAAGTCATTTCCCCGTTATAAACTTTAATTACATGAAATCCAGTAATGCTTTGTTTTGCATGTTGTTGCATAATACCTCAAGTTTTTTCTCTTATTTACAGGTCCTGTTTGTTGTGACTGATTGGGAGTCATTGGTGATTGACCGAAACAAAATGGGAACTCCGCAGGAGGAAGCAAAATATGGTGTTTGGGTTGTGGAGTCAAAGTCCGTAATTACCGTTCAACAGAACTACCGCCGTCATTATAGCAAGAACATTCCTTCTAATCACAGCATTAGGAACTGGTACCACAAGTTTCTGGAGACAGGCACTGTGACTGATAAGCCTAGGAGTGGACATCCCAGTGTTTCAGACAAAACGGTTGCCAATGTCCAAAAGGCTTTCTAACGAAGTCCGTTCGTTGCGCCTCACGGCCACTTCAGGTACCACAGTCAACAGTACACAAAATTCTCAGGAGGAACTTGCACCTACATCCATATAAAGTACATAGTGCAAGCGCTACAACAGGATGACAAACTACGACGTCGAGAGTTGCAGTTAGCATGTGGAACTTCACTGATGAAGAAAACGGCTACCTGAAAAAAAAGTTTTGTTTTCTGACGAAACCACACATTTCACGTATCAGGGAATCTAAACCGTCATAATGTACGTATCTAGGGTCCGAAAATCCACATTCGTATCGTGAACACATTCATGACAGCCCCAAAGTCAATGTTTAGTGTGGATTAATACATTATTTTTTGCTGAAAAGAATGTTACGGCACAAGTGTACCTGGACATGCTCGAGTTCTTTGTAGTACTCTCGTTAGAAGACCTTCAACCATCCATCATTTTAGAGCAACACGGTGCGCCTCCACATGGGGTTTGTTAGTGCGTGAGCTCTTGAACACCACTTTTCCCGGAAGATGGATTGGGCACGACGGGCCGGTGCCATGACCTCCACGATCCCCCGATATCACGCCCCAGGACTTCTTTTTGTATGGATATGTAAACGATTATGTGTATTATACTCCTGCTGCTACATTGACACTCTTCGTGCAAGGATTTGCGATGCCATCGACAGTGTCACGAGAGATATGCTAGCTAACGTAAGGTGTGTGATACGTGTAACTAAAGGAGCACCTGTTGAGATTTAATGAGAAACATAATAAAGTTGATGTGTTATACAACATGCAAAACAAAGCATTATTGTGTCTTCTTTGGATTTCATGTAATCATCCTCGATTCTGTACAAATCACCGACTTCGTTTGTTTCAAAATAGTTCCAAGTTACATTATCACCATCCCCGAATGCCACATGCTCCACATCTCAACTTCGCCTGCGAACCAAAAAGGTCGCTCGGTCCCAAACAGGTCAAACTTTAATTAACCAGTCCATAGTATCTTTTTTCCCGTCTCCGATGCTCCAATTTTCTCGAAGATTTGCTCTTTCTATACCCTCTTTTAAAGGCCTCAGAAGTGGCATTTTTATGGATTCTCTGGTTTCTCTTGGCGCTGTTTAACTATTCTCGTATCTCAAGAACTGAGTCTTCTTTTGCGTTTGTTTATGAACTTCATATACTGGTTTTCAGCTTTTAATGCTGTTTCTTCCTTCGCAGTGCGTAAGGAACGCGACTGTTCGATATGGCAAACTTTTTGTTATCTCTCTTTACATCATCGTGCTTCATCACAATCTGTACTCAATGACTGCTGAATCTTTCTGGGTAACATGTAGGGCTTCATTTACAAAACAAAGAAATGCCGTAGAATACCTTCATTATTTAATTTTAAAGTGTAATCTAATATAGTTAATTAATTAATGTAATTAATCAAAGCTAGTGACTTCTCCAGGAATTCTATACGGCCTACCCGTAGTTCATAAGCCAAATTTCCCACTAAGACCTATTCTTTCAGCCTGTGGCACATTCAATTATAACTTAGCCACATTCTTCGTTCCCTTGCTTTCAAAACATACCTATAATGATTATTCCAATTTCCATTAACAACTCGCTTGATTTGGCTAAGGATATAAAAGAGATTGTCAATCTCTAGGAGCGCTCCATTTTTCAATGTTAAACATACACTCATAAAACATACACCATTTGAAAGCTCACATTTTTCTGAGTCTAAAAATGTAATAATCCAAAAGTATCAATAGCAAATAAAAAGTAACTAGGTTTAAATATAAAACCCTATACCGATCAATTTGTGATGCGTGGTCTTTACGGGGGCTCCCCCCCGTACCCCCGAGACCTAAATTATACAAATGATAATGTAATAACATATTCATGTTAGGTTAGGTTAGCGTAACAATTACCAAAAATACCATCTTACAACACAGAGTGAAGATTTATAACTTAGCCAACCTTTATAATGTAGTTAATGACGTCACGCGTCAAACAATTAATTAAATCTAGTTACTTTTTATTTGCTATTGATACTTTTGGATTACTACATTTTTAGACTCAGAAAAATGTGAGCTTTCAGATGGTATATGTTTTATGAGTGTATGTTTAATATTGAAAAATGGAGCGCTCCTAGAGATTATCCAAAGAGATCAATCATGCCGATTCCCTAACTATGGCCAGTTTTGATGTCTCATCATTATTTACTAATGTTCCGTTAAAAGAAACATTAGATATCATACTAAATAAGTTATTCACTACTAGTAATACTCTTATTAATATCCTCACTCAGACTCACTTTAAAAAGCACCTCGAAATAGCGTGTTTTGATAATCTTTTCTTATTTAATAGTAACCTTTACAGCCAAATTGATGGGGTAGCTATGGGTTCCCCGTTGAGTCCAACACTAGCAAATGCATTTCTTTGCCATTACGAAGAAATTTGGTTGAATAGTTGTCCCAATAGTTTTAAACCCGTATATTACAGAAGATACGTGGATGACACTTTCTTAATATTTAAACATCCTCCACACGTAAAACTTTTCTTCATTATCTAAACAAACAACATATTAATATTAAGTACACGTGAAAACGAAACAAATAATAGTTTACCTTTCCTGGATGTTCTAGTTAAACGGGCTAATAACAAGTTCCAGACCTCACTATTTCGAAAACAAACTTTTACTGGCCTGGGAACAAATTATTTAAATTGTATGTTTTATAAATGTAGGATTAGCGCTATACTAACATTACTAACAAGAAGTTACCGAATTTGCTGAGATTACTTTTCATTAAACGAAGAATTTAAATGTTTAAGACTACTTTATTAATAATTACTATCCTTCTAATCTTTTTGACAACCAATTATAGAAATTTTTAAATAACACTTTTAATACTAAACTCCCCATAACCACAGTAAAAAAAGAAACCAGATATATTAAATTACCTTTTTATGATTATTTATCATTACGTATTCAAAGTGAAGTGCCCAAACTGCTTAAGTCTAGTTATCTCCAAATAAATTTTAGATTCGCCCTTGTCAACCCACCTAAATTATCAAATTTTTTAAAGTTCAAAGACAAATTCCCCAAAACTCTATGCCCTAATGTTGTTTATAAATACAAGTGCGACAGCTGTAAGGCTGCGTATATCGGCAGTACTCAACTCCAACTGGAGGTACGCCTTTCTCAACATTTGGGCTTATCAGTCCGCACCAACCGTCCCCTCAGTAGCCCACCACAATCCGCATTTAGAAACCATAGTAATAAAAACAACCATCCCCTTCACAAAACTCAGTTCGAAATTCTAACAAGAACCAATAACCTTACAGAACTCCGAATTTTAGAATCTTTGTACATCTATAGAAACAAACCCTCCATCAACAACAATAGTTCATCTTACAAATTACAGCTCTTTTAACTAACCAACCAACCTCCTTTCATACCTTCCAATGTAACTGACCATACAGTTTTCTCTCAGTATCTGCTGAATATGGAGGTTGACGTAATCACTGTGTATTTACCAGTTGAGGTAATTTTAATTTAATTTAATTTAATTTTACTGATTTTAATTTTCTTTTGTATCGATTTAATTTTAATTATTTATTCTTATTTTTGTTTTAAGGTTTAAAGATTTATAATTCACTGATGATGACGAAATATTTGTCGAAACGTCTGAAGTACAGAGTGATCATACTATAATAACACATACAAAGAAATATTTGGAATAACGGGCAAAGTGGGAAAATGGGTCTATAACTTTCTCAGAGAACGCTGTATCGTAATCATAATCGGAATTACGCAGCTCACTACCAAAGGGAAGCGTATTAGCCTCATTTTTATTCATTATTATGCTGACAGGGATATACAGATTGTTAGAAGATATCACCATGAAATTTAACACCGAGAAATTTCATCTCTTGAGCTATGGAAGAGCTAAGCTACAATATCATGCCCAAGATAGAGAGGAAATTCAGAGAAGCGCGAAAGTAAATGATTTAGGAATTAATTTATAATGACCGACGATACGAAATTTGAGACACAAAATAAGATAGGGATAAACAAAGCAAAAAAGAATTACGAGACGGATATTAAGAATCTTTGTAAAGAAGAGACAAGAAAGTAATGATTCCCTTGCTGAAAACACTGATCATTCCGAAATTGGAATACTGCTCAGTCTTGACGTCCCCATAAAAAAAAAAATTAATAAACTAGAAGAAAATCGAAGAAATTTCACAGCTAAGATCGATGGCTGTAAAGAACTCAATTATTGGGGAAAAATATGTCCATTAAATCTATATTCGCTGGAAAGAAAAAGGGAGAGATATACCATAATATATGATACATATGGAAAATGATAGAAAAACTAGTACCTAACCTCAAACTGAACGCGGTAACCATAAAGAAAAAGAGGAAAATAGGAAAAGTAGGATGTATAGTGTTCCCAAACTAAAGGCAAGGGAGATCCTCAACTCCGGAAAAAAATACGCGTAGCTTTGTTGTCACAGGTCAAGACTATTTAACTAGCTACCCAAAGAAATAAGACACACCACTGATGTCAAAGTGGAGGTCTCCAAAAGATGACTAGACGCCTGGCTCAGAATGATTCCGAATGAGTTAGGTGTGTCTGGCTGTATGAGGTGGAAAGCTCAAGACAGCAATTCTCTACTACATTAGGCAAGGTCTAGAGGTGGGTTCACCAGTCTAATCTCTGTAGGGGCATCTACATGGTTACAAGGTGTATATATATTATGCATGAAGGAGGGGCCAAAGGCGAACGTTCGCAAAAATACTCCCCCTCCCCTCAATAGAAGAAGAAAAAGAAAGCCGAAATCAAGGTCTTCGAGGCTCTTAAAACCGATGCAATTATATATATATATATAATATATATATATATATATATATATATATATATTAGGGTGTCTCTTATTGGGTAGTCAAAAATTGAAATGTTGAATTATTTTATCTGCGCCCCCTAAAATAGTTCCATTTAGCATAAAAACTAAAACTTGAAAGTTTGACACAAATTGGTTCATATTTAGGGGTCGCCCCCGGCTAATAAAAATGGTGACCATGGCATAATAGCTCCTGACATATGATTATGCTCATTATACACATAATTCCTTCCTTCTTTTTTTAGTTTGATTCGTTTTTATAAGTATAGGCGTTCTTTTTTTAGTTTGATTCGTTTTTATAAGTATAGGCCTTCTTATTTATCATTGAACCTTTTCTAACCTATCCTTGATGTTGTTATAATCCATCCTTTGGTCCTCAATCCTTCTTTATCCCAATCCTTTTTCTCCTATCCAAAATCCTTCCTGGCTCTTTTTTTATATACAATCAGCAATGAAGCATTGCTACAAAAAAAAAACATTAGTTTATTATATAGAGATAAATTCAAAATGCCAGTGCTATTTACATACTTTAATTACTTTAATTAGCATTATTTCCTTATACACATTTATTTAATATACAATGATTATACAATATGGTGTATTTTAAGGTGCGACCTCATTGATGGTTATTTTTTGAGAAGAACAGTTTTTGATGGAACTGGGTGACTCTGGCGGTGTTTTGCAACAATTTGGAGCAGAAACTGGAGCTGCTCTTCCCCCACTGTCAATTTCTTATTCAGCTCTTGAACTAAAGCTACTGCACGTTCTGCCCGGTCATTTACAACAGATAGAGCTGCAACAATAGCTCTGGCCCTTAAATATTCACAGTTGGATGTCCAAGTGCTGGGTGCCTTGTTCAGAATCCTTCTGGCAAATTCAGCTTAGTAAAGAATTCTCTAGTATTTCTTATAACAAGTTGGTGTAGTCCTTCACCAGAGCAGAAGGTCGATTCAGGAATCCGAGGACGCTTGGGTGGTCTATCAGTGGACTCATCTTCTAATGCCTTTACCATGCGTTTCTTTACATCTGTAGTAATTCGCTCATCAAAGAAAGCAAGACCAACTGCTTCTTCAGACAGGTACCATAATTGGTTAGAGAGCTTTTTTTTAGTTGCATCAGAAATCTTTTTGTTAGGATAATTAATCAATGACCTCATAAGGAGCCAGTCATTAAATGGGGTTTCAATAGGGAGTGAGGATGTTGTCCAAGCCTTCATATAGATGAGAACAGAAAAAAGGGAAAGATCTCGAATTCCTCGTTCTTCAGTCTTAGTCATCTTGAACTGGTTTCGAAAAAGCCACATCTTGATAGAATAGAGCGCTTTGGACATCCAGCGAGCTCGATGCATGGCACCTGGTGCACGAAACTTGATGCCTTTATTGGGGACACCTCCAAGAAATGATGGACAGATCCAAAAGTTCTTGATAGTCATCCCGTAGCATAGGTGCCTGGGATCTAGCAAACTGAATTAGTTCAGTTTTAGACTGGATAATTGCTTCTTTAGTAATCGTGTCTGTCTCACCTGTTTGGAACTGGCTTTGATCAACAGAAGTCCAATTGTCACGAAAACGCTTAAAGATCAATATCTCTGGACCAGTTGATGTAGATCCCAATGTTGCTTCAAATGCAGCTCCCAACAATAAATCTAAAACATGGTGTCTACAAGACAAGTACAAAACATCATGTCCCAATTTTGCTTCGATGAGAGCACAGGCTCCACTATATTGACCCGTGTTTGAAGCTGTTGTATCGAAACAAATTGCTTTTACTCTCTCTGTAATTCTCCATTCATTCAGGCAGTTAAAGACGGCTTCAGCTTGTGCTTCTCCAGTTGAGTTTGGGATTTTGGGGACACCAAGCAGCTGTTCAACACCAGGTCCTGACACAAGTACTGGGAGACGATCAATGTGCTTGTGCGAGTGAGTCCTCCATCATCTTGCCATCCCAGTGGACTGTCATAGAACATTCTCCATGGAAATGCTCCTTAAGTTCTTTAGCATGACGAGCTCGGTTCTTATTTCGAAGGCGATGGATAGAATGTTGGTTTATGTTGTAATCTGAAGCGTCCAAACCAAAGCTTTTAGCTGCCTCTGCGAGGATAAATGTTGCCTTTCTAGAGGAAATTTGTGTACGATCCAGGGCAGCAGACATCTGAATAGTCATGATGTTTTTCATGCCTCGTTTTTTCTTAGATTTTGGTAAAGCACAAGCTCCTTTGGGCTCCTCCTCCTCATTCTCACTTTCATCAGTGTTGCTGGAAGATGTGGAAGAAGCCAGTACAACTTGACTAGTAGACGCCTCCATCAAAGATTCTGACTTTCTTTTTCTCTCTGCCTCAGCTTCCAACCGTTTGACTGCATTTTTTGTGCGGTGAAGATGTACAGTGTCCACACCACCGATTGAGCCAGGACGACCTTTTTGTCTTTGCAGTTGAAGGAACTCCCAGTCCTCACGATTCTTGATCAGCTTCTCAGCGTCTCCATGGGCGATGTCAAAGAGATCTTCCAATCGCTCTACAAAATCAGCCTCCTTGGTTTTATGGCTCTGGCTTGTTCTGGAAGCATGCTTCTTTAAGCAAGTCCATTCGTTAAAGAAATTCTCTAACTTCTTCATGGCACGAGGTTCCTGCTGAGTAGGAATATTGGCCTTATCCCAGATAACTATTGTGGCTCGAATAGATTGACGCAGAGCATCGCGGATTGTCATGTTTTTCTCTCTGTGGAGGTGCATAAAATAACCAAAAGCTTGCCTATATGGGGGCAGCTTTGAGCCTTTAATATCATCTACTGTAGATCCGAGCAAATAGAATGGTCTTCTTGTATTCATCTGCAAAATAAGAAAACAAAATATTAATGTAGTGTTATGGTTTTGTAGAGCAGGGCTAAATCACTGTTTTGACTTTTTTAAATTACAAAAAAAAAAAAATTTGGTAGACATAAAGTTAATTTGGTCTATTTTATAAATCTAACGTATTTTTCTCAATTATTATTCCTATTATTTTTTAATCTAAGAAACAAGGAATAAATATTTTTGTAGTAGAAATTTATATTTTGCTATTTTATTGGAAATAGAAACAGTGGCGTCACTAGGGTTGGTGTCACCCAGTGCGGTAACTCATGGTGTCACCCCCCCCCATGGACCTCCTCCCGTACCAGACCATACAGAATCCTTAGTAATGTTTTTTGTACTAATGTTACTCGTAAATCGTAATTCCCGTATATCACTGAATGTAATGGCAATAGTAGTGACATAAACAACTAGCAAAATTAAAATTACTCCTTTAAATTACAATATCATACGCACAGCCTAAATGTATTTACATTTACATAGTTTCATGTGGTTAAAGTGAAAATTCGGTAAGAAAACAATAGAATTCGAAGTAAAAACGTTTAAGAACTACATCAAAATTATGTTCATTTTAACGTTAAACTTTACCGTTACATGAGATACATTAATGGATTAGGTTTGCATAATCAATAACGGCCCAAATAATGTAGAAGTTGTAGACAAATGCATATGGAAATATACTCATAAATTTGAGGCTGCAACATCATAAAGACAGAGGCTGCAACAACTGAGCGGAAGCCTTTTTTTATTTTTCTCCTTCTTTTCCTTTAATTACTACTTCATTCTCAAAAAAGTTATTGATATAGGTTCACAAATACTAATTACCACAATATTGTAGCTAAAACAACAGAAAATTTGACAAAATCAGCGACTATAAAAACACCAGCAGCAACGAAAACAACAGCGCGTGCTTGTAGAGCGTGCAGACGAAACCACGTGATTCGAAGCGTCATTGTAATTGGGTAATAATGACAGCTCTGACCGGAGCGCATTAGAAGGTTCAAAAAGTAAATTAGCATAGAGTTTTAGCCTTGTAGGTATATTGATACATGTAAGCTGGGCTTACGAAAAATGTTTTTGTTGTTATAACTAACTACAGGGATATTTTTATAAAAAATAATAAATTTCTGCTCAAACACTGCACAAAAACCCCCCGCACCCCTCTAGTGACGCCACTGATAGAAACACAGATCATGAAACACATGTCAGGTAAAATTTCCATTGAACTAAATTAAATTCTTTGTGACAAATAGCAACATTGTTTAAAACTTCATAATATGTGTATAAGAGCATAAATTCTAATTTTTTCATTAAATTCATTAAATTTTTTTCAAACACTAATAACAAAATCAGTATAAATAATTGTGAAAAATATAAATAACATAGTTTATTATCTGATAATAGCAAAAAAGAAGTATAGTGATACACAGTTACACACCTTTTACTTATGACAGCAGAACACTGAATGATGACAAATAAACAATTGCAACATAATCTGGAGCATTCTTGATGAAACATGTTTAAACAGGTTGATCTTGTCTTATCAAGCAATATTTTCAGCTACAAACTTGACAATTATCTCTAATATATTCATTTAATTGAATTCATCATAAATATGATGATTAATTAATTAAAAACATATGTTTAGTATACTTGACAACTGCTAGTAATTTCAAATATTAATTGCATAAATAATAGCTATATTTTATGAACTTTAATAAGCGGGGGCGACCTCTAAAAATTGTTCAATCCAAAAAATTTTATATGTGATGTTTTTTCAACCAATGGAACTGGTTGAGGGGGCGCAACCTAAAAAATCAACACTTCGAAAATAAGAGACACCCTATATATATATATATATATATATATATATATATAAGCTCATTAGAGAAAATGCGATAATTATTTCGCCTGACGCAGTTGCAACAAAAGTAGGAAGAAGAATGCATCGAACAATAAAAAAAGACATTAAAAACAAGCTTTAATTGATAAAAAAAATTATAAAATAAATCAGAAATGGAAAATAAACAGGAACTAAAACAAATAATAAAAGGAAGACTAAATACAAACACGAGAGGTCTGTAATAATGAAAAAGTAGATAAATTTAAAATTCTAATTATAACGGAGAGAGAGAGAGAGAGAGAGAGAGAGAGAGAGAGAGAGAAACAAAACAAAACAAATTCGTAAAGCAAATGAAGTTGCAAAAAAAAAGTTGCTCAAAGAAATCGAAAGAGGATTTTAAAGTGATTTATTTTGAGGGGAAATTTATGACCTAAATTTATGTTAAAGGTAAAAACAAATGAAAACGGATATTGAGAACGTCTTTGGGATTAAACGCTTCTCTCTCTCTCTCTCTTCAACTGAAAGGTGCGTCCAGGTACAGGTGGGTGACCCTCCTTCCCCGTTGGAGGGGGCTCGGGCTCCTGCGGAAGTTGCCCCTCGTTGGTGAGAGGCTCTTCAACTCCCGACAGCTCTGGCTGTTCGGGAAACGGATCGTGCTAGGAGGCGGTCAGAATACGGAAGGCTCCCTTCGTGCAGTGCTTTTTAATGCTAGGTCGATTAGGAATAAGTTTTGCGAGCTACGTGCGTTCTTAGCATCAGAATATCAGGATATCGTTGCTATCACCGAGTCCTGGATTCATACTGATCGTAGGGACTGCGTTCAGGAGTTCGAGATTCCCGAGTATAGAATGTTTCACAAGGACCGCACCCATGGGGAGGGGGGAGGGGTACTAATATACGTCAGGGACACGTTGAGTCCGGTTGACTGCCAGTTCCGATCGGAACGGGAGCTACTTGGCGTCGATCTGAACCTGGTAGGGACGAACTATAGGTTAATCTTGGTGTACAGACATTCGCATCTCCTCCTCGAGGAGGATACAGCCATGTACACCGAACTCCGTAGCCTACTGTCGCTGCATAAATTGGGAAGACAGGACTGCTGATGCCGAGGGGAGGAAGCTAGTTGACTTTGCTGATGAGAACTTCCTGACTCAGTGGGTCAATGGGCCTACACGAGGCGAAAGCGTTCTAGACTTAGTATTCACGACCGAAGACAACCTCATCACTAGCCTCACCGTTGACAAATCGTTGGGCGGAGTGATCACGATCTGATTAGGTTCTGTGTCTGTGTCCCTCGGGTGAAGCGTAGTAACTCGCGAGGCAGTAAGCTCGATCTACGGCGGGCGGACTTTGTTGGCCTCCGGGATAGTGTAGGCGAGATGGGGTTAGAGGTCGGCGGCGATGTTGAGGGAGTGTGGAATGCATTCCTGGAGCAGTTTATGGTGCTGTAGTCTGCAGTTTCGCGCAATTTCAATAGTAAAATCCTTTTCATCTGTGAAAACAATTTTTTTAACATCACGCGCTGAAAATTTGTCTAGCAACTTTTTACAGCGAGTTTTTCTTTTTTGTCTAACATTGCTGTCACGTCTTGAGACACGGATTCTTTTATATGCCTGAAGTTCTAGAACTCTATGCATTCTTTGAACAGAACTGTGACTAATCTTCAAATTTCTTGCAATTTTTCGCTGAGACAAGTGTGAGCCCGGTCGATCTTCTTGAGACAAACTAACAGTTTGTACACAGTCAATATTTTCTTGTGGAAACACTTTTAGGTCTGCCACTTCCAGATTTCCTTTCACTTGACCCAGTTTCTTTAAGTTCTTTATTAATCTATTCACCGATCTCTTATTCCAATTTGTTCCATGAAATTCCTTCACAATTCTTGTCCCAGTCCATCCTTTCTCTGTAAACATCTTTCAATTATCGTCTTGTTAACTTTGCTTAAAACTATAATTAGAGGGGTTGAAAACTATTCAAGATTAACAGTAGCCTAAGCACACCATTTGACATTTCTGCAGAAACTAGCTTTGCATAGCCTAACTCCTCCCCAACTTTCGCGATAAGAATACTTGCCAATTACTACTATATAAATGTTTTTGTTTCATGATATTTGTTTATTTGAGTGTACCTTATTGTTTCCTACATGTTGGAATATGTATTGCATGTAGAATTCTGAACATTTTATGGCAGTTTGTCAATAGACTAAATTTATACAGATTTCAAATTTGTGATTGTATAGTGTATATTTTGGAAGTTATTGCACTTTAAATCTTGGGACGTTTCTTGGGGGCCACCCGATATATATATCGGGTGGCACCCAAAATTTGAAGACGAGTCGCAGTTCTGTTCAAAGAATGCAAAGAGCTCTAGAACTTAAGGCATTAAAAGAATCGACCGGGATCACACTTGTCTCAGCGAAAAACTGCAAGAAATTTGAAGACTAGTCGCAGTTCTGTTCAAAGAATGCATAGAGTTCTAGAACTTCAGGCATATAAAAGAATCCGTGTCTCAAGACGTGACAGCAATGTTAGACAAAAAAGGAAAACTCGCTGTAGAAAGTTGCTAGACAAATTTTCAGCGCGTGATGTTAAAAAAATTGTTTTCACAGATGAAAAGGATTTTACTATTGAAATTGCGCGAAACCCCCAAAACGATGTTGTTTACGGTGTGCATAAAGAAAGATATTCCTCGGTCGAGGCTTTTTTTTTATGCAGGAAGGAGGGGACAAGGGAAAATGCCCGCAAAAGCGCCCCTCCCATAGAAGAAGAAGAGAGCCAAAATCAAGATCCGGGGTTTTCGAGATGCCTAGACACTCTGCGTTTCAAAGATGGGAGGTCATAGACAAGAGGAAAGATGGATTGAGGAAGATTGTTCCAGAGTTGACCGGTTGAATAAATGAAAGATTGAAAATACCGATTAACCCTTGTAATAGATAGTTGGACGAAAAGGGAATGAGAAAGTGTAGAAAGTCTGGTACTGCGTGCTCTCCTTAAAGGAGGAGGTATGCAGTTAAAAAGTTCAGAAGAGCAATATCCGTTATGATAGAGATAGTAAAGAGAGAGTGAGGCGACATTGCGGCGAAGAGAGAGAGATTGAAGACAATCAGTAAGAGGCGGGGAATTGATGAGACGAAAGCCTTTGATTCCACCCGGTCAAGTACGGCTGTGTGAGTTGAACCACCCCACATATGAGAAGCATAGTTCATACAGGGGCGAACAAGACCCCTGCACAGAGACAGCAACTGAGTGGGGGTGAAGAAACTGCGGAGGTGGTACAGCACACCTAACCTCTTACAAGCTGTTTTAGAAAGAGAGTATACTCGTATATGATCTTTCCAGGAAAGATCACAAGAAAGGAAACGCCAAGAATGTTAAGAGAAAAAGGAGGATTGAGTTGTATGTTGTTGAAGGTAAGGGGATAGTCGTGTGGAAGATGACGAGTAGACAGATGGAGAACTGAGTTTTTGAGGCATTGAAAGACACAAGGTTTTCTCTGCCCCAGTCAGATATAGCAGAAAGATCAGAGGTCAGGTGTCCCATAGCCGTCCTACGCGAATCATGAAGCTTTGGGAAGCAAGTGGAAAAGTGAAGAGTGGAATCATCGGCATAGGAGTGAATAGGACAGGAAATGCGAATTAAATGATCATTAATAAATAAAAGGAAAAGAGTGGGTGACAGGGCAAACCCTGAGGAACACCACTGTTAATAACTTTAGGAGAAGAACAGTGGCCATCTACGACTGCAGCTACAAATCGGCCAGAAAGGAAATTAGAGATGAAGGCACAGATAGAAGGCATAGAAACCGAACGGGGGCAGTTTCGAAATTAAAGATTTGTACCAAACTCTATCAAAAGCTTTCGATATTGTAAGAGTGTGATTGGTATGGTAGGGTCATTGTGAAAGTTGAACGTGAGCGATAGGTGGAATGTGAAACTAGAGCTTGGTGTGAATGATTTGAAAGTGAGCAAGGTGAAAGGTAGTAATGGAGTTTGGGGATGATTCGTACTTGTGATCGGAACAATAGAGGTTGGAAGCGGGAGATTCAAAGTTATAAGTTGCAAGAAGTTGGATATTTGAATGCGAGTTGTCGGCATTAGATCTGCAATCACTTCAGGGTACAGAGTACAGTGGTGTCTTTAAGCATTGCCTATAGTGCAAGTGTGGAAGCCTCTATACGAAGCTTCAAATTTGGAGTGTGGAACAACGCTTGGGTTCGGCTGGGAAGCTGAATTCCTTATTCAATTAAAACGGTTTTGTCAACCCGAGCTGAACGTGAACGGTCGGAACGTTTTGTGGCCCCATTCCGAGGCTGAGCTTCATCAGGAAATTCGAGGATTAAGACAGGATTGGAGCAAGCCTATCCTTTCCTGCCCGTCTAAACACCACTGCTACTGGACTAGCCGAAGTGAAGTGATAGCCGGTGACAATTTACCTTAAGTAGGCACAGGACGTACTGCTTGTATAGCACTTTAAAGTTTAAGTATTAAGTTTAAATGTTAGTTTAAGTATTAAGTTTGTGTTAGGTTAGGTTTAAGTAAGTTTAGTGTTAAGTGTGTGTTAATTTAAGGTTGGGTTAAGTTAAAATGTTAATTTAAGTTTATATTTATGGTTTTGTAAATATATTTAATTTATGTAAACGTATCTTTTACTGGACCTGAGTGTAGCTTGGATAAATAGTTTATGGTACCCGCACCTCGGGAAAGGAGCTTTCCGGTAACAATATGTCTAGCGCAATAACAAAGGTTTAACCAAAATCCCGAAAGGAGGATGACGAAGAGTCAGAGAGGTATAGATATACAAAAAGATTAGTGAATAGAATCGTCCAGGGTTGAATTGTAAGCGAAAGTTGGAGCGAAGACTTCAGCTTTGTCAGGAGGAGAAACAGCAACTGTGCCGTCGGAATGGAAAAGCAGAGTGAAAGAAGAGGAAGTAAAGTTGTTCAAGAGGTTCTTAGCTAGATGCCAGAAAGAGCGAGAATTAGAATTGGATAGATTTTCACGTTTTTGTCAGATAAAGGAATTTTTGGTCAGTCGAAGAACAGATTTTGCACGATTCCTGGCAGAAATATAAGCTGAGTGAGAGTCAGGAGTTGGATGGTAACGGTACCTTCTGAAAGCATCATCTCTGTTGCGGATAGCATTAGAACAAGTAAAGTTAAACCTAGGTTTTTTGTATTAGTAGTGGAATAGAATATGGAATGTACGCCGCCATGTATTTGGTTTGATATTGGTATGTACAGTAAGCCGAAGTCAGAGGGTATAGAATTAGAAAGATTCGAGTTCGGGAATACGAGAACAAGTTAGGTCATAACGTACATATACGCAATATCCACCTTTGCAGTGAAATTGAGTATAGAGAAAGTGAAAGGGTACAGAAAAGGGGTCGCTGTCAGTCGTCCCGGACACCTGGTTTTCAGTGAAGAAAAGAAGATGAGGTTTAGAGGAGGAGAGGTGGTGGTCAACAGATTGAAAATTTGAGAAAAGGCCACGAATGTTGCAGAAGTTTATGAAAAGTGAATCAGACAGAGATCCAGAACATCTCGAATGGGCTGTAACAGATCGAGCACCACTGCCCGGGTCTGCGTTCCCGGCATCGGGGGGGTAAGCCAGAAGTGGGGACATTCATGGTTCCATCCCCAGGGTACCCCGTGGTTCTTGAAGTTGACGCCATTTTTTTTATTTTGAAAAGATTATGTTGTGCGTAAAATGCATGTGCATGTAGTGAGAAATAGGGAGAGAAGTGTGTGTTTGAGAGCATGCTGGACTACTCAAATGGTAGATGAGACACGGAAAAAGATCAGCTAAGGAGGAGAGTGACAGGAGAAACGGGAATTGCAGCACCCCCTATCTTCTGTCTAACGTCCCCCCCACCTCGGAGTACTTCCGTGGTCGATTGGTGTCTACAATATCCTCCTTGGGAGGAAATGTAGGTTTTTCAAAAAATCATTGTTTTAGCTGGTGTGTCATGGAACGGAGAGAGTAATATTCATTTCATTGATGAAAATAACAAAAAAGTGAACTCAGAAACTTATGTTAATCTTTTGGAGCAAAATCTTTTGCCAGATTGGCGGCGTCTGTATCCTGATATTGATTTCATATTCCAGCAAGATGGAGCTACCGCTCCTACGAGCAAGTACACCGAGGACTATCTCCAACAGAATGAGGCCAATTTCATTGGGAAAAATGACTGGCCACCTCAGTCACCGGACTGCATTCCAATGGCCTATTGCATATGGAACCCTTTCGCGGAAAAGGTTTATGAAGGTCAAATAGAAAAATTTTCTGAGTTGCAATTAAAAAAAAGATACTTAATTGTTGGGACAAAATAACTTTTAAGTGAAGTCAGAAAATGTATCATGCCGTGGAAGAAAAGGTTAAGATCTGTTTGCGAGTAAGACGGCGTGCATGTTGACCAGCTCTGTCAATAAATAAGATGTGAATAATAAATTTTTGGTTTCATGATATTTATTTATTTGAGTATACTTTACTGTTTCCTTCATTTTCGAAAAAGTGTTGCACGTAGAATTCTGAACATTTTATGGCAGATTGTTGGTAGTCTGAATTTATATAGATTTCAAATTTGTAATTGTATAGTGTATATTTTGGAAGTTATTGCACTTTAAATCTTGGCACGTTTTTCTGGGCCACCCGATATATACTGTATATGCTGCAACTCAGAATGGTTTCCTGAGAAACTTTTGTTTCACACAGACCGTGCATGGAAGAAGGAACTTTCCTGGGAAAATTAAATTCGGACAATAGTGGACTTAATTCCCAGAAGAGTTCTTTGTTTTATGCACGGTCTGTATGTAACACATATATATATATATATATATATATATATATATATAGAGAGAGAGAGAGAGAGAGAGAGAGAGAGAATTATTTCATAATATAAAAAGATAATTTTCATATTATACACAACCTCTTTTTACATCTGAACTGTTTCCACTAAAAAATAGTTAGTATGATAACAGTAAATATGTTTAGAAAAATACAAAATTTTACTTTTAGAAACTACGTAAATTAAATGTAAATTGGGTAATTTTGCACGCATGTTAAGAGTATTTATAAGTTTGCTAGATTTCCTGTAGATTTTCCCTCACTCTCTGTATAGCAAAGACGGTAAAAGTTAGTTGTAGAATATGCGTACATTAGGGACATGGCAGGAGTTTTCTAAAATGAAACTTTTGTCAAGTCTAATTTAGTTTTCTCTAATTTTTTTAAGTATAATAATATGCACTAGTTACGTATACGATTCCTTCTCTTTGGAACTTCCGGAAGCTAATTGAGCCCAATGTCTTTAGATGCGTTTAATAAGAAAGAGAGAGCTTCAGTTAGTGTTTAAACGACCCTTTTAAAAGTTGAAATGAAACGGGTCAGAAAAATTACTGCATTATTTTTTAAAATGACTTTTAAGTAGTTGAAATTAAATTTTTAAAATTTAAATTAATTTCCAAACTTTAAATTATCCTTAACTTTTAACTACTATCTTAAATCAAATGTTATTAAAATAGAGATTAAAAATAATTTATTTCCGAATCTACTTAATGCAACCATTCCAGTGCGATTCTTCCATCTTCTCCTGCTTCTAACTTAATTATATCCGAAATTAGAATCTCTTCCAAAGATGTTTTATCTGCCTAAACTGGGCAAAACTTTCGGAAGGTATACGGTTCCGATGGGGTCCTTCCTGTTGTTCTCAAGAACTGTGATTCTGTGCTGAAACCCTACCTAGGGAAACTCTTTCATCTATTTTCTTCAGCTGGTACTTTTCCTTACGGCTGGAAGTTCGTTCTCATTCAACCTGTCCCAAAGAAAGGTGACTGCCTTCAACCTTCCATCTATCGTTCAACTTCCTTGATTTCTTTCCTTTCTAATGTTTTTGAAACTATCCTTAATAGGAACATTCTTAAACACCTCGCTACTCACAATCTTTTTTTCAGATCGTCAGTATGGTTTCAATAGAATAGTGGCATTTAGGTAGAGGGGGGGCGGGGTGGGGGTAGTAAGGGTGGGGAAGGGGGAAGGTGGAAAGTGGGGAAAAATGAGAAAAGCAAAAATTTTAATTTCTCACATGGGGATGGGTGATAGTGATAAGATAAGCGTGGTAAGATAAGAGTGGGGGGGTACATTTGGTGAGAAAAGTGGAGGATACGTTTCGTGAGAATGGTGGGGGATGCGATTATTGCGAGAGAATGATCGATGATAAAGGGGTGGGGAGGCTGATAATAAAAAAGTTAACAAAAGAACTTCATATACAGTGTGTGGTGTGTGTGTGTATATATATATAGCTACTCTACATATGTGCGTCTCACGTCATACTCTGAACTTTAGCAATCACCATTTGTGGGCGGAGACTAATATACAATATATATATATATATATATATATAA